>JALPQD010000221.1:1238809-1656309 GCA_023101885.1 Typhlomys cinereus | reverse complement strand
AGTGTTTTCTGGATTTGTTGAATAATATTTATTTTAACAATAAAGCCATTTTTCAGTACTTTAGAAATTTAAATATCTGTGATTGTTAAGCTCATACTTAAAATGATATCTTTCAAAATACACATAACATTTAATATTCAGGTTATGTCAAGTTCACTCCTTTGCTTCCCTGAAATTTTAATCGTTGCTTTACATAGGTCTAAATAATGGACCCTTTATTATTTCAGTGAATTGTGCCAGTATTCTCTTATATAAAGGATTAGACTTAAGCAATAAATCTTTGTATTCAATGTGGCTTTTTATGTCTGCATAATTACCTTAATCTTACCTGGACTTTTGTACTTTCACTTCAAAATTGTTAATCTTCTCTAAGTTCTTCAGCAATATTGTTCCAGTTTTACATATAGAGAAAATTTCCTCTTCCCTCTTGGTTGGAAGCCAGAATGTTCTCTTGGTAGTTAGCCACGTTTGGACTTGCAGCTACTGCAAATTGGATTTATAATTTGGGACTGAAAAACTAATAATCTGGACATTGTTTATCTTGAATAGCACCAATGATATACTATGCATATCACTGTGCTTTTAGAGAAATCAAGAGCAATAAATATTTAGGAATTAAGTAAAATTGTTATAAAATTCAAAGCATATTTCATTAATAATTATTTAAACATAACAGTGAAAGAATTAATTTAATAAAAAACTAATTGAGAGAACTACTGTTACTTCAGCTTTGGATATACAAAATTGGAAGAGTATATCCTCCCAACCTAACAGGGGGAATCTTAGAGTCACAGTTTATTAAGCTCACCAGGGATCTCATCATGCAAAAGAACATAACTGTAACTCACAAAACAATTAGCTTTTATGCCTGTTGAGACAGCACACAAAGGGACAAGCCACAGTTGCTGTGACTAAGGAAGAAACAGCTATATGTTTAATAACATGTGAAAAACAGATATGAGGCAGGTCTGATGGTTTAGAAAACATAGAAGAGAGAAAAATCTGCAATATTTGTTAATTCTGTTCTCCATGCTTCATTAAGAATTCCTGCAAAACAGTGTGGCTACAGTGTTGCCGAATCCCCAGAGGTGGGGGCCTTCAGGCGAATGGGCGAGCCGGCAACAGGGTCACCACCAGGCCCAGGGAATCAGGTGAGAAGCAGCAGTGGACGAGATGTCGCAGATTCAGAGTCATTAAAGGCGGTTGGGCTTATATAGAGTCAGGGTCCAATCAGGTGTTGCCATCCCTGGGGGGGGACGAGGGGGGGGGGATACCCCACCAGTCATTTAACTGTTTACTAGGTGTCCATTGCAGGTGCAGGTTAGACAGTTGCTTCCCATTGGTTGTTCATCCCTCCCCCTGCATGGTCCTCTGTTGGGACATGTCCAGGGCATGTCTGTACATGCCCCATGCCCAGGCTTGTCCGTAGCTGGGAGCCGGGATAGGGCCTCCCTGAATCAGTAGTGTCATACTACAGAGAAAATCTGGGACAGAATCTAGATGAGATTCAAGTGTCTGGAGAAGTAAAAGACAGAAGAGAGTACCACAGTAGACTCTATAGATATTCATGATGCAGCAGTCATGTGAGGGTAAGACTGAATAGTTAAGAGAAAATCTCCCGAGCATGTATTGCCTTCTACTGAAAAGGCACAGCACATGAGGATAGTGTAACAATCTCTATGATAAACATACACAGACATAGATGAAGAATTTGGGCCATGCATAAGAATGAAGGAATCTCCATTGTCTTACAAAGAACATGAGGAAGAATCCATGTGGCTCAGTAGGGAGAAAAAAGAGGAACAATTTTTAAAGTGTATGAAAATAAAATTTAAGGACATAGAAACAGAACAAATACTCAGGTGCCAGCTCTGATAAAGGAAAGAAAGTCTACGAATCTGCTCTCAAATAATTTATAGCCTATATTGACATATATTTAACAATTGTAGCAATAAATTATTAACATAGCTCAATTACAGGCTAGGTTAACTCAAAAGAAAGTGTGAACTCTTCAGTAAGCATTGGGACCTATATTTAAATTTATTACACAAATAAATAGAATATAAAATGAGACAAATTAACAAAGGAAAACAATCATGAGTTATGTGAATTATCAAGCAATAATTTAAATAAACGTAATAAAAATAACCAAAATTAAAAAGTAATTAAATGTTGATGAGTCTTGGGGAAATAGCTCTATTTTAAGGTAGTGTTGATAAATTCATAATCTTGAGCAAACTACAGTTGACAGTAAGTAAGAACTGTGTATCAGAAGTACCTACACACATATATATATACACACATATATATGTATATATATATATGAATCAAGAGGAAATGGAACAATGAAACATGCATACACATGCAACAGACACACAAAAGTGTACAAAGAGAACAGTCTTGCAAAGTTATTGAAAACACAAAATAACACTATCAGATGTATAAAATTAACCATAATTTAAGACACATGATGTTGAAACCCAAGATGTAAGAATGAAAAAGAAAATACTAAAGAAATATTCACAAATGCTTTTGCAAAATCAATAAGAGAAATTCAAAGGTCAAACACAATTGTACATTAGGAAAATATTTTAAGTACTTTTTTTGACAATTACTAAAAGCCAAAGTAGCAGAAAACAATACTGAAAACACCTAGAAACCAAAATGCATTACATTCAATAGAACAAGAGTTTTCCCAATTTCTCACCTCGAATGTATAGGCCAGGACGTTCTGGAATTGCAAATTCACCGTAGTGTCAAAATATGTTGCAAACAATTTCTTTATTCAATGATTGATGATATTTCAAATGAAGGTAAAATAAATACATATTTAGATAAGTAAAAACTCAATGAATTCATCTGTGACAAATTTACACAATAATTAAAAGTTTTGTAACCCATATAAAAGTAATAGACAAAAACCTAGGACATATCAACTGAGACACTAAAGAGAGCAGATGTAATAAACACACAATAAAAAAAACATGTATCCATCTTTGTCCATTTCTTGACAATATGCATATGATTATCTCTTTAAATATCTTTAATGTATTTATTTCTTTCAATTTCTTTACATATATTTTAAAGTTTCTTTTCATGCATGGGATTGTGGGATCTATACTATGTGTGTAGTTAACTACATAAAAACTCAAAGCATAACAGTGTGATTATTAAAAATATTTGAAATCCACAAATAAATGAATGAAGCAGGAAAAAATACACTGAGTTAATAACTCAGACCCAGAAAGATAAAGATCACATGTTTTTTCTCATATATGGATATTAACCTTAACCTTTCAGATTTGGGTAGCTAACAACCTCTAGCCCACAAACTCTGTTTAGCAATCATTAATGTTCAGCAGAGATCACTGTGGAAATCCCAGATGGGACATCTGTAATCTCTATGATCCTGTGTCCATTAAGGACAACAAGGCCTTAACACAGAAACTTCTTTAATTTCTGCTGACACAGGGACTTGAAGGGTATATGCCTACACCCTGTTCCTAGGATGCCTGGAACAGGTTGACAGCATCCCTCTGCCTCAAGGGCTCCAGGGAAAGCATACCTCCTCTACTCTCCAATTGCTGGGAACTAGCTGATAACTGGCCTTTGTATATACTTCAGAGTGCTGGTTAGGGAGATCCGTTACATGTTTTTGACCTAGCTGTTCTCTGACTATAGTGATAAAAACATTTTCAAAAGTTTATGAACTCTATATGCTGACCTGCTCTAATAAAAAAGGGCTTTCTTAGTGCAGAGAAGCCACTCACGAAAAGATTAAGTTTGCATTCTCCTGGTTTTGTTGGGTCTTGAATTCACTCTCTGTTTCTCAGAATCAGTCACAGCAGAAGGGTGCAGCAGATGTCTAGACCTTTCCCATCAAGGATCAGTCAACTTAAACAATAAAAACCAAGACACTAAAATGGTACAAAAGCATAAAATATTTTTATGGAAATTCTTATGACTTTTAAGCGCATTTTGTTTTAGTTTCTACCTGAGAAACCTACCAACACTCTATCTGAAATATCTTTCAAAGAATATGCACATACACACAAACACACACACACACACACACACACACACACATACACACAGTTCTTTCATGTGCACATGTAATTCTTTGCATCTTTTTAAAATTTGACAATATGTACTATTTATGCTGTATGATGCCTTAATATGTTTATTACTTTAAGGATACATGATTGGAATATGTGTCAAAATTATTTAAAATTTATTTTATGGATGAAAAATGTAAAATGGCAACATAAAAAGAAAAGGTTTGTTCATTGTTTATAAAAAATTAGAAATTACAAAGTAAAAAAGCACAAAAGACAGGATTGAATATCCATAGAAGGGACAGAGTGAAATGGTGAAGATACCAATTCATTCTAAAGATGGAAAACAAATACTCTTGTAGTAGATTTAAACACAAGTATTAGGAACAGGCAAGATACTGCTGTACTGTCCACATACATTTGTTTTGGACCAACAAGAACGAGAAGGACAGGAGGATCACATAAAAAGTAGCTTCAGGTTGTGAAATATCCTTCTAATCATTTCATACTAGAAAAATGTGCTTTTGATACAGCTTACTGTGGAGGATATTAACCTTAGTATCCCAGTTACTCTGCACTTTTGCTAATAAACGCATGATCAAAAGACATAAAGGAACATGGGGTTTTATTTTGGAACACAGTAGTCCCTTTGTAGTTTTTGTCCAGATGTCAGAAGAATCCACATCAACACCAAGGGCTAAGCAAATTGGCCACACAGGTACACAGGGCTGAAAGGATGTCTGATCAGATAAACAGAAGAATACCGATGTCCCTAAACAGCTCACTCCATTAATCACCTGTCTAGGGACTAATACCACCTACCATGGACTTTTCCATCAATCAGACAGTTTCATGGAGGTTTACTTGGGACTTAATTCAACTACTAATTTCTCAGAATTGTGCACAGAGTGAAGAATCTTCAGTTGCTAAATTAGCACCAGTGTCTAGCTATGATACTTGATTCCATGACAAAGACATTTTTGATGTATTTTTACCATCTAGGCCACCTCTTTCTCTCCCACCAATTATTTCTTAAAATTGGTCACATTGTATGGAATAAGTAAAGTTATGAAGGAGAATGTTTGTGAAGAAGATTTGCAACATGAAAAAGAGGGAGGATGGGATCTGTTAATAAGAAGGGGAAATGGCAAATTCATTTTTGTTCATGTATGAAAATGTCAAAGAATACAAAAATAATGAAAGGCAAGTCACCTTACCCTATTCAGGCTGCTGTAAGAAAATATAATAAACTGGGTGGTTATCAACAACAAAAAATATTTTTCCACTTCTGGGGGATAGAAATATAATATTTAAGAGTCAAAAGATGTGATGTTTGGTTAACATTTGTTTCTTGTCTTAAGAGAACATCTTCCTTCATCTTTAGAAATGAGTGAGGAAACAATATGGAACTTCCATGATCAAGTTTCCCATTTATGAAGCAACTAATAATTTCTCAGTGCCCCAAACTAATATCATCATGCTGTTGAATATTTTTCACCATATGAAGAACTATTGTGAATCTGCAGACAACACAGATCTTCAAGACCATATTAGGGAGCTGTGTCTTCTGAATGAACAATGATTAATGAATTAGGAACATTTAAAAATTTATTTATATCCCTTATTTGTCAGTTACTTATTTCTATAAATGTCAACTCATAGGTACTTGCTTTATACTTTGTCTTTAATTCAATTTATTTTATTTAGTTTGCTACTCAAATTACTCTAACATTTACAATCTGGAACACACTTAAGTTGTTTCTTGTATGCCTTTGACATACATGAACCGAAAATTCATGGAGGAATATCATTTACATATCAATTGATAACTTTTGTAGAAACTACTAAACTATTTTGCAAAGAGTACTTTGCATTATTCCTAGCAGTTAATCAGAATCCTCTGTGTTCTTGGAAAAAGTTGGAGTTTTTAGCAAAGTATCTGCTACTATAACATTATCTGTTTGATCCATTTATAGGTTACATATTTTGAGCTTTAATAATCAATTCTATGTTTGTGTAATTTTATTCTGAATCTTTGAGTATTATGTATATCCGTTTGTCAAAAATAGTTTGATTGCTCAAACCTAATAACTGACATAATGTGATCAGGTTGTAATGAATTCAGTATTTCGTGTTTTAGTATGAACATTTGTTTTCCTTATTTTAATAATTTATGTAACATCTAGTTCCTTTGCCATCATAATATCTGAGAAAGTATATGTGCTGTACATATGCACATTTGTGGAGTCTACACAAATCTTGAAAAAACAAAGCACTTGCAAGCACTCATTCTTGTATGTCCTTCCTACAACAAAATATACTCGGAATTCTGAATATTACATATGCATCATCATGCTTTGTCATTCTAGTGTCATTAATGATGAGGTTTTACCTTTATTTTCCCATTAAAAGTGCTGAATGCTTCTCTTCTGTATTTAGGCCTCTGGCCTATCTTAAATCATTTTAGAGAAAAGGTAGGTAGTGAGAAGATATATGCTTACATTCATTTATTTGCCTTTCAATATGCAATCATTGTAGCGATTTCACTCCCCACTCTTGAGAAAAATCAGCTGTGTATTTTTGTACGAGCATATTCTGAGGTTTCCATTCAGTTTTATTGATAATGATGTCTGTCCGTATGTCAATAACAGTTTGATTACTGCAGTTTAATAGTCTGTCTTAAAAAAATCAAATAGTGTGAATTGTCACTGTCATATTATTTGAGTGCTTTACTTGACCACATGAATACTGAACATTTTGGTCAACAGAACACCTCAAAATAAACCTTGCTGAGATTTTATGAATTTAACATTCAAATCAGGAACATTGTCAACATTATTGAATGTTGAATCCTTCCTTCCTTCTATCCGTATATATTAAAATATAAAAAATATATTATCAAATAAAAAGACTTTTTATAAAATAACAAAAGATTAAATGCTTCAGTAAAAAAATATAAATATATGTTTAGGTAGTATGATCACTTCCTGGATATGGTAAGAAAAATCAATAACAGGAAAAAAACACCGCAGACAAAAATTGTGAAAATGAATGAATTCATTGGAGATAGCAGGAAGCAAAAGAAAAGACCATAACAAGAAACATTAGAAAATAATTGGCAATTAAAGACTGATGAAAAATTATCAAAATTTGTGGGTTCCAATTATAGTCTAGTACAAAATACAGAATTTAGTAGCTGCTTTTACAAGTAAACTTATGCAAATTATCCACCACTTATGATGCTAGGGAAGAAGTAAAGAGACCACTGGAAATCATCGATGCTGAAAACAGATACACAACAGAGAATGGCAACAAAGGATAGCACCATACTTGAAAAGATTAATAAAGTTTAAAATCTCCAGAAAAACAGAGCCACCTGGAAATAATGGAAGAAACAATGAATATCATCAAAATTCTGAATATATTGAAAAGTACATAATAAATAACTTGTCATGAATATATTCAACAATCTGAGTGTATTGGAACAATCCATTATGAAATGTAATGACACAGTAAGGAGTCAAAAATATCATTATTAGAGGCTGGAGAGGTGGCGCAGAGGTTAAGCCTCTGCCTTGCAGGCAGAAGGTCCTGAGTTCGGATCCCAGATCCCACGTATAGATGCCAGGCGGAAGCGGGGGCGGCCTGCGCTTCTGGTCCTGGTAGGGCAGAGCCTGCGAATCCCTGGACAGAAGGAGGTGGAGGCATCCACGGTGGTTCCCGATTTCGTCCGTGGTTCTACACACACACATACACACATGCACGCGCACATACACACGCACACATGCACAATTGAATAAATAAAAAAAATTAAAAAAATATTATTATTAAAAAAGAAACTGAATTTTTAGTTGAGGAAGTTTCTGGCAAAGAAACTCTATGACAATTTGGCTTCATTAATAATTCTAAATATTTAGGGAATTGATCATAACAATATTACACTTATGAAAATATGAGAATAAAGTTGTATTATGAATTTATTATGCATGTATATCTTTGATTGTAAAATCAGAAAAATATTTAAGAATAGAAAATTAGAATCATCGCAGAAATAAAGCTAATACAACTGCAAAAGCATTAGTTAATCAGCTAGGCTCATTGGAATATGACTTTAATCCCACAGTAAAGAATGTTAAGAAAGAAGCAAGAAAATATGGCTTGTTTCATGAAAATAATATTAATTTAAATCCCCCAAAACATACAAAATTTTGTTTAACAAATTTTGACATTAGTGAAAAACACAAGGCCATTGAAATTCATTAACACTTATCCAAAGTCCAGTCATGATGAAATGCTAATAAAACTGGAAGTTAATTAAAACATTCTTATATGTATGAAGTAATGAACATTTATATAGTAGATATCATACTTAAAGTAATATTGTGAACATTTTCCCCGTGAAATTATAGCAAGGAATATTCTCTTCAAGATTCCATACAACCTTGTAAGGCGATATGGGACCATGTAACAAGGTAGCCCCCTATCAGTGGAATGGCCTGAAGAGAGGCAACTTGGTATGCCACAGAGGTCAGACCCCCCTCTCCATACACAAGATAGACAAGCCAGAAGGAACATGTCTAACAAATATCTGAAAAAATGCTCCACTTCCTTAGCCATCAGGGAAATGCAAATCAAAACTTCCCTGAGACATTTTTTATTAATAGCCATAGTAACCTTGTAAAAGTATTCTTTGCAGTCTGACTTGCAGTCTGCTGTAAGGACTCACAGGTAGTTGATGTCCTCTATAATTCAGAAAAGGGTTTGTAACAAGACACAACATCTGCTGAAACTTTGATTATGAACTGTCTGGCCATCAGAACAGTGCAAACGGTATTCTTTATTTAAAATTTCTTTAATCTCTGTCATGTAGTTATACCAGCCAGAATGAACTACGATAGCTGTAACAATTAACTTCTCATTGTTGTGATGAAATATCTGATAAGTCCACACAAGAAATGAATGGTTTATTCATTTGGATTGCAGTTTAGGGTATACTCCAACATAGCAGGGATGGCTTGGCAATAGGAGCATTAGTGCCTAGTCACATGACATTTGCAAACAGGGAACAGAGATGACTACTTTCTCTGGAATTTTGGAACTAGAGTGGTTTTTTCCTCTACAGTAAGACTCTCTGAAAGTGTCATTAAGCATTGGTTCAAAAGTATGTTTTCTAGGTCATTCTAAATTTAAACAAACTGAGAGTGATGACTGACAATTACTGATCAGTGTCCAAAGGACAGCTATATGACTGCAAGATTAACTATTAAATTAAAAATCAAATATTTCAAAAGTATAAAATTTTCACAAAGAGTAAATATGTCACAGCAAATTTAATGAGAGCCAAACACAACTTTTTTATACCAAACTCCTTATTATAGCATTGATATTTTAGAAATGGAAAAGAAATAAAAAGTACATAAATAAAAACTGCAACATAGACACATATAAATGAACTTCACATTATGAACACTTTGGTTTCCAACAGAATGATATATAGACTTAATGCACCCTCAAAAATTTATGAAAAAACTTTAAAATTTATATTTTTAGCAAACTCTTAACTCTGAGCAGGGAAAGATTTACAGAACATACTCTAATGCAAATGTCACTAATAAATACATAACCACTTAGAGACTGAGATATTAGTAGAAGAATAGCATATGTGTGAATGGAGTAAAAAAAGTGAAAAAGATTCCAGGTGTAAATTTAAAAAACTGACATATTTGTTAATGTGTATTGGTTACTTTTTTTGTTGTTGAGTTTGAGTGAGAACACTCAAACTCAAGTAACCTAAAGAGAGAAAGTGAAATTTATTCAGTTCACAGTTCCAGAGAGGAGCAACAATCCTTTCAGGCATAAATGGCATGGCTGTCTGCAGAAGCTAGAGCAGTCTTAGGCCACATCCATCTAGAAGACTGAGAGCTGTTAAAATGCTACTACTAGAGCAGACCTGTACTAGAAGTAGAGTGGGACTAATCTATCTGAAGGCTCATACCCTGAGAGTACCTTCCTTCAACAAGCCTCCACATCTTAAAGGTACTATAATCTTCCCAAATAACTAAAGATTCAAACACATGAACCTGTGGAGGACAACTCACAGTATAATCCATGACACAAAAGTAAGTCATGGTAAACAAAATTTTTCAAAAATAGTTGGTGTTGCAATTGGAAACACATTTTAAAAAATGCCTTTACCTGTAAAGGCATTGTGTTTGGCTCTCATTAAATTTGCTGTGACATATTTACTCTTTGTGAAAATTTTATACTTTTGAAATATTTGATTTTGAATTTAATAGTTAATCTTGCAGTCATATAGCTGTCCTTTGGACACTGATCAGTAATTGTCAGACACAGAAAATTAAGGGCTGTATGTATTCCCTAATAAGTGGATCCTAGTACCAAACCCACTTAGTGACACACTCAAAGATAAATCCCTGTGATACTTACAGTACTTACAAAGATTATAAACAAGAGGTAAGGGGAAGGAGGGCCCCGTCAGAAACAAAGAGAGAGGGGATCATGCTACAGCAAAGAAAATAGGTCACCATCAAGTACTGCAAGTAAGTAATGAGACATCTGGTTAAGCTCACAGACTTTCCTTCCTGGTCACTTGTAACTGATGGGGTTTGATCTCACCTGTCAGGGAGGACATAGAGTCTGGCAGATAGAAGGTAACCATCTTGCAAATGGGAGACTGACCCCCCCTCATCACGGTCTCCTACTCTTATTCCATCTACCTTTGAATCTACTCTTATAATAAAACTCTATTTTAACAGCCTTTTATTTCTGGCTAGGAGGTGACATCCAATGCCCATTAGAATGGAGCCAAGGGCAGTGTAGGAACAGCAAAACTGGAAGAAATAAAAAAGAACAGCAAACCATACTTCAGAATATCAGAGACCCTACATTAATAACCAGGAACCAGTCCAGTCTAATCTTTCTCCATCCCAAAGCTCAGGGAAATTTGCGGAAGAGGGGGCGGTAAGATTGTAAGAGCCTAAAGATGGGGAGGAGCAGCCATATGCAAGATACTCCACACAAGTTAGGGCCAAAGTAATCATAATAGGATTTTGCTTGACCTGAGCTATGACCAACATATCATTGACCTCCCAAAGTCTAGCATGGATCACAGGCACTAGGAACCTTAGAGGCAAGGGATTAACAGTCACAATAGTGTTCTTATACTAAAGGGGAACACACGAAAGAGCTCTAGGCAATGCAACTGAGTCCTTACACCTCATCAGAGAGGAGGACCCCGAGGGAAGTTTGACATTCACACTAATGGATGCTCCATGGATGGGGGCGGGGCATCGGAAGAGGAGGGAGAGAAAGGAAGGGGAAAAGGGGGGAGGGAGAAAGGGGATCCAGGGAGGGGTGGAAGAAAGGAGGGGAATGAGGTTCCTATCAGGTTTGTATCAGTGGAAAAAAATTTACAGGAATATAAGGCAACTAAGGTGGTTCAGTAGTAAAAGGAACTTGCCGTGCAAACCTGATGACCTGCATTTAATCCCTGAAATCCAATAAAGGTGTTTGGAGAGAAGCAACTTCATGATGTTGCCCTATGACTACTACACATATGCACACATTAATAATAATGTTAAAATTTAAAGATAAGGGAACATGAATAATAGGCTTAGAAGAAGAGCTTCTGTGGAATAAAATGGATGACTTTTGTCACAGTGAATCAGATTTAAATTCATCCGCTGCTGCCAATAACAACACAGAAATACATTCCAAAAGATGTAACTTCTTCACAAACATGCCTAAGGCACAGTTATAGGGCATGATTTATAAGTAAGCATGGAGTTATTTAATGAAAAAAAGTATTAATATGTATCTGTAGTACTATAATATGAAATATTATATGCTAAAATGAATTTGAGGCATTTGTGATTTATTTAATTAAAATTCCATCTCTGAAGAGAGATAAAGAGTTGCAAACTATAAACCTATTTCTGATGGGGGGGTCTCATGACTTTTTGCATTAATAGTGTGCTATTGAAAGATGACAATAAATTAAAGATTTTTAAATGAAGAAAATGAGAAGTTTAAATTATTGAAGTCAATTCAAAAGAATATTATCACAGAGCAATATACAATATTATTTAAACAATTCAATTTAGAAATACATTAGATAGGGTAAAGAATAATACTTCTAAAATTGCATTGCTTTCAAATAGTGAACGGGCTAAATCATCCTAATAATTAAATAATCAAAAGAAAAATTAGAAAATATTTCAGAGCTATTATCTTATGTACTAGCTATTTTGTGCTTAACTGTGGACTGTGATATATAAAAACATATCTGTGGTATCAAAAAGCTCATATTATATTTAAAGGTATGAAAGAAATTAGTAAACATAAAACATTGGAAGGTGGAATAATTTTAAAACTAGTCGAGTTGTGTGAGTAGAGGTAAAAATCAAGCATTTTGAGTTCTGGCATAAGGGAAATCATTAACTTAAAACAGATCAAAACAATCATAAAGCTGTAACTTCACATGCTTTCCCTGGCTGGATCCAGCTGGTACTACAGCTCTTCAACAGATCCCATGTGTGTGCTTCTTTAAAAATCCACAAGAATTTCATAGAGTTTACAAAAAACACAAATTGGAGACCACCAGACCAACTCCATAAAGCTATGAACCTAAGACCCTCATCATTAAACAGAAGAAAATCTTCATACCTCAAATAAATAATCAATTTTATTTTCCTTTTTTTTACTTCAAATTATAGTCATCATAATTTAAGATTTCTACACAGAATACTCAAGACCCGTACACCCACCCTTTATGGTCTTAGTTATTGAGCCTCACATACTTCTAATAATCCCATTCAACTAACTCCTGGCTACTATACCCATCCTATTTTATCTCTTTATAAAAAGCTAATCAAATACGTATTCCAAACTCCACCTAAAAAACACACCAAATCTTAAACATCTCAGATAACACTAGCCAAAAACCTTGTAACCCCACTAAAGCATAGTTGTGCTTAAATGCCCTTTGTGCACTACAGCAAACGTACACACAAATCAGTATCAAGTAAATCTAAATTGATCCAATCACATTCAAGGAAACTGTCACAATCACTGTCTAAATGCAAAAATTCTATCTGACTCAAAAGACTCACTAACATATACCAAAGACCAAACATAAAATGTCCAAGTCATACTACAAATCCACAAAATACAGCAAAAACCAGGACAAAAAAAAATCTCCTACACAAAATATCATCTTATAATGACAGATTCCAATGAGAAAAATCTTCCTGGATATTATCTAAGCAATCAATAGTCAAGATAATGATTTTCAAAGCTTGACTATTTTTCTTGATCAAAGAAATACAATAGGAACTCAGAGATGAATAAACACATAAGCAATTATGAACAGGAAATAATAGACATTTAGATGAGATTAAAAGGTAGTTGAAGAAACAAAACTAAGCACAGAGCACTTTAAAAAAATCACATGAGGAGATTAAACTTGAAATTAAAAACAAACAAGTACAATCCAATACTCAACAGAGAGTCTTACTGACAGATCTTATGAAACAGAAAATAGAATGTCAGGACTATGAGAATATTGCAGAACAAATTTGTTCAATTGCAGGAGCTGAAAATGGTTAAAAAATACATGAGAGAAATATTCAAGAGCTATGGGATACTTTGAAGAAGCCAAACATACGCATTCATGGAAACCTAGAACAAAAAATACCCCTAAAAACACACCAAAAGAGATATTTACACTATCGTAAATGAAAATTTTCCAAACCTTAGGAAAGAGATCCCCACTAAGTACAAGAGGCACATCACAAACAAATCATATATGATGATCAATCAATATGACCAATAATAGTCATCTATGCAATATAAAGGGAATGTTTCAAGAGCCTCAAGAGAGTGAAAAGAAGTCACATTTAAAGATAAACCAATTAGAATAACAGTTGATTTTTCAATGGAAACAGTATAAACCAGAAGAGCTTGGAATTATATATTTCAAGCTATGAATGATCATAAATGCCAACACAGGCTGCTATATCTATCAAAATTATCAGCCATGATTCAAGATGAAAGAAAAATTTTCTACCATAAGCATAAATTAAAGGCCTTCATGACCAATAAACTAAGACTGCAGGTGATATTAAGAAAAATACTCAAGTTTAAAGGAAAGGATAACCACAATCGTGAGCATAGAAGAGAAAAATAATGCCAGTACAACCACCAAGCAAAAAAAATACACATGTATAAACTGCAAAAAGATCCTAAGACAGTGGAGACAATGAAACACGACTAAGTAGATAAATAAGGTCACTATAGAAGAAAAGCCCATAAGGGAAAGGAAGTAAGGTGATAGATCTTAATAAGGGGCAGAGGAGAAAAAATAAGGGAGAGGCAATTGGCACAAGGGCAAAAGAGAGATCAATAACCTAACACAGTAGGGAGCACTGTAAGCCACTACAACTCCAGTAATAAAAATCTAGAAAAACAACAAAAGTATTTAAAATTCATGGGTTCCAAAACCCTTAATGTCATGGAAATTATTTCTAATATTGTACACTTATCTGAACAACAATAGAGGGGAAGTAAATTGACAAGAACATATACTTAGTTCTAACTATAAAATGAAAATTAAACATCATCTAAACACTCCTTTTTAATCCTCAGATAAGAAAAGCTGTCAGAGTTAATTAAGATGTACCTTATTACAATGGAAGACTAATGAGGAAGAAAACCACATCTGGTCAGGGTTTAGAATATCAGTGAACCTGGAAAGCTCAGCCCTAATCAATCCATCAAAGTCTTATCACACACCAAGGCTCAGGAAACTTTGTAGAAAAGAGGTCAGGCGGATTATAAGAGTCTAAAAATGGAGTGAGGGACTTTTGATCAACATACTCCATTCACAATAGGGCTGTTGTATCCAGAAAGTCACTGTGATGAGAACTTCTAAATAATGGCCAACATTCTACATAATGAGATCCACATAATGGCCAACATATAAACATTCCCTAAAGGACTAAGCTCTCTCACAGATTTCTAAGGAGCAGATATTGTACAAGAGAAGAGGAACCTCACCACTTAAACTTTTTCCCACTGAAGAGCGATATATAGAACAACAGAAATCTGACTTCCTTACCAACACAGACACCCCAAAAGAATCCTGGAATACACTCAGGCAGAGGTACAAATGGGCATGTGGGACAGGGGAGTACTGATGAAGAGGGGATGAGAGTGCTCAGAGAAGGATGCAGGGCTGGAAGAGGAAGGAGGTTGGTAAGGAAGAGGTCTTTGCAAAGACGTAAATCCAGTTTGCTTGTGAATATATTTTAAAAAGCTCTCCTGGGGTACTTATTGAGTTTGTATGATTGGGGAAAAATTAAATAAATAAAATAAATAAATAAAAGAGAATGGGAAAAAAGCTGTAGCTTCACATATAAATTGCTTGCTTCTTAACATTCAGTTAAATTCATTGGGTTAAACTTTGTTCCTGAAATTGCCAAACTTTACCCTTGAAACAAAGCAAACAAACCTACTAGACAACATATTTTGTTTCCTACTAAATAAGTGAACTAACTGTGTTCGTAAAAATCATTCCAACAATCTAGTCACTAGATGTAGGAAAAACGGAATTTTATTTCCCTCAGAGATTACGCTTGAAGAACAGATTATTTTTAATCATAGAAATCATTGGTATGTATTTATGATGGATTAATTTTATTCTCTTAAATTTGCATTGGTCATTAAAAATGCAGTAGAATATGAAATAGAGGAAATAAAAGATGGTAGTAGCTCTTTCATCAACAAACTATTTTCAAATCGTTGTAACTAAATTTAAATGACGTAACTTATGAAATTATGCCTGGATCCACAATGTCTAGTATAAATTTATAAGATGTTTTCTACTTTACCTTAATCAATATCAATAAAATTTATCTATGGATGATAGTGCTGACAGATTAAGTCCCAGGTCACTCAGAAATGCAGACGAAAAAGAAATAATTTACTGAGGAGGAGCCAGTATGATTAGTGAGCTTGGGAGAACATCACCTTCTCAGTGAGGTCTTTCCCACTGTACAGTTCTTGAAACTTTATTTTATACAGGAATATAAGTAGGACCTGAATATAAGGTTGCAAGCTCAGATGAAAGACATGTAATTAGTAGAAATGAGAAATAAGGAAATGAAAGTCCTAGCTTCTAGCATATCTTTAGACAACCAGTCTGTGACATCAGGATAAATCAGCCTTGTGCAAAATTTCTCAGATTATGTGAAATCCCTTTGTCATGGTGGAAGCCTAACTCCCCCACTTCCTTCCAGGTGCCCCCCTACAGTCCAGTGTATTTCAAAGTTATTTATGGACACTCTAACCCAGGTGATTTTGAAATATTTTGTATTATTATTGCATGCACAACACAAGTGAAAGTTCATCTCTACTTTCTCTTGAGTAAATGCATTGCACCAAGGTGAATTAATATCTGTACTATAAACAGTGATTGAATTTACTAAGAAGTTGGCTACTGTCTAAGAACCTTTCTCCTATAGAAAGGGTAAAGTCTGGGTTTTGGCAATTTCTGTTATCTATAGTAAGTATACACTTGTTCTGTTTGAATCTTCCTCAATAATTCCTATTTCAATAATATGTATTTGCAAAACCCATTGATAATGGTATTATAAGTGTCACTATGAGATAATAATCCTGTATTTGCAGCCAATTCATAAGAGGATTATATTTCAGCTTATCCTACTACATAATGTACTTAAATAATAATTTTACTTCAAGTAGCTAAAGATTTCAATCAAAGATTATTTTTGTCATCACAATAGTCATATTTAAGAAAAATAGAGGAAGATGGTCTGCGTTGAAGACATGGAGTCATTTGAGGAGGATAATTTAGTTTCCACACTGTAATATGATTAACTACATCATTAACAGAATTATCTTTAAATATGTAGAATTTGAATATAAAGTTATTTGACATGGCTCCTTCATTTCTTACAATTTCTTATATAAAACATCTTAAGCAAGTCTCCCTGAATAGAAAAGAGAGGAGTGTAAATAATAGATTCTGCTGAGCTATTTAGGCCAGTACTACCCATGCGTGTAAAATCAGAATGGAATTTTCTTGGTTTGAAACACCCATCTCCGATTTTCATACATTACACTAAGCCACTGTGAGCTAAAACCAGCATTTGCAAGTCCAATGCTGTATGATCCTGCCAGCAGTGAACAAAACCAATTAAGGAGCTGTGTGCTATTTAGCAATTATTTCATCACATAATGAACATTTCGAATTGGTAATCCAACAAAAGAAGGATTTTCATTACATTGCATTTTTGAATGCCTACTTTATTCTTCAGTCCAATGGCCATTTGCTGTTTTTAC
The DNA here is from genome assembly GCA_023101885.1 of Typhlomys cinereus. Taxonomy (NCBI): domain Eukaryota; kingdom Metazoa; phylum Chordata; class Mammalia; order Rodentia; family Platacanthomyidae; genus Typhlomys; species Typhlomys cinereus. The sequence continues at coordinate 1,638,871 of JALPQD010000221.1, read as the reverse complement.
CACAAATTCCCGTGGAACAAGTCAATGTGTAAATAAGTCATTAGCCAAAGGGAAAATGGAATAAAACTTCCTCATCCTCAGCACTAATAAGATTTCATAAAGGCTTCAAGTAATAAGCATATGAAAATGGTAGATATGGTTCCTGTTTCCCCCAGGAGTGCTCTCTGACCTAGTTGAATGCTGTCCTGTTGAACATGTACTCTGTGTTAATCTAGAAAAAAAATGTTTGGACAGATTTGGTAAGTGTTGTGATTTCTAAATGCGTTGAAAGAGAAGAGAAATAACTCAAATTGAAGTGGGTCAAACTAAAATTTTCACTCTATAAAGTTAGAAAAATGAGATAAACTTTTCTCAGTGAATGCATAAATACATAACAATAATGTTCCTAATAAAACATTATTTTTGTTCCTAATAACATACAATATAAAAATTCACATGTGCATTCTCATATATATGCGTGTGTTTGTGCGTTTGCACACATGCATATATGCATGTGTTTTTTTTTTTCTTTTTTAGGAAACATGATTGGAAAACAGAAGAAAAGTGAAAGCAGGAACATACTCAGCTCCCTAGATACCCTGGAGCTACGGCCACTTGTAATCAAGGTTGTTCTGTAAATGGCAACCAGCAGGTGAGAGCCTTGAGTTGGAGGAGCATGAGACGCTGTGTCTCCTCTGTCTCAACAATGCAGAAGTGATTGCTTTCTCAGAAAACTCAGAATTATATTTCACTACAAACACCCCCACCTTAGCTCAGGATGGTGCCAGATTCTGTTGGCAAAATCATTTGGCATTATGCTCTTCCAACAAAAGAGCAGATTTTTCAGAGAACACAATGTTATCTAGAACCCCGTATGCTTTTAGAGCTGAACAAAGAAAGATGATGGGAATTTTTTGACCCTTTGCTCTGAAGAACTCCATCTGAGGGACAGGGAGAGTTCTGTGGCAGTTCCAGTGTAGTAAAATAAAATGGTGTGAGAATAAAAACTTGTGATAAGAAAAGGAGACAGCCCATTTCTCATATAGAGAGAATTTGCTATGGATCACTGAAAATTCAAAATCATGCATGGGAATAGCTTGGGAGGAAGGCATAAGTGAGTTGGAGACATCTGGTAACTACTGACTCTTCTTATTGTACTCTAGATACTACTCTAAGCACTTTATAAAATATTTAGGTTCACCCAAAAACAGCTTCTATGAGAACAGATATATATTTCCCTTTTTCTTAACAAACAGATGTAGTTATAGGCAGAACACAATCAGTCCAAATTTACACTGCTGATAAATCACAAGAGAAGAATTTGAATTTAAATATTTCTGACTCTAAAAGGAATTCTTTGATTCCTTAAGTATTCTTCAGTATAGAAAAAATAAACAAGCTTATGTTGTGTCTGCCTGAAAACACAAGTACCTAGAACCTCAAACAGAATCGAAACCATAACCTCAAGTCCTCAAAATTATCAGTTCCACCTGTGATCTGCTCCTTCCTGGAAGGTAATAAAAGGAGAGCCCAGGAAATTTGTTGAGGCCACTGCAGTCATGTTCATTTGCACATGTGGACTGCAAACGTCATTGGAGGCAATGACAGGATAGGTTTTGATTCTTCTATTCTGCTATGCTTCCACTCAGCACTTAATTTTTCCCTGTGCATATAACCCCAGTCTGCTCCATAGCCCCTCAGAGACCATTCCCAACATCGGTCCTAAACAGTGCACCTAGACAGCTCACACCATTCCATCTTAATCCTGAAAGCAGCAGACCTCACTTTTTGGCATGGACCTTGTCAGAATTAAGTTCATAGCTTCATCTCCGTCAACTGCAATATATGACAGACTTACTGTTCTTACTACATATAGTAGGGAAAAGGAGATGAAAGATTGTCAGGGGCATTTTTTTTCTATCTATATTACATTAAAAAAAGACTTGGCATAATTATGTCTCTTTTTCTACAAAGACTTTCTTTAACTTCTATTTAAATATTTCCCCAAAAACGATATGCTTGATTAACAACAATAGAAGTATCATATATTCTTCTAACCTTTATCATCTGAAGTCTACCTTAAAATGATTAACTTTTAGGGTGAGTGATGTAACTAAGTTGATAGAGTGTTACATTGCATGTATGAGACCTTCGATCAACCGTCAATGACAAATAAGCACAGTGTGAAGGCACAAACCTGAGTTACTGGCAGAAAGATTAGTTTAAGGCAATAGTTTAATAGGTCATTGCATAATGAATTTAGGACCATTGTGGACTGCATGAGATCTTGTCTCAATAAAATGTTTTTATTTTCATTTGCATCTTATAGAATTCCACAGTGTTTTATTCAGAAACATAAATTAGTGATTTTAATTTTTAGTTTTAGTTTTTATTCCATGCTATTGTTCTATACTAATAGAAATATATTGAGATTGAGCATCAAGATTATTTTCTAATTTAATTATATTTCAAAATTTATTAACTATATAAGATATGATATTTTGTTTAATCACACAAACATTTCTTTGTTACATTAAATATTTTTGCCATCAAAATTATTTGTAACAAACTTATTAAATTTTTCCATTTTAATTTTAGTGAAAGTAAACTTTTTTGTGTATTGTATGTTTGGTTTTCAAGGACAGCATATACTTCAGAAGTCCCTTTGATAAAGTGAGCCATAAGATGCAGTTATATGATTTCTCTTTTCTACAAAAATCAATGGAAACTGCAGGATGCCTGAATGCAAGCTCTGAAAATGATTTAGTAAAAGAAGAACTTGTGATCCTGTCCCAGAATGTTTGTTTTCTGTGAGAATGATTTTACCAACAATGATTTTACTTTTAGTCATTTTTAATTAAAAGCTAGTGTTCCAGTGTAAGTATGGTAGAATCAACATTTGAGATGGCTCTATTAATTTTTAAGTATTTATTTTTCTTGGACTTGTATATCATTAGTCATTTTTCTGGATTCTAGATTTTAGTTTTCTAGCATTAGTTCTTAATTATAAATTTAATTTTAGTGTTTAGAAATGAGTACATATTTTCTGCTGTCCCTTTTAAATGTTTGTGTCTCTACAGCTTTATGAAATATGCTGATACTGTACTTAATTTCCGGTGTCATTATTTTAATTTCCTGCTTACTCTTTCACATGCTTATACATGTTACTATTCTGTTATGGCCAAAAAATTGCTTTTTTTTCCATGATTCCTGCTTTTCACTTGCCTTTTCTCCATATAGTCAGAATCAATCTGCAATACACATACACCATCTGATTTTTAAGTGTTTATCTATTTTTAGTGTAAAATTAATAGCAGCCGTGCTGAGGAGATAGCTCAGGGATTAGAAACTTTACTTCTAAAACAAAAGGACCTGACTTCTGGTCCTTAGCTCCCAAGTAAAAAATGTCAGGCAGGAACAGCAGCTGCCTGCATATTTGCCCTGGAAGGTGAGCCTGGGAAATCCCAGAGCAAAGTTAGAAAAATCTGGGATGATTTCTGATGTGACACTTGAGTCTCCACAAGCATATACACACTCTGGTGCCCTTTTGTACACACACACACACATGCACACACACACACACTGTGCGCACACACACACACAGTCATACATAATATATATGCAAAAAGAGAAATTTTAAAAAAGTGTCATCAAGTAGATAAAGTGGCTGTTATTGCATCACTCAAGACCATCAGAACTCTGAGGCCAGCCTGTGCCATAAAAAACAATACTGATGAGCGAGTGAGAGAGAGAGAGAGAGAGAGAGAGAGAGAGAGAGAGAGAGAGAGAGGAGGGATAAGGAAGGAGGAAGGGAAAGAAGAAGGGAAAAGGGAAAGAATTGCAATGGGAAAAGAAGGGGAATGGTGCTGGGAATCAATATGTGAAAATGTCACAAATTCACTGTGTATTCTGTAAGGAGCTCTAAAATTAAAATTTTAATAAAAAGAGCATTAATTTATAACAAAGAAAGAAATATAGAAAAGCAGTAAAATTCAAAGTATCAAACTCTTACAGCTTACTCACTGAGTAAGCTTGTGAATGCTTAGAATTGACCTGTACAATCATTTGTCTTGTATCGGTCACATGCAGATGTGGAAATTTAAGTCAGTTGAAACCCTAAGAATGAGGGAAAGAAACAACTGTCCATTTTGTTCCCTTAGTATTTTCACATGTATTTTATACAATGGATTTGAGAGATGGAATGAATTTGAGAGAATGTTTATGGAGAAGAAAGTAAGAAAAGATCATGACAGTGAAAATAACCAGACACTTCCCAGGCACCAGAAATGCATTCAGACAGCAAACATTTACACGTGCATGCATGCTGGTCCAGAAACACTTCCCTTTTAACCCTAAAGATATAGCTTTCAAATATAGGAAAAATATTGATATGCCTGAACATAAGAGAACCATCAGTAGAATCGTAGAGAAAAAAATTGCTAGTTCCTTCACACTGGAAGTTTCCTTCAAGGTGGAAAGTTAAGGAGACATAAATGGGGAGAAGCTGTGAGAAGAAACACAGCCTAAGCCAGTGAACACTGTGAAACTGTGTAAATCTTCAGAGACACATTTGCTTAAAATCCAAGTTCACATCAAGGATTATGAATAATCTAGTTGGGTAAAAATTGTTTTTTTAAGTGGGAAAAATGTATACAAGAGGCATAAAGGTCCATGACCTCAGGCAGATCCACTGTGTTTGCTCTGTGTGTGTGTGTGTGTACGCATGCACACACACACACAGATATGTGAGGGAGACAGAAGTCTTCCTCACTTGCTTCCACATCTTATTTTTTGATACTGAGTCTTTTTTTGAACCTGGGAAATTTCAGCTTTATTAGCTAGCCCTATAGTATCCTGGATCTGCCTAGCTCTAAGCCCCAGCCTTGCCCCACTCCCAACACTGACATGGCAGATATTCCCTGTCACACCAGGATTTTTATGTGGATGAAGGGATCTGATAACTCTATCCACTGAGCTATCTCCATAGACCAATTCTGAATTCATGAATACTCCAAATGTATTTAGCTACAGAAATTTCAGTGAAATAAAACTTGGGGTGTTTTCTTGTTATCATAATTACAAAACTATCAATCTTCCAAAAAAATTTCCTTCTGGGTATAACTTATCTGTTTAAAGAAAATCAGTATTATCAGTGCAGGCTCAAGACCCCCTAATCATTATTAACTTATATACTTTTGAAAGGTGTCTCATTGAAGTATGAAGCATAATGTACTTTTGGTAATGTGTACCTGTTGCTTTTTTTGCTTTTGAACCATCCTTACTGTTTTAAATGTTGTATATATTAATATAGTGACTTTAAAATATTTTCATCCCTTAATCCCAAATCCTCTCCCTCCTCCTTTTCACCTTCAAACCTTTTATCTCCCCTGCCTGATTCCCTCCTATTTTCAAACTTTGTCACTTGTACAGCCCAGTGTATTTCATCTAGTCCTTGATGGCTTATGCCTGACCTGATTCATGTTCCAGCAAGCATCCTGGATCAGTGGATATACCGTTGAGGAAAGCACTCCTCCTTTGCTTCCCCATCAACATTAGTCCTCATCAGTCTTTCAAAGAGGTATGGGGTTTCTTGGGATCCTCCTGATGTTATAGTGAGATGTTCATAAAAGAGTTCCTATGCAATTCTTGCAGAAGTATTACATATCTGTAATGAAATATTATATATCACAGCTGTGTCATGTCCAGGAGATGCATGGCCCATTAGCTTCTCACTTCAGACTGTTACAATCTTGCCACCCCTATTCCATAATCTTCCCTGGGCCTTGGATAATAGTGGGTGAGGTTATATGTCCTGTTTAGGGATAAGCAATCCACAGACCCTTATTTTTTACATTTTGGCAAGCTGTGTTTTCACTTATAGATACGTCTTATGTTGAAGAAGAAAGCTTCTAGGTTGAGTGTTCTTCCAAATTAGGTATTTACAGAGCAGTTTGGTACACTGTCTTTCTAGCTAAACGTTCATAGTCTGTTCCTTCCTTATGACCTATTTCTTCCCTTTAATAAGTTATTGTTCTAGTCAACTGTAACAGGAATGTGTTCATTTCTGGCAAGCAGACCTTTAAAAAGCTGTAGGCTGATTCCTTGATTCTCATGCCACTATTACACCGGTGATCACCTGTTGCCATGATGATTTTTTTAACTCGCATATCTCACAGGTTAATGAGACCTTTGATTATTTTTTCTTTCTCAATAACTTCTACAGTTTTCCTTGGCACAATGTAAGCTATCCAGCAAAGAGGAAATTCTCAAATCACTTACAGTTGGTATATTTTGCCTATGTCCTATAATCCATGTGTGTTGTATCTTCAGTAATAAGCTCTTACTGTCAATTTTTTGGAGGCAAACAAGAGCAATGTCAAAAGCATATAAAGTTTGGAAGAACTTTGAGACCTCTCTGACCAACAACTTATCAGAAAGTATCACATTCCTGCTACTTCTAATATAGTTTTAATTGTCACTGGGTTCTAAGTGGATTAATTCAGGACTTTTTTATTTGTTCGTTTTGCCCTATTTTCCTCTCTCTGTGCTCCTTTGCATAGTGTCTATTCTTATTCCTTTTTAAAATAAATGTTTTGACATATTAATACTGTAAGAGTTTCATATGGGGTTCCCTCCCACAATCTTATGATTTTTCTTTACGTCCCTCTGCTCTTCCATATCCAATCTACTCATATCCCCCAAGGTATTTTTCCCATTATTTCCTCCCTTACCCTACTTGTCATGGTATACTACTATATCTACCCCTTCAAAGGTTTTACCCTAACTGTTCCTTCCCAGAATTTTCTGACTCTTACAATGGGAATCAATCACGTTCAACATAGTCTCAAAAGAAATAAAATATCTTAGTTTTAAAAAAACTTAACCAAGGAATTAAATTACACATGCAATGAAAGAAATTAAAGAGGACACTAAAGAGTAGAAAGAACTTCCATACTCATGGATCATTGATTGGTAGAATCAATATTGTGAAATTCTCCCCAAGGCACTATAGAGATTCAATGCAACATCAATCACAAATCCCAATACAAGTCTTCACATAACTGGAATAACAATCTCAAAATTCATATGGAAGAATAAAAGAACCTGATAAGTCAAAACTATCTTGAGTGATAAAAATATTGCTGAAGGTTTCCATATACCAGGTTTCAAATTATATTATAGTACTATAATAATAAAAACAGCTTGGTTCTGGCACAAAAGCATTGAATCAAATTGCAGAGAATCCAAATATAAGCCACTTGATTATTTACAAAGGTAGCAAACATACATGCTGGGGAAAACAGTATCTTCAACTAGTGGTGTTGGAAAAATTAAATATCCACATGTAGAAGAATGAATATTGATTGCTGCTTCTCTCCTAACACAAAAATCAACTCCATGTGGATCAGAGACCTCAATGCTAAACCTGAAACCCTGAAACTGTTAGAAGAGAGGGTTGAGTACACTTAAATTGATAGGCCTAGGTAAAGATTTTCTAGTAACATTCCCTAAGAGTCTACTTGTTATTATAAATACACTTGTTAATCTATGTTCATTGTAGCTCTGTTCACAAAACTGAGAAAATGGAATTAGTCAGCATGCCCTTCAACAGAGGAATGGGTAATGAAAACGTGATACATAAATACAATGGAAGAATGAATTTATGGAATTTGCTAGTAAATGGATGGAACTGGAATGAAATATTGAGCATGTTATCATAGACGCAGAAAGACAAATGCTGCATATTCTTTCATACATACTTTTTTCCAGAGCACTAATATTATGCTTAAAAACATAAGCAAACATAGCAAGAAACTTCCATAGCCTTAAATGGGATTCATTGAGTAGAAAAACAAAAAGTAAATTGGATTGAGAATACAAGCAGAAGTTATAGCAATAGAGTCACTGAAGACAGTGGTGCTCAAATCAAGTTGATATTCTGAGAAAGGAAAACCCAGTCATTCTGGTGCTCATTTACTTATGAGGCAAGATGCTATTTTGAAAGGAAGGGTTTCACATACTCTCAACCTTTTCATTTGTGTTTTATTTGGGAAATCTACATGGAATGTTGCAATGTTCAGTGTATATGAGCTTCACTCTAAATTTACTAAATATTAAAATATGTATGCTATGATAAAGATATATCTTGCATGTTATAGTATTCAAAAATGAATCTGTGATCACAAAGTTTTGTTCAAGAAGTCTAAAAAAATGTCATTTATATGCATTTATAACAAGGTTCTGCATATCAACTTACTGTGATGAACTCAATAGTGCCTGTTGTAGATTTATTTTGAAACATTTGCTTTTCTAAAAGTGATCACATTAAATAACAGCCTATTTAGTGCAATGCAGAGAGGAGATGTAAAGCTCCTGTGGTTTTCAAATGGAGTAAAGTTTATTCACTGGAGGCAGAAACACATGAAGCTATTTTGGATCACTGCAAGTTTTTTTTTTTTTAACAGGTTTTTTAAAAATTATTTTTATACCATTTTTTATTATTATTTCCACTCATACAAACTTAGTAGGTACACCGGTTCCCTCCTCCTCCCCCCGACCCCCCTGCTCTTCCTCCCCTAACCCCCCTTCCCATCCCCCAGTGCCTCCCCTCCAATCCCCGGAGAATCCTTTAATGTGCATGCCTGACTCTCTCCTCTGGCCCCTCCTCTCCGATGACGTACAAGGACCCAGTGGCATTTCCTTGAACCCTTTCCTGTGCTCCCCTTAAGCATAGGAACACTACTGTGGCTGTCAATCCCTTGCCTCCAAGGATCTTGGTGCCTTTAGCAAATGCTAGACTTTGTGAGGTCAATAGTGTGTTGGACATTGCACGGGGCATGCAATGTCCAATTATGATTGTTTCGGCCCTAACTTGTGTGGAGTATCTTGCAAATCATTGCTCCTCCCATCCTTTTGCTCTTACACTCTTACCATCCCCCTCTTCCGCAAATTTCCCTGAGCTTCAGGGTAGGGAGAGATTAGTCTGGCCTAGTTCTAGGTGGTTGATATAGAGTCTCTGAAGTTCTGGATGGTGGTTTGTTGATTTTCTTTTGCAGTTTTGCTGATCCTGCAATGCCCTTCACTCCATCTGATGGGTATTGTATGTCACCCCCTGGCCAGAGACAAAAAGCTGTTAAACTGGAGTCTTGTTATAAGAGCACATTCAAAGGTAGATGTAATAAAAGTAGGAAACCTCAGTGAGGGAGGGGTCAATCACCCATTTGCAAAATGGTTACTTTTTCTCTGCCAGACTATATGCCCTCCCCTTCTGGTGAGATCATACCCCCTCAGTTGTAAATGATCAGGAATGAAAGTCTGTGAACTTAACCAGGTGTCTCATTACTTACTTGCAGTCCTTGATGGAGGCCTATTTTCTCTGCTGTAACATGGTCCCCTCTCTCCTTATTTCTGGTGTGGCCCTCCAACTCTATCCCTCCTGTTCATAATCCTTGCAATTACTGTAGATATTACATAGATTTACCTTTGAGTGTCTCAAGGTGGGCTGGGTGGGTTTGGTACTAGGAGCCACCTATTAGGGAGTACATACGGTGCTTAATTTTCTGGGTTTGGGATACTTCAGTTAATATAATTGTTTCTAATGCCATATCCCGGCAAATTCCAGTAATCATCATTTTTGATGGCTGAGTAGTACTCCATTGTATACATGTACCACATTTTCCTTATCCACTCATCAACTGTGTTTCTTAATTGTTAAAATATTGAAGCACATTCTTGCATCAGTAGATGGAGATCATCTGGATCAACATTGTACATAGTGTAAAGAATTAAAAAAATTCCTATGACATGCAATGAGTGTCATTCAAAGTTATTTGATTCTAGAAGCTAATTCCAGTGAATATATATGTGAAATATTTCTATATGTATATCAAAGTCGTTTCTATTATTTTCATCCAAATTTGGCAAGCCACTTTCAATTTTGGAAAAATGCATTACAATGTCAATGCAGTCTGTAATGTTTACATCAGGCATATAATAGACATTTGTCAGTTACCTTCATAATTATTACCTTTATTCAAATCCCTTTAATATGTACCAATATGTTTTTGAAATACCTATTCTAAAATGCCAGATTGATTGCACTGTATTAGTTTATTCAGTAGTTAGATGATTTCTCATATTCTTAGACAATGTTACATTTCTAAATGAAACAATGAATCTAATGGGACTGAATGTACATTTTTCTAGGAAGCACACTAATTAAATTAACCACGTTATATGATGTTTCTGAAGTGTATCAGGAAAATTAAGACACTATGTTACTATGACCAGTCTGTTCAAATAAATACTAGTAAAAGATATACACTATCACTGCTTCTTGTCAAATAGAATAATACATTGCAAGGCCCATGAAAAAATATTAAATAAAATACTTATAGTTACATGAGTTTGGGAGATTTTTATATCAAAAAGTCCATATAAGAATATTATTTGTTTTTCACTGAGAAGTGATATTATTTCTAGGAACTCTGATGAGAATGTGAAAAGTTGTAAGATCGGTGCACAAGAAATTAGCAAAACAAATTTTCAAGTAATGGACAAATTTATTACAGGTGGATATGATTTAATAATGTTTGTTGTATAACACAAATTTATTTGGTTAATAAAGATTAAAACCTATAAATAGACATTACCTTCAAAGTACTGAGAATGAATGAATTTTATTACTGATGCTCAAAAAATCTCACAAATATATATTAGGAAAGGATCACCGGAGCCCCCCCCCCGCCCGCCCGGCGAGCACCCAGGCCGACTCCGGCTTTGCCTGGGCCCCGCCCCGGACCCCAGCCCCTCGCATCCTCCAGACCCCGCATGCCTCCACCGCCCCCCCAGGTCCCAGGTGAAGAATTCTGCCATCAACATCAGACCCTCTGCCTCTCCGGCCCACCGGGGACCTACGCACGTCCCTACTCAGAATTCAATAGGGTCCAAAGGAAACTCAATGAAAACTCCAAGGAACAAAGGGAACACAGACCATGTATCCGGACTCCACTAATCATTATATCACGTGGAAGAGATTCTTCACATCCAGCCCAAAGATAAGTAAACCTTTTTTTTTCTTTTTTTTCCTTTCACCTTACTGATCCTTTCTAGTATCAATTGTTGTAGATCAACTTCCTCATACAGCCACCACAAAAACATACAACTCCAGGGAGTACTCCACTCACCCTCACATATCACCAAGATACTAAATCGTAAAAGTGCACTACCATACTTATATTCACCCCCTGGTTACTTAACCTGACTTAACTGATGTACTAACAGCCTAATAGCATCATCTATGATATAACAATAACAATACACAAACATACCTAATCCAAGGCAAGCACTAGTAATAACTGGCAAGTGTAACAATACCAAATACATCAGTTCAGTGAAAAACACACAGAAACTAAATGGTCCTACAAAACAAAACAACAATGCCCAAGTCAAAGTGCAGATACACGAGAAACAAAACCCAAGAAGACCAAGCTCCCACCGAAAGAATTAATACCATAATGATGGATTCCGACCAGAACAAATTCACAGAAAATAGCCATAAAATCCAGACCCAACATAATGACTTCCAGAGTATGATCATTACCATGATTAATACTATGAAAGAGGAAATCCGAGAAGACTTAAACAACCGTATCAACCACTTTGAACAGGAACACAACAGGCACTGGGAGGAATTGAGAAAAACAGTTCAAGAAACAAAAATAGGTATAGAGCAGTTAAAACAGTCTCAGGCAGAGTTTAAAATTGAACTAAAAGACAAGTTATCTTCAACCCAAAACTCAACAGAGAGTCTAATCAGCAGAACAAATGAGGCAGAAAATAGAATTTCAGATCTTGAAGACAAGGTGGGAGAATTAACCAGCTCAATGGAAGAGATTGTTAAAGCCAAAAAGATACTGGAGAGGAACATTCAAGAGATATGGGACACCCTGAAGAGGCCTAACATGCACATTCATGGAATACCAGAACAAGAATCCCAAAATACAACACCAGAGGAAATATTTCAATTCATCATAAATGTAAAATTCCCACAACTAAAGGATGAGAGGTCTATCCAAATACAAGAGGCATTTCACACTCGAAACAGATATGACCAAAATAGAAAATCACCACAGCAAATAATAGTCAAAACAGTCCACATTCAAGACAAAAGAAATGGTGCTGAGAGCTTCAAGAGAAAAAAAGCAAGTCACCTTTAAAGGTAAACCTATTAGAATAACAAATGACTACTCAATGGAAACAGTAAAAGCAAGAAGAGCTTGGAGAGACATACTTCAAGTATTAAATGAGCAAAAATGCCAACCCACACTGATATACCCGGCAAAACTATCTGTCATGATTAAGGGAGAAAGAAAAGTTTTCCAGCAAAAATACAACTTAAAGGGATACATGTCTACCAAACCAGGCCTTCAAAAAATGCTAGAAATGATACTCAAGCTTGAAGATAAGAACAAGCATATCTAGGAGGACAAAAGGAAAGTATAATACCATCAAAACATAAATATCAAACAACACACTTACAAATTCCACTAAACATAAAAAATGTCCAGAATTGGAAATGGTTTCTCCATTATAACATTAAATGTCAATGGTATTAACTCACCGATTAAGAGACGCAGATTAAAAACTTGGATTAAAAAACAACAATCTGCTGCCTTCAGGAAACTCATCTTACCACAAAAGATAGGCACGTCCTAAGAATGAAAGGCTGATCCAAAATCTTGCAAGCTAATGGAACCAGGAAAGAGGCAGGGGTAACAATTATGCTTTCAGACAAAGTGGACTTCAAATCAAAGAAAATCATAAGAAACACAGATGGATACTACATTTTAGTCACAGGTACAATTCACCAGGAAGACTTCAAAATACTGAACACATATGCACCCAATACGGGACCCTCCACATTCATTAACAAAATTCTACAATGTCTAAAGCAAGAAATCAACCCCAAAACGATAATTCTTGGGGACTTCAACACTGCCCTCTCAACATGGGATTGATCTATGGGTCAAAAGCTTAATAGAGACACTTTGGAACTTAAGCAAACCCTTAAAGAAATGGACCTTACAGATCTCTATCGAACTTTTCACCTACGCACCAAAGAATACACATTTTTCTCAGCAGCACATGGAACTTTCTCCAAATTAGATCACATATTGGGCCACAAAATGAATCTACACATATATAAAAAAGTTGAAATTCTAACCTGTGCCCTATCAGACCACCACAGCCTAAAGCTGGACATCCACAACACAACAAACAAGAGAAAATACACTAACTCCTGGAAACTTAACAATATGATGCTGAATGAGAACTGCATTCAGGAAGAAATAAAAAAGGGATTCAAGATTTCCTGAAAATGAATGATAATGAAAATACAACTTACCAAAATCTCTGGGACACAATGAAAGCTGTCCTAAGAGGTAAGTTCATAGCTCTTAATGCCTACATCAAAAAAATGTAAACATCAGAAATAAACAACTTAACAATGCAGCGTAAAGCTTTAGAGTAACTAGAGCAATCTGATCCCAAAAGTAGTAGAAGAGAGGAGATTAGCAAAATAAGGGGAGAAATATCTGAAATCGAGATTAAGAAAATGATAGAGAAAATCAAACAGTAAAAAACCTGGTTCTTTGAAAAAATTGATAAGATTGATACACCCCTAGCTAAATTAACCAAAAGCAAGAGAGAGAAAACCCAAATTAACAAAATTAGAAATGAACATGGAGTTATCACTACTGATACCCAAGAAATCCAGAGAATTATAACATCATATTTCAAAAACTTATACTCTGTGAAGTTTGACAACACAAAAGAGATGGATCAATTTCTAAGTAAACACAACTTATCTAAATTGAATCAGAAAGTTGTAAATTATTTAAATAATCCTATAACATATAAGGAAATTGAAGAAGTAATCTCAAATCTGTCCTGGACCAGATGGATTCAGCACAGAGTGCTACCAGACATTTAAGGCGTTAATAACACCAATACTCCTTAAACTGTTCCATCAAATAGCAAAGGAAGGAACACTACCAAATTCCTTCTATGAAGCTAATATTATTTTAATCCCAATACCTAATGAAGATTCACTTAAAAAAGAAAACTATAGGCCGATCTCCCTATTGAACACAGATGCAAAGATTCTCAACAAAGTCTTAGCAAATCAGATTAAAAAACATATCAAAAAGGTCATTCACGGGGACCAAGTAGGCTTCATCCCCAACACACAAGGTTCATTCAACATACGCAAATCAATAAATATAATTCATCATGTAAACCAGTCCAAAGTCCAAGACCACATGATACTCTCGATAGATGCAGAAAAAGCTTTTGACAAGATCCAACAGCCTTTTATGATAAAAACGCTAGAGACAGTAGGAATGGAAGGAACCTTTATCAATATAATAAAAGCTGTATACAACAAGCCCACTTCAAGGATTATGCTCAATGGGGAACAATTGAAGCATTCCCACTTCGATCAGGAACTAGACAAGGCTGTCCACTCTCAACACTTCTATTCAATATTAGCTGAAGCCATAAGACAAGAAAGGGACATAAGAGGGATTCAAATCGGCAAGGAAGAAGTCAAGCTACCCTATTTGCAGATGACATGATCTTATACCTGAGTGATCCCAAAAACTCCACCAGGAAGCTCCTGGAACTAATTGAGAAGTTCAGCAGGGTGGCAGGATACAAAATAAATGTGCAAAAATCAGAGGCCTTCCTATATGCCCCGAATGAAAGAAGTGAAAAAGCCTTGAGAGAAACAATCCCATTTACTATAGCCCCTAAAAAAATGAAATATCTTGGTATAAACCTAACCCAGGAGGTAAAAGACCTTTACAATGAAAACTTTAAAACCCTTAACAAAGAAATTGCAGAAGACACCAGAAGGTGGAAAGACCTCCCATGTTCCTGAATTGGCAGAATCAATATCGTAAAAATGACCATCCTACCAAAGGAAATATACAAATTCAATGCTATACCAATTAAAATCCCAAAGCAATTCTTCAAAGAAGTTGACCAAACAATCTCAAAATTCATATGGAGGCACAAAAGACCCAGGATAGCAACGACAATCCTGAGTAACAAAAACACTGCTGGAGGTATCACCATATCAAACATTAGTCTATACTACAAATCCATAGTTATAAAGTCAGCCTGGTACTGGCTCCAAAATAGACACACAGATCAATGGATAAGAATTGAAGACCCAGATATAAGCCCACAAAATTATAGCCATTTGGTCTTTGACAAAGCCCAAAGAATCCAATGGAAAAAGAACAGCATCTTCAACAAATGGTGCTGGCAAAACTGGATCTCCACATGCAGAAGATTAAAGCTGGACCCGTACTTGTCACCATGTACAAGACTTAATTCCAAATGGATCAAGGACCTTGATATCAGGACAGAGACTATAAAAACATAGTTGAAAGGATAGGAAACTCCCTCAAGCTGATTGGGCTAGCCAACCGTTTCTAAACAGATATCCAATGGCACAGTCACTGCTACCAACTCTCAACAGTTGGGATCTTGTGAAATTAAAGAGCTTCTGCTCAGATAAAGAGATTGTTACACGAGCTCAAAGGCAACCCACAGAATGGGAGAAAATCTTCACAAACCACATATCTGATAGAGCTCTACTGTCCAGAGTGCACAAGGAACTTAGAAAATTAAACATCAAGGAAACCAATGTCCCAATTAAAAAATGGGCCCTGGAACGTAAAAGAAACTTTACCAGGGATGAAATTAAAATGTCTAACAAATATCTTAAAAAATGCTCCACTTCCTTAGCCATCAGGGAAATGCAAATCAAAACTTCCCTGAGATATCATCTCACCCTTGTCAGGATGACAAAATCCACAATACAAACAAAAACAAATGCTGGAGAGGATGTGGAGAGAGGGAAACTCTCCTACATTGCTGGTGAGAATGCAGACTCATACAGCCACTCTGGCGAGCTGTCTGGAGATTCTTAAAGAAATTAAAGATTGAAATGCCATATGACCCTGCTATACCACTTTTGGGAATAACCCTCCCCCCCCATACAGCAGAGGTTCACCTCGATAGCACAACACAACCATGTTCATAGCAGCACTGTTTATAATAGCAAAGTTATGGAATCAACCCAAATGTCCAACAGTTGACGAGTGGATAAGGAAAAGTGGTACATCTATACAATGGAGTACTACTCAGCCATCAAAAATGATGAATTACTGGAATTTGCCAGGAAATGGATGTCATTAGAAACAATTATATTAAGTGAAGTATCCCAAACCCAGAAAATTAAGCACTGTATGTACTCCCTAATAGGTGGCTCCTAGTACCAAACCCACCCAGCCCACCTTGAGACACTCAAAGGTAAATATATGTAATACCTACAGTAATTGCAAGGATTATGAACAGGAGGGATGGGGTTGGAAGGCCACACCAGAAATAAGGAGAGAAGTGACCATGTTACAGCAGAGAAAATAGGCCTCCATCAAGGACTGCAAGTAAGTAATGTGACACCTGGTTAAGTTCACAGACGTTCGTTCCTGATCATTTACAACTAAGAGGGTATGATCTCACCAGAAGGGGAAGGCATATAGTCTGGCAGATAAAAAGTAACCATTTTGCAAATTGGTGATTGACTACTCCCTCACTGAGGTTTCCTACTTTTATTACATCTACCCTTGAATGTGCTCTTATAATAAGACTCCAGTTTAACAGCTTTTCGTCTCTGGGCAGGGGGTGACATACAGCGCCCATCAGGATGGAGTGAAGGGCATTGCAGGAGCAACAAAACTGCAAAAGAAAATCAACAAACCACAATCCAGAACTTCAGAGACTCTATCAACCACATAGAACTAGGCCAGCCTAATCTCTCCCATCCTGAAGCTCAGGGACATTTGCAGAAGAGGGGGCATAAGATTGTAAGAGCAAAAGGATGGGAGGAGCAATGATTTGCAAGATACTCCACACAAGTTAGGGCCAAAGCAATCATAATTGGACTTTGCATGCCCTGCGCAATGTCCAACACACTATTGACCTCACAAAGTCTAGCATTTGCTGAAGGCACCAAGATCCTTGGAGGCAAGGGATTGACAGCCACAGTAGTGTTCCTATGCTTAAGGGGAACACGGGAAAGGGTTCAGAGAAATGCCACTGGGTCCTTGTATGTCATCGGAGAGGAGGGCCCAGAGGAGAGTCTGGCATGCACAATAAAGGAGTCTCTGGAAATTAGGGCGGGAGGCACTGGAGGATGGGGAGTGTGGGGCCGGGAGGCACTGGAGGAGGGGGAGCAAGAGGTTGGGGGGAGCAGGAGGGAGGGAAGGAACCGGTGTACCTATTAAGCTTGTATGAGTGGAAATAATAATAAAAATGTATAAAAAAAGATTGTAAGAATCTGAAGGTGGAGAGGTGTACTGCCATCTAAGAAAAAAATAAAAAATAAAAAGTCTTTGCCAATTAAAGAAAAAAGGATCACAGTTTTACAACTATCGCTGCTTGAATACCAGCTGCAATAGACTCATACAGACCTTTGAGCCAAGAAAAAAGCTGTATGTTCTTCAATAATTCATTATATTATTTAATAATAATAATAATAATAATAAGTGCTTCAAGTAGATGAATGTGATATTCGCTATTACTGTCAAAAAGAAGAGTAAACTTTGCAATTGTAATAACAGTATGAATACAGAAGGTGATTTTTCAGTGTATCTTTAATTACCACAGTATTTGTGATCTTTTAAACAAGCTGTTTGTGAAATTAAAAACATAATTTTTATACTGCCAGGTAAAAAAAAAACAATCATAAAATTAAATATAATTATTTTAAGATTTGTCATTATTCTTTAAATTGAACAATCACAATTATTTAAAATCAGTTGATAGTGCATCAACTATTTTTAACATAAATGCAAATTAAATTCCTTTCAATTGAACAACTGCTATAAAAAAGTACAATTTTTCTTGCTGTGTGTGTGTGAGTGTGTGTGTGTGTTTGTGCACAAGAGAACATCTGAGTGTAAGTGTCTGTGGAGGAACCATGGTGACATCAGGAATCATTCTTGATTGCTCCACCATCTTATTGCTTTGCTTTGGAGTTTCCCAGGCTCCACTCTCCAGGGTCTGAATTTCAGGCCAAGGCCAAATCTTTCAAACATTCTCACATAGAATTTGGGGATCTGAACTCAGGCCCTATTGCTTGTAAGGCAAAGGTTTTATTGCCTGAACCATCTCTCCAGATCAGGAAACTAATTTTTGAAGTTTGGTTTAATATATAAAATAGACCGGATAATTAATCATTTTAACAAATAAAGATAAGTGTGGATTTATTTTTTAGGAAAAATTCTATTGAACTAACTAACTAACACAAACAATGTTTTCAGGGTCCAAAGATCTCATTTTAAACCAGTCTAATTGAGAAAGATTTTGGTTGTCTAATGGCCTGTCTTCTTGGGAATGAAGCTAATGACTCTAGATTTTCTAACATAATTAGTTGACAGGTTATGAGGGCTACAGTTGTCTTCTAACGACAGGAACATCACTGTGGCTGCAATGTATTTGTCTCATATTAAATAATTTTTATGCTGTATTTTAAATTTGGACATGATATCATTTACATAGATACACACCCATAGGTATATGGCTTAGTTTCTGTTACAAAAGTAAATTTAGGTCACAGAAATCACCTATCAAAATTATGCATCTCGATTATAGAGATTACCTGTTACAACAAATTGAGGAGATTGCTCATTATGAATCAAGTCAATCTGATTTCTGTGGTCAGAAGTTCTCCATTCAGTTTTGCACACTACACTCTGCTGTGAGAAGACAATTCAAGAAATGAACGTGAGCCACATACTCATTGGCAACATTAAAAGAATTCAGTCACACTATAAAAAGTGCATAGAAACACATAACACTGATTTAATTAATTATGAATCATATTTGGCACACTAAAACTCTCAAATTAATATGATAACCTGTAATTAACCAACATAAACATTACTGAGATACTTTGTACTTCTTTGGTATTAACAAAAGTCCAATTAAATTAAGTAACATTAGTATATAATTCTCCTAAAGCATAGGCTACATTTAAATATTCCATAGTCACACCATGCTCGTGGCTTTATGCTGGAGAACTCCAGACTATTGTCTTATTATTCTATTCATAATCTTACCAACGGTAAGCAAATAATGACTTAAAACAGTTTTTGTCTTAGAATCTAAGAACATTTTTCTTTTTATTGGTTTATTATACTGCAATTTGCTTTCTGTATTCGTGTGTGTGTGTGTGTGTGTGTGTGTGTGTGTGTGTGTGTTTCATCTTCAAATTTCTGTTAGATCACTTTGTGCAGCTGATTATTTTTCAATTAAAATTGTTTCTTCCCTTGACAGTTTGGAGCTACAATAGATTCTTATATCATCAATCGTGTGTGATTTTTAACTATCTTAATAATTATTTTCAGATTGTATTTTAACATGATCATGTTTCTAAACAGCTAAATAGACTATGCACCACATTTATCCCCTGCCAACTTCTGGTAAAACCTCATTCTCTTTTAATGTTACTACATCTGCAGTGTGACTCTGGGAGGTTACTTTCATCATGAGGTTGAAGCCCACAGGAAAGAGGTGATACCCTTATGAGAAGAGACTAGAGGGGCTGGGGAGATGGCTCGGGGGTTTAAGTCTTTGCCTCACAAGCAAAATGACCTGAGTTCGGAGCCCAAATACCATGTAATAACACCAGCAGAAATGGAGGGGCCTTCAAATTCTGCTCTGAAAAGCAGATCCTGGGAAACCCCAGAATAAATCAATAAATTGATAATGATTCCACGTGTCTCCATTGGGACGCCACAGGTTCACACATTTAGGTGCCCTTTTTTTTACACACACAGACACACACACACACACACATGCCAGGATGATGAATGATTCCTAATGTCACTTTTGGACCTTCACAGGAACACACAGTTAAGGTCCGTCTATATACACACATACCAAAAAGGTGAGGAAGAAGAAGGTGCAGGGGGAAGAAGAGAAAGAGGAGGAGATCTAGAATGAGGAAGATGAAGAAAGAGGAGGAGAAAAAGGAGAAGCAGTCAGAAGGATCACTACATTCCTTCCACCATGTAAGAATGTGAGAAATAAGTAGTCTGCAGCTCAGAGGAGAGCACTTACCAGAGTCTCCAAATGATGCTTACTGATTGCAGACTCTCAGCTTGCAGAACCATTAGAAACGAATTTGTTGCCTATATCTCAAGCATTCTATCTTCATTTACTATCATAATCTAACTTCTTCAAACAAAATAAAATATAGAATTTACAACATAGGAGAAAAAACAAGCATTATTCTATTGGGCCTGCATAGAGAATTCTTCAAATGGACGATTAGACTGCTATACCTCATCAAACCTGAGCACAGCAAAACCTTCTGGACAGTGTGCCAGCTTTTCTTTGTCATTAGACACTACCATCTTACTCTCTGTTGCTGCCTCGTTGCACCCTCGGAAACCCTTGGCATCAGGGGTAAGAGGCTGGAAGTCAACAACACAGACTCTGGGAGTCAGGCAAATGGCAAAGCAGGCTGGCAGGCTTGCAGGCTCGTTTATTGCAAATATTGGGCTTGCCTATGCACCCCCACCCAACATCCCATAAGTTCCGGCGGCAGCTTTTGCTGCGTTGTCCTGTCCGGGTTTGTCCTCTCAGTCAGGCGGTTCAGCGTCAGGCACAACGACAGGTTCTAGTTTGAGGAAGTTGCATTTGAGCATGGTGGCCCATTTCAGACAATACAGGGCTGCCTGGTCGTGTTCTTCCTACAACTTTCTACTTTTCATCATTTACGTCCATCTTAATTTTATACTGAGGATATTAAATACTATGTTTTGCAGAGCTTTAAAATTAGAAGAAAATCTTTTGTGATACTGAGAAAATTCTAATAAAATTTACCAGTAATCATAAAATCACGAGGCAAAATTTATTTCTCTATCATGTCTTAATTACCATACTAAGGAATATATATTAATGTACATATGCAACTTAATACAATTTTGAGAAGAATGCATAATTATTTCTATCTGGATTGACAATAACATGTGTTCACCCATTATAAGAAACCAAGTTTAACTTTTGATTTTTGTGGATCTTCTCCCTTTATTAGCATTTCTAGGCCCTCCATTTGACTATTATTTCTACATTGTTAGTTCATTAATACATTTTTCTCTTTTGTAATTTTTCTGTCTCTATTAAACTACATCGTTCCAAATTTCCTTGCAATTTTAATTCTGTCATGACTTAAAATAGTCTGAAAGCTAGTAAATAAACCACTATGGCATAATCAAAAAAAAAAAAAAAGAGTTTGCATTGACACCCTGATCCATAGTCTTGCAAATCTTCAGTATTGCTTCCCAAGGAAATACAAATATGCTTTAATGGATATATGTATATCACATGAACATATACGAATGGCGTTTGAGAGTGTTACACTGTACATGGTGTGGTTTTGACTTTAGCCCCTCTGTTTTAATCTAATAAACCATTGCTGGCAGTCTTGAAATGACCAACACAGATGCATTTATGTAATGGTGCCTCATGACCAAAGATTATGTGCTGTTTCACTATCAATCCTCTTCTACAGTATTAGTTTGTGCTGGTCATACAGCTGTAGCTAAATAGAGACTCCCTGAAACTGTCTGAGTTAATATTGGCTGCAATCATTCTGCTGCCCCGAGGAGTATTGGAGCATGACAGACTATAGCCACACTTCAAAAGGGCTCTCACTGCTCCTGGATTGCACACACTCATTATGCTTACAGTTCTTACATGACTTGCCTTTCTCTTGTCTTTCTGGCTGTTATTTTGCTTTCAGAATGCTCAGTAAATTTTCTGTAATGCTTTACAACATTCTCTGAATTTTGATGTTGAATAATTCAACTTTATTTTATTTTACCTTATTTTACTCCAGATCACTTGAGTCAGCTGACATTAAAATAAATATATTAGCAAGTATTTTCTTAAATATGTTTTGTACACATTAAGGAAACATGTATTTGAGTAAAACAGTATTAATAGACTGACTTATTTGTCTTTGCCTTCCTATATAAGAGTAATATTTTTACTTTGATCTGTTCGTCTTAGAGAATGATTTAATAGAATCTTTAGGTCACCTTTTAGTCATTTTCATTTTGGCACATGTGTAAGGTTACTTTTAGCAAAGTGGCCAAAATACCTAGTTTTTAAAAGGTATTGGGGGAAAAATGTTGTCACTTTTAAAACATACAGGTATCTTTTTTTTTAACTTTCTTTACTAAATATATTAGAAACATAGTTAGCATATTTATATGATAAGCACATTTTCATTAAAATTTTAGTAAGAAAATTTACACGTTTGTAAAAGTAAAGAATTACAACTGTGAGTTTAATCAAGATATTAATTGTTATAATTAGATACAGGTGTCAGGTTGACAGTTGAAGTTTTTAGCTCTGAGAGCATTTATAAAGAATTGGTGTTTGAGTTAAACCCAGAGCAAATCTTCAGGAAACTGATTGTTTGATTGATGGACAGGCCCAGTCCATAGCTGGTGGGACTATTCCTGGGGCAGGTGCAGAAATAAAGGGAACTGGTTAAGGTAGTCGACATTTCTTCTGTGATCCAGGCTGCTGCTCTGCTAAGTGAGAGTTAACTCTGCTTTCATGTGTATATGGTGTGTCCCCTTCAACTTCTGGTGTTGCTGTGAGCTTTCCTGCCAAGAAAAAAAAGGAACCATAAGCGAGAATCATGAACTAGTATAAAATCCTTTGTTTCCATAAGTGATTTGGCTGTGAATTTATTGTCAACATTCAGAGTAACTATGACAATAATATAGACCAAGTGATTTAATGATTAAATGGCTTACTATGAGAATATTAGATTTATTCATATTTCTTCAATGTTTATTATTATTTGCATAATCACTGTGTTCTATTTAGAGAGGATTCTGATAAAATTCATCCTCCTATATATTGAATTCTCCTACAGATCCATCACTATTAGTGTGGAATTTTTTTTTTTATTTATTCAATTGTGTGTGTGTGTGTGTGTGTGTGTGTGTGTGTGTGTGTGTGTGTGTACAGCCACGGGCGAATTCGGGAACCACCATGGACCGTCTCCTCCTTGTTTACTCTGCCCTGGGATTCACAGGCTCCGCCCTACCAGGACCACAAACGCAGGCTGCCCCCCCCCCCCGCTTCCGCCTGGCGTCTATACGTGGGATCTGGGATCCGAACTCAGGACCTTCCACCTGCAAGGCAGAGGCTTAACCCCTGAGCCACCTCTCCAGCCCCTAGTGTGGAATTTTTTATCTTATAGATGATCTTTATGTCTTAAAACATACAACTGGAAGACATTTTGCTAAAGGAAGAAAGATTTATGCAAGACTAGGAAATATATTGTAAGATGTGTTAAAGATCTTATACAATAATTTGCTCATTTCCCCATTATTAATATTTACTCATTTTCTAATTATTTTTCTTAAATTATTTTGAGCATTTCTCCACTTTCCTTTGCCTGAAAGATTAATTTTACTGTTAGATGAATTAATATATGTTAGTTAATTATAATTATATTATAATTTATAATATAATAGATATAAAAATTTAAAATATATTAATTATAACATAATTTATGAAAATATGTTATAATTAATATAATACATTAGTTTATATATTAATTAAATATATAATTTTCATATTAATAAGTTATATATTGATTACAATGTGATTATATTAAGTTATGCTATAACAGTAATATAGTTAATGATAAAGCCATGTAATTAAAATTTTATCCTGTCAGTCAACTGTTACTATAATGATGGTGTATAACAAAAGACCGTCATTCAGTACATTAAAATAATCCTAATCACTTTTTTATAGGCTCTTGGGATAGGACTGAGTTATGGCTGATCTAAGATATATTCAAGCTTTTGTGTTGAAGTTCCCAGCTCAAGCCTTCATCTCTGCTTCTTATAAAGTCTATTCTTCAGAGTCCAGAGCACATGCCTGTCTCCACTAACCTTATTTCAGGACTAGGTAGTGAGGTCATGGCTTACCATAGATATAATTCTTGTGACCAGTCAGCAAGCTTAAAAATGTCAAAATGAACTCCAAAACATTATGAGCATTTTCTTAAGTAATTCACACAAAAAGATGACCTTCTTCATCAAAGTAATTGTCAAGATGAGTTTATGAATACATTCAGAGAATCTAGAGGTAGTTTCTATACTCTCTCAAATGACATTAAATGAAACTCTTAGTCACCTGTGTGAGATAACTTCATACACACTGCTAATCAGGGATATGTGGGAGAGGCCATCAAGACAATATAGGCTTTTGCTGTTACTCTTTGTTGTTACTCATAGAACCTAATGGTAAGATTCTACCTCTGAAGACACCATGAACATGGAGAAATCAAGGTGAAACTGACCTCAAAACTTTTTTCCTCCTGGATAGTACCTAGAAAGTTCTATGCATGCTGCTTGAGGAGAAAAGACTTTTAAAAAATCATTTGGTAGCTGTGAATTCTGTGAGCCCCAGAAATATATACCACCTGGTATAGTAATTTCATGACTATCATGAGGTTAACTAACTGCTTTTTGTGATTTAGGAAGTAATCTGGTATTGTAAACATGGCTCAGAACTTATGGATGAATGGGGAAATCATAGGCCATAGTGGATAATAAGCTACTATTGTTTTATTTATGAATATGGTATCAAACTGCCTTCTAAATACATATATTTGCATCCATTGTTTAATGCATATCTCAGCCTTTGATTAAGAAACATCCTTTTGTAATGAATGTTGTTTTATGTAGAGAATCACATCTGTCCAATGTAAAGAGCATAAGACTATGTCCTAAACAGGGTATCTACTTTTCTCCACCTCTCTCTTCCAAGGTTCAAGGAATATCATTGAAGAGGGGGCAGAAAGAATCTAAGACCAAGTGTAAGAAGGAGTGTCTTTTTTTATATGACAGGACTGTTGCTCCCATGAGCTCACTGCAGCTGTTCTTATAACTGTACAAGGCCTGTACAAAATGGTGCTTGTAAAAATTTTTGTCAGGAAAGAGGAAGATCCCATGAAACACCATCTGTCCTTGAGGGACTATTGATATAGGTAAATGGAGTGACACCTTTAGTTGTATAACCATGTATCATAATGAACCAGCAAATGCCCAGACTTCTACATTATAAACAT
Organism: Typhlomys cinereus; assembly: GCA_023101885.1. Taxonomy (NCBI): domain Eukaryota; kingdom Metazoa; phylum Chordata; class Mammalia; order Rodentia; family Platacanthomyidae; genus Typhlomys; species Typhlomys cinereus. The sequence continues at coordinate 1,613,646 of JALPQD010000221.1, read as the reverse complement.
CTTCTATATATTTGTAAAATTCATACACAGACCAATTGACCTCAGCTGATAGCATATTTATTGAAATAATTTGAATCATGAATCATTCTGTCTATCACTGTCTTTACATAATGAACTTTTTCTTTTTCTTGCTTGGGTACTTGGCATATTTATTTGCTTGATTGTTCACTTTTTATCTCAACCTTGCAAACCATCATTTGATGCTGAGTTTCTCTTGTGGGGCTGTCTCAAATATATGAAGTGCTACATATTTATGCAAGAATACAATTTAGTATCTGCCAATGCTTTGAATGTAAGTCATCTCTCACAGGCTCATGTGAGATTGCAAGCTTAACTGATGTTGATGTTTGGGAAGGTCATGGCAACTTTAAGAGGTGGAGTTTTGCTGGAGGAAGGCATGCAGCATTGGGAGGGACTTCAGGTTGGTTAACCCAGCTCTGCTTCCACCAGTAGTCTAATCTAGGCATCTGTACCTTTCTTTCTTGTCTTCCATGATGAAGGAGGTGACTTAAACCACCTCCAGTTTGTGCAAGACTTCCATATCTTTTCCAGCATAAAGGACTATGTCTCTCCTCTGGAACAGTAAGACCAAAAAAAAATCCTCTTTTCTCCCCTTAAGTTCCTTGAGTCTAAATGTGTTTCACAGCAGGAAGAGTAACTGTGATGGTATCTATTTGCTCACCTTTGCACACAATTTAAGATTAACTTTCTATTTTCTTCCTTATTTATCTAATTCTCCCATGTATCATTTCAGATAGAGTCTTTGTGCTGCAAAACTTTTGAAACACGTGACAAAATATTTTTATTTTGCCTATTCTTTTTTTTTCTTTTTTTTATTGGTATTTCTTTAATATACAAACAAATGTGCTTTGCCCAAGCTACCCTCCCACCCCCTTCCTCCACCTTTCTCATTTATCCACCCATATCTTCACCAACTCATCCCTCTCTAACTCATGTCCCACTTCATCTGTGAACCTTAAGGCTTCCTTTGGGGCAACTGCACTTGTAAAGGACCAGATGTGTGAGGTATATGTTACTCTTCAATGGGCAAAACCACAGGTAGTGGGGACACTCCCTTTCTCTTGTCCAGCAACTGCCTCAAAGATTCTCTCTGAATGTTTTGCTTGAGATCCTCACTAATCCATTGAAGAAATACTGATATGTCAGCCTTTGTGCAGTTCTTGTAGAGATGGAAAGGTCTGTAGTGAACTCCTGAATATAACAGCTCTGTTATGACCAGAGTGTCAAGGCTAGGAAGTCTTTAAGTTCTTACATTATTATCACCCCCTCTTCCACTAGGGTGCCCTGAAACTTGGGAAGTGAAGAGTTTTTGATGTCTGATTTAGTGTGAGCATTCCAGGGTTCTTGTTGCTCTGCTCTCTGGTCAATTACAGTTTTCTAACTCACTAATCTTCCAATGAGATAAGATGCATCTTGTTTGAGTGCTTATAGTTTTTCTTATCTAAGGATATATTAAGAAGTATTCAGATGATAGTTTGCTGTCAAATGTTTAAAGTTAATATTAAGACATTGGTTCCAGTCTAATATCTATTTTCTTCCCTTCCTTTGTTATTTGGATAGATTTTCTGTACAACTGGGGGGATAGAAACCATTCAGAGAGTAATTACCTGATTCCTTGCCAACCATTGTTGCTGGATGGAATTTTCTTACTGAAGTTGTTGTAGCATGCAGTATTCATAATGGGTGAGGCACTTATTACTTTTCCACTAAGACATTTGTCTTTTTTGTTTGTTTTGCTTTGTTTTTGCTCCCCTACCTTTCATTATATTATATCCCCTTCTTTTATTCCTGTTTAATATTTTCCTTCTGTGATTACCTTATTCAACTGTCTGCCTGTGTTTTATTTTCAATCATTTTTTTGCTCTTCCACTATATCCTAGTCTTATTTTCTTAGTTTGTGGGTGATACATACTTTTAGTGACAACTTGCTCTTAGAAAATCCTGGCATTTATTTCTTTAAATTATACTTTATTCCACCACTTGAGAGTGATTATGCTGTTTCCTTCAGTATACGTAGTTCCTCCTACAAATCTGAAGTGTTCTCATTTGGCAAGATTTTCTTTCATGGTAGAGAAATTGCCAAGTTATTTTGTATATTCTTGAATTTCATAAGAATTTTTTTAGTTGTGTGTTTATACTGATGAGTGCTTTTAGGTGATATCTTTAACTTTGTATATCTTTTAACTTTTGCATAGTATTATATATAATACTATGCAAAAGTTGGTTATGGTGATTCTCACCTGTAATCCCAGTACTTATATGGTTGAGGCAGGAGGGTCAACATGAGTTGAGTTTGAGACTATACTATACAGTTACAGAGTGAAACATCATCATAAATATATACTCTGATATATATATAGAGAGAGATAAATAGAGAGAGGGAGAGATACACTTATATGTCAGAAAAAGCAGTAAGCAGCCTAAGTTCTGTGTAAGAAAGGAAAGAGAAATATTTGATTCTGTGTAAGAAAAGAAAGAGAAATATTTGCTGCTGCTGCAGCAGTTGTTTTAAGGACTGGCTCATGATGTTGGGTTTTGTGTTTGTAGGATCTGGAAAGTCCATATTCGTAAGACAGGCCAATCCACTGGAAACTGAGTGAAGAGGAAATGCCAATCTTGACTCAAACTTTTTCTTCTGGAACCATCTAGAAATCATCATAAGGCTTCCAGTGTGTGAATGAGACCAATCCACATTATCACCACAAATTTCTTTCAAGTCACCTCGTTGCAGACGTTGACCATAAGTATCAGATAACTGGAAATGAAAGGACTGGTATATGAATAAATAAGTGTATGCTATAATCTAACCAAGCTGATTCTCAAAATTAACCATCACAGCGCTCTTCCCAGTTCACAGGAGAAACTAACCTATCTAATAAATATATGAAAGAGAAAAAAACCCATCTGTAAGAGAACACAATCTTTTTGTCTAGAAATATTCAGCTTTTCTAAGTTGACCATTTTCTCCAGAGAATCTACTTACTTCCCTGGTAAAAATACTTAGTAAGTTTACATTTTATACTGGATAAAAGGTATATAATAACCTTCCATTTATTTAATTATAGTATACATCTAAAACTACTTTGGGAGTAAGGATTTCAAAGCCCTAGGTATATTGTTTAGAAATGAAAACATCAGAGAAATTTAGAAATTACCCTGTGATGCCTTGCAAAGGACCTGGAGAAGATACCATGTCTCACACCTACTTGTAGTGGTGCTATTCAGAACAATTTGTTTCTGGTGGAGACTGAAAAAAGTGAATTACTAAGCAGTTCTCTCATTAACCTTTTTTTTCCCTCTTCATTCATGATTTTTCTATTATATGTCTGTAAATAAGAAAAAGAAAGCTTTAATATGAAGGGTATCTTTCCATATTTAAAAGCTCATAATGAGACATTTGAAATGACTTGGTGAATAAGGACACTATATATTGAAGAGAGAAAGAGAGAGAGAGAAAGAGAGAGAGAGAGAGAGAGAGAGAGAGAGAGAGAGAGATATGCCTGCTCACCCGAGTTGGATGGAACCCTCATAAATATGGAAAAAGAAAACTGATTCCATTTCCTCTCTGACCTTTACATATACTGAACACATGTGCACTGTGGCAGCATACTCACATATTTGTGCCTGCACTGAACAATGATTAAAATAAAAAATAATCCAGAATCACTTTTATGCTAATCAAAACTCTGAATCCTAGCAAAGTTTCCAAAATGACATGAAATCATGAACCAAACCATTAATATTAGGATTGAATAAAATTAAATAAATGTGATCACCATCTTCGGATGAACCTCATTTTGAAGTCTACCTGGAGGACTCCTCAATTGTTCAAAATACTTGATTATTTTAGGACAATTGCACAAAGTTAGAACTTCTTGGCAAACCTACTTAAAAATTAGATCTCTACAAACACTAAATTAATTCTCAAGCATTATTTTTTATATATTACTGTTATCCTCTCTCTGCACTATTCTGAAAGAAACTTGGTAATTGAGACATGATTCTATAATATGTTGTGTTTTCTTTGTTGTATTCAAGACATTTCCATCTTACCTAAGTAAACATCTTCAAGGCAAATTTAACTTCTCAAATCAATATTTGAACTCCAACATGATATAAAATTTTCATTACTCTGTTATCAGGGTTCAATGATATAAGGAATCATCGATTCTCAAGTTTTTTTCTTTTTTTCACATTTTCTGTGTAAGAATACTTTCTGCATTACTGGTCATTCTACTTTAGCTAGGATCCCTTTTGAAAAACTGATTTACTCTACATTTCCAAATTCAAATAAGCATCCTGTAACTAAAAGTGCATTCTCACCCACAATACGTGGCATTATTAGCTTTAGGTTTTTGTAAGTTTCAAATAACTCTGATGATTAAATTCAGTTTTTAAGTTGAAATAGCATTTGCCATGAGATAAAATATTTTGTGAGACAAAGGATTATAAATAGTAAGTTTGAGATAAAAATATTTGTAGATGGAAACTGGAGAGGTTTGGGAATACATTAGTGCAAATAATGAGTTTACAAACAGAAAACTATTAATTGTATAATGAGATTTAAAATTCTAAGATGCAGGCTGGGGTTGTTACTCAGTTAGCAGAGTGTTAGCAGTGTGTTCATCCTAGATTTGGTCCCCTGCTGCACATAAACTGGTTGTAGTGGCACAAACCTGTAATCACAGCACATGGAAGATGGAAACAATGGAATCTGAAGTTTAATATCATCCTCTACTACACAGTACATTGAAGTGTGGGATTTGGGAGGATCTGGTTCAAAACAAATAGGTAAATAAATAAATAAATTTAAATTTCTCAGTTGTTAATTATTCATTATTTAATTAATATAATAATTAAATGATATAATTATTATATAATAGTGTTGTCTATGGCTATTATTGCTGGACAATAATCCTTTGGACTATTGTGACATTTTCCTTCTTCATCCATCTGTGCCTGGGAACCTAAGTAGATTACCTAACTTGACTATTGTGACCAGCGCTTTATGTGTTATAATTGTTGGTAGGCAGGAATCTTCATTAGACACTGACTTTGATTCATTCGGGTGTACATCTAATAAGTAGTATAGCTAAATCATGTGGCAGTTTTATTTACATTCTTTTGAAGAACTACTATATTGATTTCTATAGGACTGGACTAATTGGCATGTTCACTAACAATATGTCAGGCTTCCTTTTCCCTGGAATCTTTGCCAGAGAGTTTTCTTTAACTCCTTGATAATAGTCATTATGACTAATGAGATGGCATTTCAATGTAGTTTTGATTTCTATTTCCCTAAATATTAAAGATGCTTAACATTTTCTCATGCATTTATGATCTGTCTACATTTGTTTTGAAAAGTGTTTGGTTCAATTGCACATTTATTGATTTTGTTCTTTTCATGTTTTAACTTTTCATTTTATGTGCTCTTCTGTTAATACTTTGTTGCATTAATAGCTGACAAAGATTTTCTCCCATTATCTATGCTGTTTCTACTCGGGCGATTGTTTTCTTGCTATGGAGAAACTTTTAAATTTAATGAAATCACATTAGTCAATTCTTGCTATTTCCTGAGTGAATATAGTTCAATTTCGCAAGTCATTGTCAATGTCACTGATTATGAAGTGTTTTTTGTGTTTCCTTTCTGTACTTTCTTTTAAGTCTTACAAGTTCTCTGATCCATTTTGGATTGATTTTTATGCAAGGTGATACATAAGAATCTATTGGCAATATTATGCATATCAATATGTACTTTTCTTTTAAGGCACTATTTGGTAAAATGGCTGTTTCTTCCCACATGTTGACACTTCTAAAAAACTCAGATAGCTTCTCAACGGAAAAGAGTCAAATTGGCAGCAACTAACCATAGTGCAGAGTATTGGCAACCCTAAAGACCTCAATCCAATTCATGTCAACCAAATTCCTCCCATTCTAAGGCTCAGGGAATTCTGTGGAAGAGGAAGTTGTAAGATTGTAAAATCTTGAAGGTGATCATGATGTTCACTACCAACTGCTGATGGATCTCACTGCAATGAGACTTACCCTCACCACACATGAAAATTGGCTGACATTTCAACATTTCCCCATAGACCAATGAGGAAAATCAGAACTCTTGGGCCCACACAAGGAGACAGGCATGAGGGTGAAAGGGAGAAAGACAGAACCTTGAAGGGAAGGAAAAGAGGGAGAAGAATGGGGGAGGGAGAGAGAAAGGGGGAGGAACAAAAGCTGATTATGGAAAATTTGTATAAATAGAGAATTCTTAATAAAAATAAATTTAAAAAATCATGTGTGTGGATTTACTTTTGAGTCCTCTATTGTACACCATTGGTCTATGTGTCTCGATCTAGTTTTGTGTTTGTTCCATGCTGTTTTTGTATTGTTATTTCCTTTGTGTTCTTATTTGATATAGTAGTGAATTCTAAAATTAGGTATCTGAAACTTCCACCATTGCTCCTTTTGCTTAGGATTGGTTTGGCTATTTAGGGGTTCTTTGTGTTTCTATGTGAATTTTAAGATTCTTTCTCTTTTTCTGTGAAGGATCCTTTACTGTCAACTGGACATCTAAGAGACAGAACTCCAAGCATAATTCAGAAGTATTTTTTAGATTAAGTCTGTCCTCTGGGCGTGACTGACAGTGATTGATTTAGCTACATTAACTGATTTGCAAAGATCCAGCCCATTGTGCATATGGTCATTCCTTAGGTAGGCAGTCCTGTACTCTAGAAAGATGGAAAGATCTGAATAAACAAGCATGCCTGGTTCATTGTTTCACTGTTCTTTGCTCTGGCTGTGGATGTGATGTGGTCGTTCCTATTGCTATAATTTGCTCACAATGATTGACTACAACATGGAATTGTCAGCCTATTAAGCACTTTCTCCCATAAGTTGTTTGGGTCAGGTGTTTTGGTTAAGTAATGTGTACTGAAAGGTAAGGCCATGGTAATTTCTTTCTTCTGTGTTTTAGGACTCTTATCTTCTTTGCTATGTTAATTCTTTATCTTGTTTGTTTTTATCTTGGAGACAGTTATCCATGAGATTTCTTTTTTCTTCTGATTTCTTTTCCAGTAAATTCCTTATTAGTAGATAGAAAATCTATCATTCTTTGAAAATAAAAAAAAACAAAAAATATCAAACCACCCTATTTTTTATAGACAGTTTATTAGATTTAAGAAAGACAATTTCTCCAGTAACATAAAGTATTTTTAACATGTTCACCATAGTGTACTCACTTCCTTCCTCTCCTCATTCCCTTCCTTCCAGTATTCTTCCCTCTACATTTCTGTTACTAGTAGCCAGATTCTGAGCTGTGTTTCCAAGGTCAGAGACTTTCATTTAAAAATGAAATAAAAGTCCACACACATGTTAAAGTAGCAAAGAAAACTTTTACTCAAAGCAAAGAAATGATAAAGTCAAGATATACTGCAAAGGAGAAGCAGAAACATCAGTAAAGAAGCTTAAGAGCCCCAAGTTATTGGCTTTCTTTATGTGGGGTCTAAATGAAGGAGAGGCTGCCCGATAAGGAGTATCATTTGGTTTGTTCTCTGGTTTGATTATTAGATTAAGTCATCTAATCATTTCCTCTTCTGTGCATATAACTTCTCATAAAGATTTTGGTTATAATCATTTGCAGAGGCATACAATGGCAAATAGGGGAATTTTTCCTAAAAGGTTATCTGAAAGCACATTTTAGCTTTATTGAGCAATGCAACAAAAGTCAATTCAGGCCATATAGACTTCATGATTCTCTGTGTAGATACTTAGCGAGTACATCTGTAAAGAAACTAAGTTTGATGTTTATCAGGGGAAAGGAAGTTATTCTATTTTCTAGAAAGGAGTGTTAAGAGTGGCCTGATGCAAGAAGGAATCAGGGATTGCACAGAGAAGGGTGTGCATGCACAGAGCACATAAAGACACTAAGGTGCTAAGTGAAATCTCAGATTTCTCTCTCTCTCTGTGTGTGTGTGTGTGTGTGTGTGTGTGTGTGTGTGTGTGTGTGCGTGTGTTTAGTCTAAACCAAATGGGGAGAACTAAGCTATGCCCTATGCTTGCTTTTCTCATTTCCTTCTGCTTTTATAATACACGGACACAAACAAACACACGTATTTATGTATCCATATAGAAGAAAAGATTCACAAATGACATAAGTAAAGACATGCATTTTTTGTTTTATATGTTTGGCTTATTTTACATGATATCATCTCAGATTACAGTTATTTTCTGGAAAGCACCATTATTTAAGGCTCATTGAAGCTTTTTGTGCTTGCTCTACATTTCATAAGTTTCCTGTCCATCTACACTTCATTTTTGATAATTTTTGTGTACTGTATACTTTACCAGACACACTGGTCTAATAAGTAAGGATTATCCCTCTCTCAGCCATTATGTCAATATGGTATGGCCCTTGGTGTGGGTGTGGACTCTTTTCCCAAGATCTTTTGACAAGGATCTGTAACCAGACTATAATAAGAGAAAATAAACCCCTTGTTCCTTTAAGCTGTTTTGTCATGATTTTATCAGCAACCATTCAGAGTAACTGCAACAATTGTCTATAGTTTGTTATAAAATAGTCTCTATTATGTCAAAACATGTATTTTCTGGCATTTATCAGAACTTCAGTTTTGAACCTTTGTACTTACATTAACTCGGAATGGATAGAGAGTTTATTATCATTATTTTTAACAGTGAGAAATTTAATTTGAGACATGCAAATATATGAAAAAATCTCTTTGAATCACATAGCTCAAATAAAATAGTCGTTTTTCAGGTGAGTCTATTTTTTTTCCTTTTACATGTTCAGTTATCTCTGCCATCTAGATATGTATTTTATATAATTTAGTACATATACCACATAGCTATAATTTCCTTGCTCATCATCTTTTGAGTATTTTCCTGTAGCCTTCCATCTTTTTCACGATCATGGTTTTACTGAGCATGTCTTGTGGAGGTATGAAAATGAACTGATGCCCTTTTTTATTACAAATTTCATTCCTTCCTATTTCATAGTGCTCTAATCCTATAATCTTTACTTCCACACCTTGTAATATGCATGTAAATTTTTACTATTAGGTTGAGAACAAGTGCTACATTTACCATTTTGTTTCCTGTATTTGGCTTTTTAATATTCCTCACATTTCTTCCCTTGGAGAACAAAAAATAAGCTTCCTTTTCTATTTTATCCTCTAATGATCTGAAATGCATTCCATTACTAGCTACCATTATGCTATTTTTAAACATCATTATTTAAACTATTTTGTAATTATATTTTCACTTTCAAAAATGTATTACTTTTTTCTCATTAGCTCAATTCCACAGACTGAAATTATATTAATCCTTTAAACTAGATAAATGTAGATAAGAATATTTTAGAAAATCATGGCAAAAGTGTGAATTTAGTCAGTAATTTTATAGCAAAAGGTGAAAAAAATCAAACTCATTTTACTTAAAATACCATTCTGATGTCTTTCCTCTATGTAATGACATGACCTCTTTTATGACATAGTTATGACAGATTGTATAATAATCATAAAATTCCTCCATAAATAGTTTAATATCCCCTTCCTTGCCTCCCTCTTCTCTTTTCTATTCTTCAAATCACTTTTCTATTTTCCATTTTTTCTATTTTCTTTTCTCTTTTCTTCTTTTTCCATTTAATTTTCTTTAACTTTTAGCTTTTCATTTTCCTTTGTTTTCCTTTTAATGCTTTATGTTTCCACAGCATACAATACTTTAGGGGGGCACTGGGAAAAAGGGAGGGATGGGGGTGAAAGGAAGGAGAAAAGGGGGGAAGGGTGCAAGGGGGACTGGGGAGGGGTGGAGGAAGGGAGGGGACCGGGGTACCTGTTAAGTTTGTATGATTGGGAAAAATAAATAGACATAAAAAAGAAGTACAAACATGCCAGGTATCACCCCGCATCAGCCTCAAACCCCACATGGCCAGCCCAAGGTCCCCAAGGCCTGGGGACCCCACCACTAGTGTCAGGTAAGTGTAGCATGGATCACTATGGAGGTAGCCCCAGGTTCAGTAGTGCTAGAATTTAATAGAATCCATAGAAATCACAAGCTGATGACCAGTGGACCAATACTATTCAACTTAGGGAATCTTTGCCTCTAATTTTAAGATAAGTAACCCTTTATATCCTCTCTTTATCTTCAATTGAAAGTCAAGTCACCACAGTTTAAGAGTTCTATACAGCATTCTCAAATCCCCATTCATGGACCCCTTTTGGTCTTAACCATTTATCTTCACATACCTCTAAGTATCTAAAAGCCGCCATAGCATACTCATCACTAACCTCTGGTTACTAAACTCACCCTTTTGTATAATCTTAAACCTGTTCTTATACTTAATCTATACCTGAACCAAAAAAAAAAACTAGATACACAATCTTATACCTTTTGATAAAAATAGACTAAAACTCTGTCACCCAAAGCAAGGATTACACACTCCGTGAAACTACAATAATCTTATCCACAAAACAGCACCATCAACCCTAAACTGACCCCCCCTCTAACATCCAGACAAGCAGTTGCAACAACTCTTAAAATGTGTTTATTCTCTCTGGATCAACAATCAAAACATACACCTAAGAAAGATAATAGAGATCAAACACAAAATATCTAGGTCACACCATAAATCCAACAAAAACCAAAACAAAAATCTAGGAAAAAAGTGATCATCTCCAAAATGATAGATTCCAACCAGAATCCAACCAGAATAACTTCTGGGATAATAGCCAAGATTTCAACAGCCACGATAATGGTTTTCAAAGCTTGATTATATGATCAAAACAATGAATGAGAAAATTCAAGAAGAGTTAAATAATTGAAGCAAATATAAACAGGAAAATGATAAACAACAATAATAAGAAACAAAACTAAGCATAGAACAGTTTAAAAAATCGCATGTGGAGATTAAATTTGAAATTAAAAACAAGCTAATTATAATCCAAAACTCAAGAGAGAGTCTCACCAACAGAACTAATGAAGCATAAAACAGGATATGAGAACTAGAAGACAAGATGGCAGAACACATTTGCCCAATTAAAGAGGTTGAAAAAGTCAAAAAAAATACTTGAGAGGAATATTCAAGAGCTGTGGGATATCCTGAAAAAGCCAAACCTGCAGAACAAGAAACCCAAAAAGCTAAATAGGAAGAGATTCTTAACACTATCATCAATGACAATTTTTCTACAACTAAGAAAAGACATCCCCATTCTAGTACAAGATGCACTTTGCACACCAATAAGATATGACAGAAATAGAAACCCATCATAACAAATAACTGAAAAGAGTATAGATACATGACAAAGAAAACATACTAAGAATTTCAAGAGAGAAAAAAACAAGTCACATTTAAAGGTAAACCTATTAGAATAACTAGTTCTTCCAATGGAAACAATAAAAGCCAAAAGAGCTTGGAGAGATGACTGAGCACAAATGTCAACCTAGGCTGATGTGCAATTCATCAGGAAGATTTCACAGTACTGACCACATATGGACTAATATAGGCTCATACTCATTCATTAAAAAAAGATACTTCAATGTCTAAAATAAATCAACCCAAAAATGATAACAGTAGAGGATTTCAACACCCTACTCCTACCAATGTGTAGGACAACAGCCAAAATCGGAACAGAGACACTCTGGAACTTAAGTAAATTAAAATGTTCTACCTCCCAAGTTATTAGGGAAATGCAAATCGAAATCATCCTGGGATAACATCTCACTCAAGTCAGAATGGCTAAAATCCAAAACATGTGCCACAAAAACATTGTTGGTGGGAATGCAGACTTATACAACCATTCTGGAGATAAGTATGGTGGTTTTTAAAGGAGTTAAAAATTAAAATTCCATACGACATATGACTCAGCTATACCACTACTGGGACTATCCCCAAAGACTGCTACAACATACTATGAAGGCACATGTACATCCATATTCATTGTAGCATTTCTCACCATAGCAAAGTCATTGAATCAATCTAAATGCCCATTGACAGATGGATCATGAAAATGTCATGCATATATAAAATGGAATACTATGCAGCTATCAAAAAATTAGTTAATGAAATTTGATGTAAGTAGATAGAATCAGAAGAAGTTACACTGATAACCCCGGTTGTAAGCAGGTGTTTGACTCCCTAGAGGCCAACCACACTCTTTACTGTGTCCTATTCTTGTGTTTTCCTCTCCTTGAATCTTTTCTTATATAGATGACTTTTTAAAACAGTTTATTTTTAATCTACAGATAGGAAAGGGTCTCAACACTGAAGGAGCCAATCGTGCAATGGAAGAACAGTGAAATAGGCAACAACAACCAGCAAGAATGCAGCCAAATCTCTCCCCGTTCTAAGGCTCAGAGAACCTTAAGGGAGAGGAGACAGTATGACTGTAAGAGCCTAACGATGGATAAGTCCACCACTGGACAAGATATTCGCTTAAGGCAGAACTGCTACATACGGGAACTCACTGTAAAGAGACTTGTCCTTGCCAGACACGCACAATGACTGACAAATCACCATGGCATCATAGATTAGCGAAAATCTCAGGAGAAATAATTTCTAGCAGTAGCAGCCTTAGGGACTAGGTCTAGACAGGTGAAGGCGGGTGCTCCTGTCAGTGGGTCTGCCCAAAGAAGGGCCACTTGGTCTGCCAGAGGCCTGAACCTCTGTTAGAGCAAATTGTCCAAAGGAGACCCTGGTAATGATAGAAGCAGATGGGCAGGAGTGAGAGGGAGGGAGTGATGAAGGGAGGGAAGAGAAAAAGGGAGAAATGTGAGGAAGAAGGATGGTGGGGAGGAGGGAGAGGGGAAGTAAGGGGCAGGGATTATTATTCATCATGCTTGTAAAACTAGGAAAAATTAAATTAAATAAAAGAAATACAGACATCTCTAGATATCAGAGTACAGCTATCCTTTAAGCACAGTAACTATGAATCTTAGTTTTTTTGTGTCATATATATGCAAATTTGCTTTGTTGTACTACATTAGCAGACTCATTCTAGCAATTCATTCATAACCCTGCCCACTGATATCTCTAATATCTTAATACATCGTTGATATTTGAAGTCTGGAAAATAACTTTGGAATAGTGTTAAGACAGTAGTGATTGAACCTTAAATTTAACCATGAAGGCCTGGAGAAATGACTGAGTTCAAATACCAGATCAAATGTGAAAACTCCTGTGGAAATGACAGAAGCCTGTACTTGCTGCCCTGGAAGGTGTGGACTGGAAAACCCCAGAGCAGAGCAATGAGGAGTAGAATAATTCATAATATTGTATGTCACCCTTGAACCTCCAAAGGCATAAGTAGTGTCTTTTACACACAAACATAAATACAAGCCAATCTGCAAATGCTCTTATGCGCACATGCACACACACACACACACACACACACACACACTTCCTTAGAAAATAGCCAGCTGTGAGGCACCTCCGAGTGCCACTTTGGTTTAGAAGGAAAATTACAGTCCTGTGAAGGTGTCAGTGCTAGATCCTCCAGTGTGTTCTAGATTGTTGGATATCATTGTGTTTGGACACAACCTTCAAATAGCACAACTCTAGCTTCTTTACAAGGAATTCTCACTCTTGAGTAAAACACACCATGATTCTCTGGAAAATTTTCTGCCCCTTGTAAACTTCTTATCCAAATTTTCTTTACTTGTGGCTTAGTAAATTCAAAATAGTCCGTGCAGTTCTTACATGAAAGAGAAAGTCACCTGGTGAAGTGACACCTGCCTCCCTCTAGAGAATACTTGCTAGACTTCTGTATATAGATTCTGCAGATGAGTATGACCAGGTTCTATTGAATGTTTCTTGCTCACTTCCCTTACTTTATATTTGCAAGTCTATGTGAGAATTTGAATATCATCTTCTACTTTACCAATGGCTCTCTTGTTGATGCCTCTGACACAATATCCACCCAGTGGTATAGCACATCTGAAAACAAAGTTGAAGAAATTTTCATTAAAGAAATCTCAACTCCTTGGCTAGCATTCAAAACTTTTATGATTTGCTACAATTCTGCTCTTTGTGTCTTACTTTCCGCTATTATGCTTAAAATCCAATCAACCCTGAAGAGGGTTGAGTCTCCTTGAGTGTGCAATGCATTGATTTTTACAAATCCTTTCTTAGTTCTTAGAAATGTCACCCTTCGTCTCTGTGTTCTCCTCTTTTGGAAATCATTTAAAATGTTAAAATAATATGAAATTGTGGGAGGCTCCTGGAAAGCCCTCACACTTTAGATTGCTTGGGGATTCAAAGACACACAAAAACCAACACATAATGCACACAAAATATTTTATTAGCATACAAGCAAGATGGCTGTTTCTGAATCAGATAAAAACAGCCTTGAAATCGAACTCTGGGGGGTCTCTCATAGGGCAGGGACATGTGACTATAGGGCAGGAGGCATGTGACTGGAAAAGTATTAGGATTAGAAGGTGGGCTCATCCCAGGGTGGGTAAAATGTCCTTAAGGGAATGTGCCAGTATACCTTAGCTGCAGACAAGTTGGAAGCTGTGAAACTGCAGAAAGGCTGAGGGTTGTGGGGAAGTCCCTGGGAGTCCTTGGGAGATTTTCAAGGTAGGCTGGGACTGTGAGTTTTTTTGGTCTGGATACATTTACTGGAGGGAGGTGGGGCAGCTTGAGCTATTTTGTGTTTTAACAAAAAAGGCTAACAGGAATGATCTTTTTTTCTCCCTTGGCAGTGTAAGCCAGTGTCTCACGAATAGTTCCAAAGTCTTCAATTTTGAAGCAATTGACAATGACTTTGAACTTCATATTCCCCTGTCTCTATCCCCAATACTAGGATTATAAATTTATGTCAAAATTTCTGGATTATTTACTAATTTTTTAAACATTCATGATAAACTATAGTTATCATTACTGTTCTTCATTTCAGGGAACTATATATATATATATATATATATATATATATATATATATATATATGTCTGTGTTCCTTTATTGAACTAGTTTAATCTCATATTTAATCTCCTGTGCTGGGTTTTTGCTTCCAGGAATTGATCCTGAGTATTATCTATTCCTCATGTCACAATGACTTCAATAGTACCTCTGTCTGCTGCTCTGAGAAAATACCCAAACTCAAGCAAATTAAAGGGAGATTTATTTGTCTCTAGTTTCAAGGAGGAGTTACAATCCAACATGGTGGAAAAGGTGTGGCTCCCTGAAAAAGCTGGAGAGGCTCAAGTTACTATAGACATCAGGAAACTGAGAGAACTAACTGCCAACTACTAGTAGAAACAGGGAAGCGCTACCAATCTCAAGGTCCACTCTCTGTAATGCACCTTCCTCCAGTAATGCTCACCTCCCAAAGATGCCATGACCTTCCCAACACCTACATCAACTAAGGATTCAGACACATAAGCCTGTGGTAGAAAACTAACATTCAAATCTGACTATCTACTCCTGGCCCCATAGACTTATGATCACTTCATGACATATGCTCTGTTTCAACTTTTTAAGTCCCTATACAATTTAAAAGTCCAAAGTTTTCTGTAAAACCCAAGGACAAATTGCATATTTCATAATACACAAATCACAGAATAAATATTCTCATTCCAAATTGAGGAATGGAGGCTTATCCAGGAAAAATTGGCCTTAACAGGACAAACTCCTGTGGTCACAATTCCAATCCCAAACTATGAACTTCCTATTAAATTCATCTCAGTTTCAAAGGGTTTGGTTCTACCACTCCCTTGCAGCTGCCCACAAACCACATCACTCTCTTAGACTGGATCTTCCTATCCTATACAAATCTCTGGCAGATGTCCCATGTTAACTCTGGTATTTCTATCATCTTCAAATCTCAATGGCCAACTGGGCTTCAACTCCATAACACAAAATGCCCTTCCTGTGCCTCTCTGCTGATTTCCAATCCTACCACACACTGCCTGGATTCAGCCATTCCCTTGAACCCTCATAGGTGAGATCCATGACCTCATCACTCTTGTATCTTTAATGCCTCTAAAATCAGTGTTATATGGACATCATTGCCAGGTTCTGCTATGAACTTGATTTGCATATAGGCTCCTCAAATCATGACTGATTCTGTTACTCTATGCTGAAGCCAGGAAGAATCTTTCTTGTGTCTATGTTTTAAAGGATCAGAAGCAAACATTCCTTAGAAGCTCTGCCCTTCAGTTCTTTGTTTCAAACATAATTTACATTCTTATGAGTTGGAGTCTTTCCTGAGAATCTTGTCCTCGGGTGTAGCTTTGTCTTTAGTGAATACCAGACTTTGCATCAATTTAACAATAGTGATCATTTTTTTGTCTGCATCCTCTTTAAGTTCTTCATCAATCCTCAAAGTTTCCACCCTTACCTGCCTACTTCCTTGCCCTTTATCCTAATAGCAGTGAACAAGAGCACAAAACATACCCATGTCACACTGTCAAGAATATGCTGTTTTTAAACTTCCTTCTCTAAATACTTGAATTCAATGTCAGGAAAGCTTTCAAAAGGTGGACAAAACTGTGAAACTCTCTACAAAGGATCACTCCATTTGTTTCTTGTCCACTTCTCAACACAGTCTCTGTTCCACTCTGGAGCATCACAAGTTGGAATTCCTCTGTCACTATCTCTTACAGAATTATTCTCTTCCAAACTCTCACTAGACACAAAGAATTTTCTAGCCCAAAGTCCCAAAGTTTTCCATGTTTCTCCCAAAAAACATCTCCAGTGGCACACTAGCAAGATCACAGCAATGGCCATCCCTCTCTACTTCTCTGTAACAAGTTCTACCAGTTTCACAATTACACTTATTTTTTTTTACCAGATTCTCTTAGTCTCACAGTAACACTGAACTTCTTGGTACCAATATTTGTATCGGTTACTCTTTCTGATACTGTGAGATAATCTCAAGCTCAAGCAAATAAAGAGGAGAAAGATATTTATTTGGCATAAAGTTCTAGATGGGAGATATAGTCCGTTACGGTAGAAACAGCAGGCCTGGTAGGCAGAAGCTGGAGAGCAAAGTCACTGTAGACATAATGGAGGTTAAGAGAATAAATTTTAAACTGCAAGAACCAAGTAAGGGGCTGGAAAGGTGGCTCAGGGGTTAAGCCTCCGCCTTGCAGGCAGAAGGTCCTGAGTTCGGATCTCAGATCCCACGTATAGACGCCAGGCGGAAGCGGGGGCGGCCTGCGCTTCTGGTCCTGGTAGGGCGGAGCCTGTGAATCCCGGGGCAAAAGGAGGTGGATGTGTCCATGGTAATTCGCGAATTCGTCCGTGGTTCTACACATACACAGACACACACACGCGCGCGCACATACACGCATGCACATACGCATATGCACACAGTTGAATAAATAATAATAATAAAAAAAAAGAACCAAGTAGGGTGGGGCTAACCAACATCAACTTCCACCCCCTGTGACATACCTTCCTCTAGCAGTGGCCACCTCCCAAAGTTACAGTGACCTTCCCAATAACAACATCAACTAAGATTTGAACACATGAGCCTGTGGGGAACAATTCAAATTCAAACCATAATTGACCTTTAACATAAGATTGTTTTCATTAAAGACTAGTGATATACATATATATGTTTTCTGTTTTGCATGAACAGTAATTATAATATTCTTTCAGAGATCTCTCAGCAGCAAGCATTGATTTATAACTGGAATATTAAGCCAATCCTCTTGCAAAAAGGTATCATCACTACATGGAAAGGAAAGAGTAATTCATGATATTACCATACATTATAGGGAACAATTCATTATATTTAGTAAAATCTTTGACTTAATCAAATCTTGAATATATACCAGTGATCTCCTAGTACATGATACTTAGATATACTGTAATAAATAAACTGTAATAAAATTAAGTGATGTTTCATGTTTCAAAATCATAAAGGATTTTGAATAAATTATGGAATTTTATTTCAAATTATATTGTTTATATTATAATGATTACATTAAAATGACCATAATCATACATTAATATGTTAAATCTTGAAAGTGACCTTCCCAATACCAACATCAACTAAGATTTGAACACATGAGCCTGTGGGGAACAATTCAAATTCAAACCATAATTGACCTTTAACATAAATCTTCAAGAAGTTTTTTGTGCTTAAAGATAATTCTCTTAGATTTTATTAATGATTCATTCCTGTTCCTAGTGTTTCCTCAACGTTCTGATAATTTAAGAAATTTGTGTATTAACTACATTAGTTTCATCCTGTTTTGATGGTGAAGGTCTCAAACAGCTTAGCAGAACAAGTGTTTAATTCCAGTTTTTGGAACTCTACTGTACTTTATCATTAAGGCAGAAGGGTTCATACCAACAAAAGAAGCTAAGGGAACTAGCCACATCATATCCACAGGATATGTATTCGAACTTGTTAATCTACCACAAGATTGAAACAGATCTTTTCATCTTATCTACTTTTCCAGGGAATGGTCCCAACAATGAGCCACCGTGTGTTCCCACATAAATTAAATAATTATTAAAGTTATGCTTAACTAATTCTTCATACGTGTGAAGTTGAAGACTCTATTCTCAGTATTAAAGCTAAGAATTGATGCAGCCATAAATAGGAAATGGCTAAGGAAATGAGGAGTAGTTTCATAGGAGAAATGAATAGAGGAACAGAAAGAAATGTTAGCATGACAGCTACCAGCATTTGATATATGACTGTCTACAGAGACTCATCAAACAGTACTGGCATTTCTGGAAATGATGGTTCACAGATACCTAGCTAGCATTACATCTCATTCACATGCACTCTGCTGGTTTCCCTTCTCCTGAGATCTAGGTTACAAATTTGACAAAAGTTAATTTCTTTGTAACTATTACTATGGTACTATGAATTTAAAAATTTTATAGAAGAAAAAAATACTGTAGCTTTCAAAATTAATTATGCTGCCATTTAATATGTTATTTAGTATTCCCTTGTCTTTTAATCATATACATAGAGAAAAAAATCACAACTGCAGTAGGACATTGACAAAATTGTAAAAAAAATAATAATGGCATATGTGGTTTCTGCCCTAATATGCCTGAAACCTATTGAAAATCCTATGAAAGCACAATTATTTTATAAATGTAAATACTATCATGTTCTGAATATTAGAATCTGCCAGTTCACACCTGATTCTTAATCATTCCTAATTTTAAGAAAGGAAAATCAGATTATTCAGTGAGAAACGCCTGAGCACTGGATCTAAAGGAATATTGGGGATCATCAGAAATGAGTGTTTCACTTCCAATTACTATATTAACAAGAAGTTCTAATTATTATAATTTACCACACTTAGTAATTTTACTCACACCTAAAGGAAGCAGTTAAAGTATCATTTAACAAATAAGGACATTGAGACTTACCTTGATACATGTCTCAACAAAAATCTTCTCAACATGAGATCATTTGCTCAAGTTATATGGCCTTGAATAGCTGGAGGTACAATTGAAGCTCCACTTATTTGTTGTTCCTGTGGTACATTTCTAAATCATTTTGCTTTCACTGTTCATCTAATCAATATATTTACTTTACTACCTATCACTGCAAATATTCTGAATTCAATTATAGAAGTACTCAAGGGCGATAGCAATGTTGGCCTCCAGAGATGTTGTCTGAGAGTGTGTGTGATAAAGGTCTCTCAAGAGTGGTCTAGTTTTGCCCTCTTTAGCCTTCCTTCTGGCTTACTATAGGGGACCAGAATGATGCTCCCAAGGGAATCTCACTTTGTTGCATTACTACCAGGGATGAGGTTACACTTGCAATATATTCCTCTAGTTCACTTTGTTCTTGTTCTTATTTCTTTTCCGCATTCATCTTGAATTTATCTTATATTTTCTGCATTAATGACCACTCATTCTCTGCCTTTCTTTTTTTAATTTTTTTATTATTTATTCAATTGTGTGTGTATACATGTATGCGTGTGTGTGTGTGTGTGTGTGTGTGTGTGTGTGTGTGTGTGTAGAACCACGGACGAATTTGGGAACCACCATGGACCGCCTCCACCTCCTCTTTGTTTACTCTGCCCCAGGATTCACAGGCTCCGCCCTACCAGGCACCCCACCACCACCCCCCCACCCCCCCACCCCGCTTTCGCCTGGAATCTATACATGGGGTCTAGGATCCGAAATCAGGACCTTCCGCCTGCAAGGCAGAGGCTTAACCCCTGAGCCACCTCTCCAGCCCCTCTGCCTTTCTTTTCTATATCCATCACCTTTTACTCCAGCTTTGCTTTCTGGAGTGATTTTTCATTTTATGTTTCTAGTTATCATGTAAAAAGGCCTTTCTTTTTTCTTAATATTTAGAAAGAGAAAATTTTTTCCTGAGAAAGCCCCACACTATAGCAAATTTTCTCCAAAACAATGCCCATATTCCCACTGGGGTTTTTCCCTCTTCTCAAATTTAGGCTACCTTCTACACACTAGAAAAATTTCACAAGAAGCTCAAAAGCTGTTAGACAGAAATGGCAATGTGGTAAATTGAAAAATTTACTTCTGAATCTTCTGTCATCAGCCTACATATCTGTTAACCTTCCATATCTGGGTAAACATTCCCGATTCAGATTATTTTATCTTGGCACTGATGCTTAGAAAATATTAAAAGGCCATTAAATATTCACTGTGTTGATCATGTTTCCTTTGAAATTGCTGTTGAAAGTCCATCCCCTTGTGGTGGTAAGAAAGATGTGGAACCCTTGGGAAGTAATTAGGCCAGGAAGGTGGTGCCCTTATGAATGGATTAGATGACCTTTCTGCTCCTCAGTCATGTGAAAGCACTACATTTGTCCCTTTCTGTCCTTTCTGTACCTTCTGATGTGGGAAGACATCTACAGTCTATTATTAAGGACAAGACACAAAGACACTTTAATACACTGATCTTGAACTTTGGAATGATAACATACTAATGATTAATTTTATAAATATCTATTTTTGTTAATTTTGTTGTAGCAAACACAAACAAACCATGAGAATACATTTCTCAATGACTCGAAGCTACTTGTGACCTCATTTTTGATAGCACAGAAGATGGTTTTCTTTGGTGTACTGGGGATTGAATCCAAAGCCAAATCACATTAGATACCACATCCTAAGACCTCAAGAGCAATTTTTAAATTGTATGTTTCCATATATAAATATGTGTATATGTACATACACATACATGTGTACATGTGCATACACATGAATTTTTTTCTTACTAGCCTTTCAAGCTTCCATATATAAAATGTACATTAAAAATCTTTAATGTATATTTTAGCATGAAGCATTAAAAATAATAACAAAGCATTATATGCACTCACTGAAAAGATACAAGATATTCAGTGTTGCAATTACATCTCTTTGCTATGAGACAACACTCAGACTCAAGCAACTTAGATGTAAGAAAGAGACTTTTATTTCATGTATGCTTCCAGAGGGGTTATAGTCATTATGGTGGGACTTGCATTGCAGAAAACATAGTTGGAGACAGAAACAGGAGGCTAGTCCAAGTCTCTTTAGCCATTGTCAAGGCAGAGTAAGGCAAAAGGAAACTGGGAAGAAGCAGAGCCAGTTTAGGAACATTTGTGGAAAAGAAAGTCACATTATTCCTACACTGTTATTTATTCTCCAGCAAAATTGAGTATTCTCTCTTTTAGGTGCCCAGGTCTAATGAGGTTGAAATTCTGGAATGGTCACATTGTGTAATTTTTGGCCCAAACTGTTTAATATATGGTAAGCTTCTACTGAGCTAACTTTCAATGGTTTTAAGAAAATTAAAAAGAAGAAAATAATAATAATTACCCATGAATATATGGAGTTTGTTATTTTCTCCTTCTGTCCCCATGGTTTACCCTGACCAGTAGAGGATGATAGAAATAACAGTTTGTTACAATCCTCAGACTCAAGGAATTGCTGAATTTGTGCAAATTCCACTTTCTTCCTCATGGGCGGGATTCTCCTTTCCTTAGAGTCCTCTGAAAGAGACTCATGGAAGAGACCAAAGATGTTCCAATTTACCAGCTGATATGCAAGGAAGGTCACCATTAACTGCCTAACTGGTGAATTTCTCAAATAATGATGACTTCATGAGTGACCTTCGGGCAGAGAGAAAAGCCGAAAGAATATACGTGAGCACAGTCAAAAGTATGTAGTCCTGAGTAAATTAAATGGTGTCTATTTTGGACTATGGAGTTTGTGGTTGGTCTGACATGTTGTAAGAAATATCTGGTACTTTCCATATCTATCATCATCTGTGCTACTATTGCAACTTTCTCTTTTGCTATTTTCCTATTTTTACAAATGAGGAAATTAACTTTCCTGGTGCTAATTACTTGCTAAAGGACATAGACCTAGCCAGTGCATTGCTTAGGTTCAGATATAAATAAAATTTAGGAATATATGGAAGTAAGGAGATGATTATTTTTTACATGTCCCTATTTGTTTTAATGTTTGAATATTTTAGTTGTTCCTGATTTTTTTTTAATTTGCCATATGGTGCATATATTAAATAAAGGCCCCAATGTGTATGTTTCTCTGTCTTGGAAGAAGTCTGGTCCTTGATCCGTGGAGACAAAACAGAGGAAAAACTTGGCAGGTCAGTAGTTTATTTGGGAAGTGATAGGAGGGAACCACAGCTAAGGAATAAAACAGAGATTAAGATTCCAAGGTTTCAACAACAATTTAGCATTATTCACTGGCTATCTGAACTTTAGCCAGGTGTATCTTGTGAAGAATTCAATGTCTCTAGCTCAGTAATCCTGTAGATAGAAGAAAGAGAATTCATCTCTATTCTCTGAACTTAGGATGGTTATACATGCAACACCACTATCCCTGAAGAACTATAAGGTGCTGGCATGACCCATTTCACTGTTAAAAACGTGTCCACAAAGCTGATCAAAGATCCCAAGGAAATGACCGCCATGGCATGGCTTTAGGAAGTGGTGGAATTATGAGCATTTTGAGGTTTTCAGAGACCTCTGATACACTTATTTAAATATTTAACTTTTCTCCAAAAGGTCTCCAAAGAATATTTCTTTGTATAAATTCTTAGAGAAGTTAAATAACCTTAGTATTTAAACTGAAATTAAAAAGATTAGCAAAGAGAAGAGGAACTAAACACTTTCCCTTATATCTGACATCCAGAGACCTGCTCTCTGTTCCATGTCAAGAGCAAGCTGGGGCAGGCACTGAACAGCCCGTGGTATTTAACCTTGCCCACATTCTCACTGGTTTACAGCCCCTCCCTCTTCCTCTTTTCTTCTGAAAGCCAAGCATTAGCAATATATCCTTGCAAAAGCAATGCTACAAATCTCTTAATGAGCTCCCCTTGCATTCAGTTTGGTAAGGTCAAAGGAAAGTGCACTTTATGTTTGAGCCAAGCTGGCTACTTCCAGCAATGTCAGTGCAAGAGAACCACTTTGAACTTAACATTAATTAGCTCTTTAGTGGGCTGTAAAACTTGCTCAAGGTATGGAGTACTTCATAATTATAGGGTATTATGGTCATATTCTGCAGAACAGTGGCAGAAATAGCTTAAATAGAACAAATTGCTTTTAGGTGTGAATTTTCAGAAAGTTCAATATGTTTTGTATGCTGGAAATTACACTGAAATGATACTAATATTTGGAATTTTAAAAATTTAGGAGATGACAGACAAATGTTTGAGAGAAAAAGTATAAGCTATCAATTTATAAGTTACAAGAAATAGTATTTCTTATCTGACATAGGAAAATTGTTTCAAAAAAATCAATCTCCTTACTATAGCTATCATAAACTATGGTACTGAACATGCATTATATAAGGAGGACATGCTTTTCTATTTACAACCAGGTTAGTAATTTATGTTCCTATATTAAAAAGGGGCACTGGCTTTTCTCTATGCTCAGATTGAATGAGAACTTTAAATGTCTTCAATTTATTTATATAACTTTCAGACAAAAACCTATTTCATTCATTTTAAGAAATTGGATTTCTAACTAGTGCCCATGATGCTAATTGCAATGGGAAGTCTCATGTGGAATTGATCAAATTTAGAAATTACCACACAAAAGACTGGAGATATCTTAAAGTGATAACAGCTATCTTCCATTGAACATCCTTAAAATGTTATTGGAAATGTAAAGAAGTTTTGTGAAATGATTCTGAAGTATTTTTTGAGAGATACAAAAAAGATGTTAAGTGTTATTGTTAGTCTTCAACTAACAATAGTTGTGGAGATTTTTTTTTTTGCACAGTGTGATGTCAGTAAAAGCAGTTTGAAATGTTTCTAATTATTGAATTGGATTCATTTGAAGTGACATAACACAGTAATTTTTCTTTACAGAGAAAAATCAGTGATTGAATTAGTATTTGAGATATTAATCAAAACCTAACTCCAGGAGACTTCCAAGTAAAAACAAAAGACTAAATAATTCAATAGTGATGAAAACTTTTGATTAGTCCCCTCCTCAAGATCAGTAGAGGAAAAAGTAGTGAAGTTGGAGTGAAATGTTCAGTGTTTACTGAAAACCTGAACACTACAGTGTGTTACAGAATTTGAAATGACACGGCTTACTGATATTTAAGATTTACTCTACAAATTTCTGGCCAGATTATTGTTCCAGAGCCAAGAATGTTGCCAACTTTCTTGATTTTCTCTAAATGACAACCAGCGCCACATGCCTAGAAGAACCAGCACCACGGTTTCAGGAAAAACAATGCTGGTGGTCCACACGTCATCTTTGGGAATGTCCTCCTATGACAATCTAGTACCACCAAAAAGTTAGGATTTCCTAACTTGGTATTCAAATCCTGATTTACACTTCTGGATCTGCAAATACATTTCATTTATGACAGCACATTTCAATCTCTAGATTCGTTAATACATCCATTGAAAGACTTTAAAATGTGCATTAAAATATTCAACACAAAATTTACAAGCAAACATAGAACAAATGCCTATTTAAAATATAACATACTAAAACTATTTATTCAGCTGTAAAGTAAGAAAAAAGTACTGAGGAAAAATTGTAGAATGATACACCATTGAAATAGATTTTCTATGTTTCTATTATCTCATTTTTTTCTTAAAAGTATTTCCATTAAATTGTGAAAACAAATAGCAATTCAGTAGCAAACATATACCATCTTTCTATGTATTTGGGAGACCTAAATATTAGAAATAATTATTTCAATAATACTCGTTCTGTGTATGTATGCAGGCACCATGCATGCTATAGCACCACATGGAGGCTAGAGCAAACATTGTGTTGTCTTGTCTTTCCTCTGCTTGTGAGATTGAAGAATTTAACTCAGGTTATCAGATTGACACTGCAGCCCTTTATTTATTTATTCAGTTATCTTGCTAGCCAAGAAATATTATTTATATAAATATAAATCTAATACCACCAAAAAGTTAGGATTTATATAAGTCATAGAAATCAGCTGACTTTCCTATCAGGGTGCTTCTCATTTGATCTCAAAAAAAAGGTCCTTAATCATTGATCAATACTGTGTTTCAGATTCATTATGTGCTTTAGTTGATTAATATTTCATTGCTTTTTTATTTTGGAGTAATAGTAAAAATAGTTGATATATGGTTCTTATCATCCAAGTAGCTTTCTTTTTTTAACATTTTTTATTATTATTTCCGCTCATTCAAACTTAGTAGGTAGATCAGTTCCCTCCCTCCCTCCTCCTCCCCACGACCCCCTGCTCCGCCTCCCCTCACCCCTTCCTCCCCATCCCCCCGTGCCCCCCCCCCAAATTCCCGGAGGATCCTTTAATGTGCCTGCCAGTCTGTCCTCTGGGCTCTCCTCTCCGATGACGTACAAGGACCCAGTGGCATTTCCCCTGCACCCTTTCCTGTATTCCCCTTAAGCATAGGAACACTACTGTGGCTGTCAATCCCTTGCCTCCAAGGATCTTGGTGCCTTTAGCAAATGCTAGACTCTGTGGGGTCAATAGTGTGTTGGACATTGCGCAGGGCATGCAAAGTCCAATTGTGATTGCTTTGGCCCTAACTTGTGTGGAGTATCTTGCATATCATTGCTCCTCCCATCCTTGTGCTCTTACAAACCAAGTAGCTTTCAAAGGAGGTGATTTTCATTCTTAGGATACAAATGAAATATCTAGAGATAGTTTTGATCACCATAACTATGATCATTGCTAGAGACATCTAGTAAATGGAGAACAAGGTTTGATTAAACAATCGACTATCAAGTAGTTTTCATGAAACTACTATCAAATTGTTTCTATGAAAATAGTGATTGAAGAAAATTGTCAATATTCCCAATCTTAAAACTATGCATTCTCTTCTCTTTTTGGCAGATATTCAATTTGTTTAGTGCTCATGACTATTATAAATAAAGTGATTTAAACTTTTTTTGTTTTTGAAATATGCACTGTCATTTTTTCATTAAGGTCTACTTATGGAGATGTTATAAACTTTTAGAGAAGGTGAAAATAATTGTGTTCAACCTGCATCAGTAGTAGTTTATTGATGAAAGTTTTAGTGGATAAATCCAATCTAAGTGTAAAAGACTGTGACATTTTTATGTTCCTGATAATAATATATTCAGCACAAATATTCTATCTTCTCACCAACACCTGGAGATCTTGAACTTTTGGTCTTTTGATGTAAAACTCTATATACACCAATAAATTCATATTTCAAATACATGATTTATGAGATTTAACAAGTGTTACAAAGTATTAGCATTCACCTGCAGAATGCTTTTTTGTGTCATGTGAAATTAATCCTAAATGGTAAACAATCACACTTCTGATTTTATTAAAATGTATTGCCAGTCCTCACAAGCAATGGAAATGTAATTATATATGACTTTTAAAATGATTTGAAATAAATGATGCTAACATAAGTAATACAGTGTGTAAATAAATAA
Source organism: Typhlomys cinereus (assembly GCA_023101885.1). Classification (NCBI taxonomy): domain Eukaryota; kingdom Metazoa; phylum Chordata; class Mammalia; order Rodentia; family Platacanthomyidae; genus Typhlomys; species Typhlomys cinereus. Next base: position 1,586,778 of record JALPQD010000221.1, on the reverse strand, counting down.
TATGCAATGTTCATGTGTAAATAAAATATTTATTGTGTCTTTCATAAAGAAATACATCACTTTTGTCTATTTTCTTAGTGACTGACTTTTGGCCAATTAAAAACAAAGGTACCAAAATATTTGCATACAGTTATTTTACTTTATAAGTGTTCTATTTTTTAGGGAAAACACTACAAGTAAAAATGAATACATAGCACATATGCATTCAAGTTGAATAAAAACTCTAGTTTTCTGACTGTGATTGTACATTGTCCCAGCCAATTATGAATGGATCAATTGTTCCACATTTTTAACACTGTTGCTATTGATATAATTTTAACTGTATTGTGGTTGGGGAAATAACTCAGTGGATAAAACACTAAAAATGTAAAGATAGGGACTTGAGTTAAGATCTCCATCTCCTGTGTAAAGGCCCTGCACAGAAACATGCTTCTGTAATCTCATTTCAGGGCAGGGTTAGCGGGGAGCAGGAGAACACAAACATATGGATTCCTATGGTTCTCCGGCTAAGCAGTCTAGCCGTATGATGAGTGAAGTGAGAGACCCTGCCTTGAAAAATAAAGTGAAGAACAAAAGATGAAGACACTTGATATTGACTTATGGCCTCCATAGGCATACGCAAAAACCTGCACTTGCTTGCACACCCGCATGGCCACACTCACAAAAATGCTCACGTGTATCTGCAACACCTGAGCATGCATGTGCACACATTTGTGCATAAACACAAAAGCACACTGAATGACTGAGAAGCCACCACTGCATTTTTAATGACACAAAGTAAATAATGTTATTTTTTTGCAATTTTCAAGGTCACCTTTTTTCTCATTTACCATTTATATGCTCCTTATATTAAGTATTTTATTCTATTTTGTTCAAATCTGCTTGGAAATTTTAAATCGTTGAAAACCACATACACTCTTATCAAATTATCTTGGTATGTGTGAGATGTGTGTGCATGTGCATGCATGTGTGTGTATGTGTATGTGTGTGCATATATTCAGGTATTTTCATTTAGTCTGGGGCTTCTACTTCTACTCCTTAAATTGATACTTGTCATAAGCAGTGGTTTATTTTATTACAAAAATTGAATTCATCATATTCAATGATTGATATTTTTTCAAAGAAAACTTTATTTCACATAAAATATGAAAAAGTCCATCATGTTTCATTTTAGAAGTTTGGTACTTTACCTTTTTACCTTTAGATTTATAACTCATTGATTTCCTTTATGGTGAGGTTTGAGTCACATTTAATTTTTCCCTGCACTTATGCTAGTAGTCCAGCAATGGTACTTGAAAGGAATGTCTTTTACCTACTGAATTGCTTTGGATTCTTTAAAAAAAAATCGATTGATATGCTCTCATCAATTTAGACTCATTCCATTCTGTGCCATTGACCCAAATATGTCTTGTTTAATTAACTTTGAAATCAGACTACAGGTGGAAGTAATGTTTCACAAGTTTATTTTGTAAGTCAATTGCTTCCTCTAAGTTGCATGAAGTTCCTCTTTCTGATGTTTTGAGACAACACTAACCACAATTTAAGGGACAAAAGGAAAGTTGTTTGGCTTAAAGTTCAAGAAGGGATGGATATACCATCCATTACTGCAGAAAAGGCATAGCAGGCAGCGGAAGCTGGAGGTGGATCAAGTCACAGCAGCTATCATGGAGATGAGGAGAGTAAGCTGCAAATTGTAAGAGCAGACTTCTACTGACAGGTATAGGGCTAATCAATCTCAAGGCCTGTTTCATGTATTCTTCCAGAACGTTTCCACCTCCGAAATGTGCCATGAACTTCCCAAACTCTGACAATAGCTAAGGATTCAAGCACACGATCCTGTGGGGAACAACTCATAAACCATGACACTTGTGTATTTTTAAAAACTATCTGCTATCTCCAGTAAGATGAAAAATAACAGCAGTGAGAGAAGATATCCTCACTTTGCTTTGGAGACATTTTAAAAGTATGGTTTAAGTGTTTCCTAGTTCATAAAATGATATTCCAATTTTGATGTATTCTTGAACTTTCATAGTTAATTTTTGTCTTTCAAGCATCTTTATCCAAGACATCAAAAATGGTGGATTCATTGACATAAAAGTGTTCATACTATTCGCAAAGCACTGGTTCTTTCCATATGAACAGAACTCACATGTCCACTCTCAATATTGGTTTTAAAAAAGGAAATAACATTTTATTTTTTAAGTCTGAACATGATTTGCTAATTTTATTAAAAGATTAAATACATTTCTTTATATTTTGCTGCTATTTTCTATTACTTTTAACTCTACTATTTTACTTTTTTGTTTTGCATATTTAGGTGAATCTTATCCTATCTCTGAACATATTTCTTTCCATTAATAACCATTTTCAAATTTATATTTGACATTGACCCTGTAAACTCCAACATTTCTTCATATAGGCTTGTCCTGAAATTCTTCCAGTGAAGTCAACACTGCAGTGAAATCAAACTTTGAATACAGGGAGGTCACAGATGGACCTGTCTTGGGGGCATGCACTGCTACTGTTTTGTTATATGGACATGATGTCACACTGCCTTCTAAATAGTATCAGTATACCCCTGGATCAGTGAACCTCTGAAACCATAACATGGAAGCTTTCTTTTGTAATAGATGTTTAATAGAGAGAATCATAACTGACCAGGAGCAGAGAATGAATACCTACTGAACATTTGTCCCTAAACAGAACATATACATCACCCCCTATCCCAAGAATCCCTGATTTACCTGAGCAAGGATCTCTGAGAATAACTTTTCCACTGCTACAGCAGTCTATGAGAGGGTGTGTCTGGCCCTGCCTCATTGACTCTGTCACTGTTGCACACAATGCCATGTTATTTTGCAAAAGAAATGTTAGTAAATGAATTCTTCCTTCTTTGCCACTTACTTAGACCTAAAAGACTTAAAGCACAAGCATACACTTGAATAGCAGCAACTTTACTTGCTGTGGATATCATATGTGCACCAGGAAAGCAAATATGATGAAGAACAAAAGAAAGCCACTGCAAAAAGTCAGAGGTTAACGCTCCAAGTATGGTTTTGCTTAATAAGATATTTAAATTGTTCATGTGATTAAGAACCTAGATGTGGATGCAATAGAATTAAGTCTGGTATTGGTTTCAAGTTCTGAGAACAAAATGTATTTGCTCAATAGAGAGGTGTAATATACTACCAAAAATATTTATATGATGTACTGGAGAACATACTTTTGTGAAAAGTAAAAGATCAGGATAAAAATGTCAGGAATATTGTATGTGGAGGAAGGCTGACTTGATAACAGAAGTGTTAGATATCATGGCCCTGTCAGAAGCCCTGCACTATTCCAAATCATCATGGAGAATACCAAAGCCTATCATGCTCCTACAACTCTTACAGGTATTCCTCATTATCATTATTACTATTACTATTATAATTTTATCTCAAGATGGCAGGGAAACTGAAGGGATTTTGTATGTGTGTGTGTGTGTGTGTGTGTGTGTGTGTGTGTGTGTGTGTGTGTATGTGTATACAAAAAAGCCTGTGGAAGCCCAAGGTTGAGATCAATTGCTCTTATACCTTAATGTTTTTTCTGGGGGTTTTCCAGGACTCCACATTCCATGGCCACAATTACAGGCTACCAACATGTCTGCTTAACGTTGTCATTCAGGATCTGGTGATGTGAACTCAGGTCCTTTTGTTTGCAAGGTAAAGACTTTGATTGTAGAGCTATCTCCTAGACTTGACATTGGCTTAAATTAATAATCATTATTCATTTCTGTGGCAATCTTAATCTTGTGCCAGTTCATAGTTAGTATTTTTTAACTGATTCAATAGCAGAATTTCTTGTTCATTCATACTTAACAAACAACAATGATTTTCAATTTGATTGGCACCCTTAAGGCTTTGTCTCAAGATTACACACAGAAGAGAATGAACTTGTGTTCTTATCTCCATGCCTGGCTTACTGTAGAGCAAGAAGAATCCATGTTCCTCTTACACAATATTTATGCCACCAAATTTACTCACTTAACCAATATTTCGAGTTAACCAAACTCAAAATATTATATACTTAGAATAATGTGCAGTGGAAGTTAACAGAATGATTTTTCTCCCCTTGAGAAAGCAGTATGAGGTAGTGAAACTGTCTAGAAGAGGAATGATTTAATGCTTATTGCTCTAAAGGGTTCCACACAAGGATCACACTGAGAAATCCACAGGATGTTAGCAGAGCAGTATCTGTTCTGAGTAATCTTGCTCCCCTATCAGTGTGACTACTGAAACCGTAAAATTACTATTGGAAGTCAATATGCTAAAGAAAAAAAAAAGTTTTCCTATTCATTTTTAAAAGTGAAATACTACTCAAAGTTGTGAATATTATGAAATTTTAATTTTAGCTCATTAACTTTATATAGCTTTGACTCTATATAATTTTAAAATAAGGATCCTTATTTTATTATTAATAAGGGACACTATTAATATGGGGGGGTTGAAAAGTGCACATTTCATGGGCTGGTAAGATGACTTGGCATGTTAAGGCACCTGGCAACAAACTTGGTGACCTCAGTTTGATCCCCCCGGGAGCTTCCATGATGGAAGGAGTGAATGACTTCTGAAAATTGCCCTCTGATTTCTACACTGGCATTGTGATAAACATTTCTCTCTATCTCTCTCTCCCGGATCTCAAGTCAATAAAAAAATATTAAACAAAATGTTTTTTAAAGTGTACATTGCTTTATCAAATTGTTTTTATTGCTATTGGGGCATTGTCTAATTGCTATCTCTAATCAACTGTCTGAGCACTACATCTAAGGGGATCTGAAAGAAAGACATTGAACTTTAGTGGGGACTGATAAGAAACTTATTAATTGTATGTTTTAATATCTTTTCCTTAATTGTTCGGCACAGACAGTCAGGTTATGCCTAATCACATGTAGCAGTTATCATATTGTGTCCATGAATTCTCTGAGTCAAGAATCCATATGCACATGCACATGCATACGTGAAGGCTTCCCTCTGTTTCTTGGCATCTGAGGCCTCAGTGGCTTTGCCTTTGAAGAGTAGGAGTGATCTGAATTGCTAAGATCTGACATCACTTAGGAATCTCATGCAAATATCTGGCTAGCTATCTGGGACTGTCAGTTGGAGACAGACAATGTGACCTCCTGGTGAGACTGAATCTTGCACAGAATGACACCTGCAATTCTGGGAAACCAGCATTCTGAAGGACTGAACCCAAAGCCAAAGCCTCTTCTGACTTACCTGGTTTCAGTGTCCTGTAGCATCCATCTTCCGCAGAGTTGTTCTAATACAGCCAAGTCACTGCAGCACAGGTTCAAAGAGGAGAGGGATTACATTTCGTTCCTAAATGAAAAATTCAAATAAAACTCAAAAATTTTCCTTCTATAAAGCAAAATCTGCTCTTATTCCCTTCTACTATATATGTGGAATTTGAGACTCTCTTACAACAACATTCAGAAAATAAAATTGATTACATAGGGGCTGGAGAGGTGGCTCAGGGGTTAAGCCTCCGCTTTGCAGGCGGAGGGTCCTGAGTTCAGATCCCAGATCCCACGTATAGACGCCAGGCGGAAGCGGGGGCAGCCTGCGCTTCTGGTCCTGGTAGGGCGGAGCCTGTGAATACCGGGGCAGAAGGAGGTGGAGGTGTCCATGGTGGTTCGCGAATTCGTCCGTGGTTCTACACATACACAGACACACACACGCGCACTCGCACACATACACATGCACATGCGCACAGTTGAATAAATAATAATAAAAGAAAAATTTTAAAAAAAAATGATTACATAAATTATTATGACTTTAATATTTGCATATTTAAAGGGCCTACTAAGCAAACTCTTAGGGGATTAACAACAGTACTTCTTTTAAAACCCATGCTCTTCTATTATTTTGTTAGATACACAGATTAATTTCCAAACATGCAGTGTTCTAAGATTGATCACTGTTTTTTGATATGTAGGTTGATATTGCTTTATTTTGCATCAGTTGTTTTCCATAAGATTAGGAAAATAGTTCCTTCATTTTATATGTGAGGGTATGGCTAGAATGTTAGTTCAACTTAGTAAGTGAAGAGACGTCTCTCAAAAATTGCAAGCCTCTGAGACCTTTAACTGCAACTGTTATAATGCCTGCAGAATTACAGGGGAAGCTGCTGTGGACATGTAGTTGAGCTGATTATATGTATGTGTGATTATATACATATGAGAGATATGGAGAGAGAGAGAGACAGAGAGATGAGAGAGAGAGAGAGAGAGAGATAGAGAGAGAGAGAGAACACAAGAATGACATGGCACAAGGGTGGGAGTGAGTAGAATTGAATTCTGTCCTCACATCATATGGCTTCATCGTTCAGAACTTAGGTAGCCTGGTTTGCAGGCAGCTACCTTACCTATTGCACAGTCTTACCAGTCTCACTTTTTTTGATGTCTACATTCATAACTTTCTTTCAGTCACAGAAATACTATTTGTCTTCCTTCAGGAAACTGAAATTTTTAGTTGAAGTGTGTTCAATAACTCACTAACATTATATCAATTTTCTTTCATTTCAGTACATGCATGTGTTCTTCATCTGGGGCTGTAATATTTTCAAATTTATAACTTTTCTAGGCGTCCATCAAGGAATGCAAGTAAGTAATGTGACTCCTGGTTAAGTTCACAGACATTCATTCCTGATCATTTACAACTAAGGGGGTATGTTCTCACCAGAAGGGGAGGGCATACAGTCTGGCAGATAAAAAGTAATCATTTTTGCAAATGGGTGATTGACCCCTCTCTCACTGAGGTTTCCTACTTTTAATACATCTACCCTTGAATGTGCTATTATAACAAGACTCCAGTTTAACAGCTTTTTGTTTCTGACCAGGGGGTGACATACAGTGCCCATCAGGATGGAGTGAAGGGCATTGCAGGAGCAGCAAAACTGCAAAAGAAAATCAACAAACCACAATCCAGAACTTCAGAGATTCTATATCAACCACATAGAACTAGGCCAGACTAATCTCTCCCCATCCCGAAGCTTAGGGACATTTGCGGAAAAGGGGGCGGTAAGATTGTAAGAGCAAAAGGATGGGAGGAGCAATGATTTGCAAGATTCTCCACACTAGTTAGGGTCGAAGCAATCATAATAGGACTTTGCATGCCCTGCGCAATGTCCAACACACTATTGACCTCACAAAGTCTAGCATCTGCTAAAGGCACCAAGATCCTTGGAGGCAAGGGATTGACAGTCACAGTAGTATTCCTATGCTTAAGGGGAACACGAGAAAGGGTTCAGGGAAACGCCACTGAGTCCTTGTACGTCATCGGAAAGGAGAGCCCAGAGGACAGACTGGCAGGCACATTAAAGGATTCTCCGGGAATTTGTGGGGGGGGAGGCATTGGGGGATGGGGAGGGAGAGGAGGGAGAGCAGGGAGTTCGGGGGGAGGAGGAGGGAGGGAGGGAACTGGTCTACCTATTAAGTTTGATGAGTGGAAATAATAAAAAATGTATAAAAAAATAAAAAAATTTGTGAAAAAAAATTTGCTAACTTTTCTTCTATAAAGCATAATTGCTATTATTCCCTTCTACCATATGTGTAGATATATGCATATATAAGTATTCATGTATGTATACATAATTTTATATATTCACATAACAAATATAAAACAGATACTGAGATATTCATCTTGGAAAACATACATTAGTTTATGTATTTGTATATACACATATAAAACTGACATTGAAATTTTCATTTTTGCAAGCTGTCCTTTTTTTGAATCCTCTATATTCATCATAGATATATTTTGTTTTCATGTCCTTGTTTTTTAGTTTTAGCATCAATGTTAATTCTGAATTAGATCATTGTATATGAACCATGGAGCCATAATATACAAAAGAAAATTCTTCTGTTGTCTATGTTGAAAAGTGAATGAAAGTATCTTGGTACCTTTAATAATCACTCAGTTAGGAATGCCCTTCTATCATGTCATAACAATTTATATTGATCCAAAATACATATCTACATTAATCTCTGTTCTTCTGTCTTTACATATTATTCTGTATATATGTGTGTCATGCTTGCATTCATATACTGACCATAGTATCTGTCATGCAGTAACTTCTCAGTTAACAATTTGATGAATAAGTGAATATTTATTGAAGTGAGTGAATGAATGAATGAAAAAGTTTGAGAGGTTTTGACACACTCTTTTTTAATTAATTAATTTATTTATTTCTGCTCATACAAACTTAATAGGTACATTGGTCCCCTCCCTCCCTCCACTCCTCCCTGGACCCCTTAGCTTTCTCCCCCCTTTTACCCTTCCTTTCCCCCCTTCCCTCTCTATCTCCCAGTGCCTCCTTCCCCCCATCCCTGGAGCATTCTTTAATGTGTATGTGAAACTTTCCTCTGGGCCCTCCTCTCTGATGAGGGACACACTCTTTATTGTGGAAAAGTATAGAGGAAAATTTCTTTGTAGCTTGCTAAGAATATTAAGCAAAATATTATAGCATAATTTTGTATGCATATTAGACCTGTGAAAAGAACTGATTAAAATATTATATAATTTAATAAAAGCACTGCATAATAGAAATCTATGTGAGCAGTGGTATTTTGGAGATTGTTTTGTTTTTATAACATACAGAAATTCTTATATTTTATGTGACTTGAAGCACATCTTGAATAAATGGACCTTGAAAATGTATTCCATTCAGCACACTTTGAAAAGCAGTCACACATGAAATTGCTGCTCAGACAACGTCCATGAAAATATAATCATATATAATTCATGATCACCAGCATTCTATGATTGTATACAGAGAGACTACAAATACTTGTATTATCACTTGGAGTTTATATTAATAGAATATTTCAACTCATGAATAATTTCTTAGAAAGCATAAAATTTAAAAAATTTTCTGCTTGCTGAGGGATAACTTAGTATCTCCCGGTACTTATATATATAATATAAATTTTGTGGTTATTCTGTTTGCCTTGTAGAAGTCTTTATGAACTGCATAATTTTCCTCAGTGTATTTTAACATTTGGATAGAGATAATCAGAAAGTATAGAATTTATGGAGAAGTCATTCTAATGTGCAGCAGGATCTCCAAATATTACTACCATAATGTATAGAAAATGCAATGTATCATGATGCATGGTTTTAAATATAAAGGAATGAGGTGGTTTGTATCATTCATTTGGTTTCATTTGTCCCTAAACAGAAAGAAAACTTCTTTTATTTATTTCTGCCATCTTATTAGACCATGCTATCTGACAATTCAGTTCAACTGGAGGGACAGGACAAGATAGAAAAAACAATGCAGTTTTTGGAAATCAAATGCTCTGTGAATTAGTTATTTGGAGAATTGAGTCTCAATATTTTTCTTTTCAATATATGTTTATTTGAGAAAGACAAGAGAGAGGAGAGAATACTAAGCTATTTATTTAGATTGTATTTATATTTCTTTAACTCCTTAGCTTTCCATGACAAAAAGTGGTGTTAAAGGAGGAAACTATTTCTAACTCTGCCAGGGTTCCTACACTCTCCTTAGCTTTCCTTTTCATCTTCCAAGAACAATATCTTCCCCACAGCTTCTCTCAGACTTAAAGGTATGAATTCTTTACCATCTCTACCATCTTCAATTTAGGGTTAATGTTTTCCATGTTTTAGTTTCAAAAGATATTGTAGAATTTTTTTTAAATATGTCCTTATGTACTTGGGTTAGCTCATATTGGCTTCACACATTCTCTAGTATAACAGAAATTGAGGCAATTAATTCTTGTTAGTCAAGTATCTTAGAATAATACTTTACATATAATATATAATCCACTAACATGTTTGAGAACATTGCATTCAATTTTATAATATGTACTGCATAAAAATGATTCATATATTACATAAAAAACACAATATGGAGTTAATGCCATGTAGATTATGAAAGACTTCCAGATCCTTTATAAAAGTGCTTTTAGAACTTCTCAAAAAAACAGAGTAGCATATCCTTTTAGAGCACTCTCTTCCTATAGAACATTTGCAGATCTTCAATAAGTGTCTACATGTTTATCTCTTAATTCTGGCAGTTATATAATTTATGGACTAAAGATGATTATCTATCCATAGCAGTCTCAGGGACCCACAGAGACCCTTGAGGGCAGGGGTAAGAGGACACAAAGTCACCGTCACAGACTCTGGAAGTCAGGCGAGTGGCAAACAGGCTTGAAGGCTTCCAGACTCATTTATTGCAATATTGGGCTGCTTATATATCCCCCCCAACATCCCATAAGTTCCAGTGGAAGCTTTTGCTGCGTTGTCTTGTCTGGGTTGGTCCTCTCAGTCAGGCGGTTTGATGGCAGCACTGGGCACAGCAGCAGGTTCTAGTTTGGGAAAGTTGCATTTGCGCATGCAGCCCATTTCAGACAATGGTCAGTCTGGTCAGTTCCTCCTACATATCCATCCTTTTTATTTAATTTGAGAGCCCAGCGGGAGCCAGAGTTCTTTGCTCTGACCTTGTTGACCCCGCCTCAAAGGGCATCCAGCATAATGGACCATGCCTGTCTCCACAGGATCTTACCCATCATTGACTACCGGCCCTGGAAAGACCTCACTTCTGGAAGGCATCTCAGGATATGCGGATAGTAGATTAGATGAAGGCCTCATGAATTTCTGCAATCTGATCTCAAAACATGTCTCTAGGGGGGCCATGGCTTGGATGTTCAAGGACCATAAGCACCTGCAGCGTGGTCTCATTGATGCAGCACTGCTGCGAGATGTACTGAAGGAAACAGCAATATAATTAATAAAAGAACAATTCCTCCTATGATAGGATAGGTTACTATTCAAGAAGGATCAAACAGCCTTTTAAAGTTGTTCCACATTCTGGTTATAAACCCAGTATCTATAAGCAGGGGAGCCACATGCATCATGTTAATATGTTCTATCTGTTTGCTCAAAGTCAATGAGTAATTAAGGAAGGCCTGAGGCCAAGGCCCCCTGATGTACTAAGAAAGTTGTTCATGAGTCTTGGAAATGTTGGAGACCTAATAAGGTGTTAAGGCATATTGAGGGTCACAAGAGGCAAGAGCAAGTCTCTGAACAGTTGTGGTTTCCTCAGCTAATAGATCTACTTGTTGCTTTAAGGTCATGATGTCATTATACCTAATTAAAGAATTAAGCAAAGATCTCTGTTTAGGTGAGCCCAGGGTGAAATTGCTTTTCCTAAGCAAAGGGTTGGCTCACCTTGGGGCCCAACCCAATTGATCCAAAAAATATGTAAACTGTCTGAATCTTTGGGCAAAACATTCTAAATTCGTTTTCCTTTTCCTTCAGAATTCTTAAAGCAAAGCGGCCTTGGGACCAAGGGAATGTAAAAGAACTATGCAGGGGACATTGTTGTGTCACATGGAAATTCTATGGATCTCTGAGCATTATGTTAGGACCACTCTGATCTAAATGAAGAGCCAGTTTTGATTTGTCAATGGAGCTAGTCTGTTTAACAGCAGATATTTTGTTCTCTGCTTCTTCCTGGTTTAACTATTTTAAGCTTGCAATTGCCATTTTCCTGTGCCAAACACTAAGCTTAACTTCAGGCAAGCTTTTAGGACAAGGACAAAACTTTACTAAACTTTCCACTTACATGTATCTCTGGCTTTAATTCTACAGCACAAACTGTCTTTCTTGGGCCTCTAAACTGCAAGCTTTCTGCTACATGCTATCTGATTCCATCACTCTCAGAAACTTATGACTCTTTTTCTTTTTGTTAATATCTTTGATGCTCTAAAACCAGGACTACATAAGCTTCATAACAGTGCTAAAATATTCTATTATGCCTAAATTTAGGATATTGGAGCATGTGAAACCATTAAATACATAAGGAACTTCAATACTTACTTTACTAAACCTGTCATTTTCCTGATCTTAACAGTTCTAGTTAATTCTGAGATTGACAAAAGCCTAGGAAGGAAGTGGAATACTTAAATTTTGTGCTCCCTTATCTATTAACAGAAGAACAAAATGGCTTCCCATTTGCATATTAAGCCCAAGGTTCTCATGAGATGCTATTACCAGCCTGGCATTTTTGGGCTTTCATCAGATATCCGTGACAAACTCCTTTTTCCATCAAAGGGAAGCTAAGAGCCTCAGGCCTTGTCATTGGTCCCCAGCAGAGGTCCCCCTGGGGTTCAGAGGGCAATCCTTCCTCCAATGGAGATTCCTGTAGTCAGAACATGGGCTATGTGAAGGTTGTTTGCGCTAAGGGCACAGTTTAAGCTTTTTTTTTTTTTTTGTAGGGTACATAATTTCAGGTTTGTCAGCTTGGGTATGCCTGCTAATACTCTATCTATCCTCTTAGGCAGATGTCAAGTTTTGATTTCTTTTTTTTCTTCCTTTCTGTTTGACAAATAAATTTATCTAGATACTCAGAGAAATTCCTTAAATAGCTTAGGCCAAAATCATGCAAGGAAAAAGTTAACATGAACTTGAGTTCATGCACTTAGAATCTCCTGAAAACAGATTATGATGGGTCCATATTATATTGATCCTGTTTTGTTTCAAGGGAATGGGGTCTGCCTAAGGTGGAGGTTTGAAATTCCTGTTCTAACTTAGTAGGAATACACATAGGAGTTAGAAAGAGAAAACAGATTTGTCCCCAAGAAAGAGAGCTCATACATACCAGGAGAAGGAAGACATTCAAATGAAATTTTTAGAAGACAATTATATATTCCTGGTTGCTAGATTTTATGGGATAAAATTCTGTAAAAGAAGTCAGAGGAATGAGTAAGTTTAATTAATCAGTATTATAGTGGCTTTGTTATTTTGGGAATATGTGGAAAAACCTTTAAGAACACAATGATATTTTCATTTGTAGTCCTATTAAAGATCAAAATCAAGTGAGATAATCTTTCATGAAAGAAAACTTACAATCTATCAGAAAAACAATTATGATCGATATAAAACATGAGTAGTTAAGGCCTTAGATGTTATTAAAATTATTTGTTCTTATTTTTAACTATGCACACATGTATTTAAAAATGGCATGCCATAATTTTAATATTAGCACACAACAGAAATGAAAAAAATTGAAGTGGCCACAGATTTTTTTTTATGTTGAAACACAAGATGCCCAACAACTAAACACAGAACATATACACATACAAACCCATAAACAACATACAATTTACCAACAATGTCTTAAAATTACCCCTGAAAGCTTTATCAAAGGTGGATTAACATTTAGGAAAACCTTATCATTTAAAACAAGACCTCATATTAGTTAAGTCCAACAGCTTAGTTTAATTATGAAAAACATTAAAAGCAGATTAAACTTTAAAATTTAGTACCAAAACCAAACTAAGAATCCAAGAAACTTTATATTTAATAGATGAAATATTTGTCTGATTTTCTCTATTTTTTTTCTAGCAAAGAAAAGCATCCTTATCCATAGGTCTGATTCCCACATATTCACTGGGGAGATCCAAGGTATTTAAATTGTAGACTCATTCAAAAATTCCTCTAGGCCAGCAGTCTTAAACCTTGAAGCCTCGGGCCTGGAGAGGTGGCTCAGGAGTTAAGCCTCTGCCTTGCAGGTGGAAGGTCCTGAGTTCCGATCCTAGACCCCAAGTACAGACGCTGGGCAGAAGTGGGGCAGCCTGCGTTTCTGGTCCTGGTAGGGCAGAGCCTGTGAATCCTGGGGCAGAGTAAACAAGGAGGAGGTGGAGGTGTCTATGGTGGTTCCCGAATTCGTCCGTGGTTCTACACACACGTACACACATGCGCGCGCACACACACATACGCACACATAAATGATAAATAATAAAAAAATTAAAAATCCTTGAGGCCTCTAGTCATTAGGAAAGATTTTTATTTATTATTTATTTATTTTTATTATTATTATTTATTCAATTTTGCATGCATGCGTGCGTGTGTGTGTCTGTGTGTGTGTGTGTAGAAGCACGAGCAAATTTGGGAACCACCATAGACACCTCCACCTCCTCCTTGTTTACTCTGTCCCGTGATTCACAGGCTCTGCCCTACCAGGACCAGAAACGCAGGCCGCCCCCGCTTCCGCCCAGCATCTATACTTGGGATCTGGGATCTGAACTCAGGACCTTCTGCCTGCAAGGCAGAGGTTTAACCCTTGAGCCACCTCTGTCACTAGGAAAGATTTTAAAGTAAGTATTTGAGGATCCTTACAGTGTATGGGGAGGTTGTCCATTTTTCTAAAGAACAGAAACAAGACTAAAGAGGAACAGATGAGACAAGGAATGTATCAGACCCAAATGTCTTGTGCTTAGTGGGGAACTTCCATGATTTTTAGGCCATGGTTGTGTGCCCACATGGTGTCTCCCTCCAGAGGAGAAGGGTCAATTGGGAGTCCATTCCTGGATCTGTTTCCTAGGGGGTCGATCCTTATGTGGATACACCAAGTGAACCAGAACCAAAAATCCGTACCTTCCTATTGGTGGACAGATAAACAAAAAAAGGAAAGGGACCTTCATGCTCACCTTTTGTGTAGGTAAAAAAAATTAAACATGAAGGGGCCAACTTATCAAAATACTGCCAAAGGCGGCATGACACTTGTCCTGCGAAGAGAGAAGGAATGCTGTGGAAGCCCCACGTTGGAGCATCAGATGTAGCAGTCTTGGTGACCCATGGAGTCCCTTGGGGATGAGGGTAAGAAGGCACGAAGTCAATAGTCACAGACTCTGGAAGTCAGGCAAGTCGCAAACAGGCTTGCAGGCTTGCAGACTCATTTATTGCAAATATTGGGCTGCTTATATATTACCACCCAACATCCCCTATGTTCCAGTGGGAGCTTTTGCTGCATTGTCCTGTCCTGATTGGTCCTCTCAATCAGGTGATTTGATGGCAGCACTGGGCACAGCAGTAGGTTCTAGTTTGGGGAAGTTGCATTTGTGCATAAGGCCCATACAGACAATACAAGCCTGCCTGGTCCGTTCCTCCTACATCTATCCATAGTAGAGTTCTATGAAAGTGACTTATTCTGTGTGAAGAGTAAAAACTAGGAGATCTACAGGAGCACACAGTCCCCCAGATTCATTCACCTGTTAGAATAGTGATGTTTATTTTGAGGTAAGACTCTTTTGTTCTCCTTTGAAAAATGAAAAAAAGTTCTTTCTTTTTTCAAAATTCTACAGACAACTACTGGATACCTATTCTTAATTTAGCTAAAACTGATTTATAATAGCTTCACTGCTATCACAGTATGACAGCATTTCTAATCCAGTACAGTTTATCTCATCTTATTACTCTTTCCTGTTCTTGATGGGGTAAATATAAACAGAAATTTATTCAAACACTTTCAGTAAGACAGGAAGATAAAAATTCCCTTTCACATTTAACAGTAGATATATCTTACAGATATATCTGTATATATATACATACATATATGCAGTGAAAAGAATACTGGGAAATGCATAAATACTATAAAACTATAGTGCTTGAAAGTTAAGGATAATTCTAGAAGAAATTGATAATTAATCATCAATTACACTCATTCTTATAAATCTAATGACATCTCTCCTTGTATTGAGGATCTTTTCCATGTATTTCTATGCAACAAATGATACCTTATTTGAGGGGTACTAGGGATTGAACCTAGGACCTTCTTCATGATAATGAAGGGCTCTAATGCTAAGCCATAGTCCCAATCTTGAATTCTATAATTTTAAAGGCAATTAACTAATTGGAAAGCATTTTAGTTTAATTGAACAATGATATTAAATTTGTTGGGACTATTTCATGATTAGAAATCATAAAAATGCCAAATTTACATTCAAGAATAGGAACAAATGAGTAAGAGCAAAGCCTTTCCATAAAATGGTTCAAGTGTCTTGAAGCAATTTACAGTTATATTTTATACAGCAAAGATAATAAAATACATCAGATTAAGAATTCTGGTTACATTAGCTTTTCATACTATTGACAATAACTTCATAGATAAATTTGTAAGTAACGTTAGAACATTGCATTAGGAAATTCTATCAGTATAAGATACGAAATTGTTTCATATTTCTTACATTATCTTGCCTGAAATATTAACTTATACAACATGTGTCATGAGGATTATCAGCAACATTGACAATGCACTTAAGCACAGTAAACAAAGAATCATGAAAAATAGATTGTGGAGTTGTAGGGAATTGCTGTGGGGAATCTATGCTAGCACTAGCATGATTAGTGATTGGTAAGTGATAGAAATGAAAATTAAATCTTCAGATAATCAGGATCCATTTAATGCTATAAAAACAGTGCAATATATTATCTCTTAAGAAGAAGGAGCAGGAGGAAAAGGAAGAGGAGAAGGAGGAGGAGGAAGACAAGGAGAAGGAAGAGGAAGAGGAAAAGGAGGAGGAGGAGGAGGAGGAGGAGGAGGAGGAGGAGAAGAAGACTGAAATTAAACAGCAGACAAGAATGAATTACTCTCATGTTTAAAACATATGGTGCAGTGGTGAATGCTTGGAATTCCAGCACATGGAAGACTTATGCAGGAAATGTGAGTCTGATCTGGATTACAAACTGAGATTTGTTTCCAAGAAGCAGACAAAAGAAGGTGAAATGAAAGCACTTGTCTGTACATGTATTGTTTATATGTTGTGTGTTAGTGAGCATGTGTGTGTGCACGCATGTGGCCTCTGTGTCTACATATTTGCATTGCAATCATTTCAATATAAATTGTCCCCTCAAAATCTCTCAGTTGTTTAATTTTGAAAGCCATATATCAATTGTATTAGAGTGTAATTACTTATTCTGACTACGGTTTGGAAAGGCAGAACCTTGGGAAACTGCTTAGGTTAGGGTATTGGAAAAGGGGACAAATCCAAGATTCAATCCTCTGTCATTACAAGGAGAGATTAGAGAACGGATACTCATGTCCACTCTTGAATGGTGTGATACAGTCAAGGAACATTCTTATCTGATCCCACATCATGTTGTGCAGACTTTTAGCTTCAAAACCTGCATTATAAATTAGTATATTTTCTTGATAAAATTTGCTCCTTAAATATCTCATCGTAATAACAAGATGCAGATGAATATATCAGTAGGAAGGAAATAGGGAGATAAAAATGGTATGTGCCAAGGAATGGTTATCATCTAAGCATCAAGTATCTTTCAGATGATGACTTTCCTAAATGATGTGTTAGAAATATCATTTTCATTGCTCTAGAGGCATTGCAATATGGGTGCTGTGCCACACGTCAGTAAGTAGCCAAGATCAGAAACTGTGCCAACATGCAGCAATAACAATTTGCAGTGGATTATTCTTCATATATGAGGTTATAGTAATTTTAAAGTTCATCTTGCTCTCTTGTGCATTATTTAGGGGGGGAGTTCAGTACAGCAATCAGCCATAGGTATGTTCAAGAGTAACCTTGACTAATCTTCCCAAATAATGTCTCACTAATATCTTAAAAGCATATCATACTAAAATGCATAAAACTTATTTTACATTACTATTGGTTTTAATTAAGTTATCAACACAAATCACCATAAAGATAAAATAATTAAACAGGCAATATTTGGACAACTGACATTCATTTATATGAAAAATTGTGCCTTCATTTCATTTTATGGAGCTAAAAATGTTTCGTATGAAGACAAATTTCACAAGAAAAGCCCTTGGAAAAACTTTATGATATATTATGGTAGATCATTTGAATGCATTTTATTAAAAAATGATTTAAAGTTACTAGATTAGATGGTCATTGACTTTTCTTCCTTCCTGATCCAGCTTCACATCTAGTTTATTTCTTAAAGTTCTTCAGTTTTCTTAACCTTCTTATAGTCTTCAGTACCCCTGAGTTCAAAATCAACCAAAATGGTTGTTAAGAATTTGATCTAAGAATTTTGAAGAGATACAAATATTCAGTCCACAAATAGTTCAAAATAATTTATTAAAAAAGAACAAGAAAATGTA
Source organism: Typhlomys cinereus (assembly GCA_023101885.1). Taxonomy (NCBI): domain Eukaryota; kingdom Metazoa; phylum Chordata; class Mammalia; order Rodentia; family Platacanthomyidae; genus Typhlomys; species Typhlomys cinereus. The sequence goes on along the minus strand of JALPQD010000221.1, from coordinate 1,568,850 downwards.
TGAATCAGTGATCCTCAAGACAAAAAAATGATCTCTCAGAGAAGGAAAATTTTAATATTTCTCTTGGTTACTGGCTGAAAAGGCATGCTGAATTGTGACAGAGAAAGGAAAGCTAGTTTCCTGAATTATGGAAACCAGAACATGTGTCTGTGAAGACGAAAATGGCTATACTCTGCATCGGAGAGGAAAAGATAAAAGAGGTACAGGGACAGAATACCATACACTCAAATGCTCTGTCATTATGTTCTTTTGAGCCTCAATCAAGGTGAGCACCCAAAGAAAGCACTAGCAAGAAAACTTTTTGGGAAAAATGAAACGGTCAATTCAATTCCCTCAGCTCACACATGAACAGAAACATTTGTTTTTCTGTTTGTCGATGGAAAACTTCATAATCTAGAAGACCTTCAGCAAAATGGAGAACAAATGAACCTCAAACAAATGATTCTCTGGTCCCATCCAGCACATTCAAAAGAAAGTTTCCCCAAATTGAATCCCCAAATCCAACTGAATTTACTCTATTTCAAAATAAAACCTCAAAATGGTTTGGAGAATACAAAAATGTCAGTACATAATAAGGTAAAAGTCACAATGTCTAACATTCAGTGAAAAGTTAGAACCATGTTATGGAATAAGTGAGTTTAGATAAAAAACAATGAATTTGTAGGAAAAGTCATCTAAACACTTTGTATGACTATATGTTTCATGTTCAAGAAAGCTGAGAAGTGAGTGAATATGCTAAGCAGTAAAATGGGAGATTTAAAAGAAATTCAAGTTAAATTTTCAAAGTTGAGAAAAATTGCATGTTATGCAATCAGGCCAAAGAGACACTGTGGAAAAGAGTATTAAAAGAATCAAAGCTAACAATGTAACCAATATGAAATAAGATAGAGAGTAAATGAGTGGACAGCAAAGATAGAGGTCACACTATAACAGATTTTAAGACATACTATAATCATAGTAACCTTAATAATATGGCATTTGCATAAAGCAGACAGACACAGTGGAGATAGTGGAAATAACATGTAAATCTGCAGCCATCTCATTCTCAGCAAAGATTCAAAACATGCACTAGAGAAAGCATACCCTCCTCAGTAAAGGATACTGAGAAAACTGTGTATACCTATGCAGGAGATTGAAATCTACTCTAAATGTGCCAAAGACTTAAATGGAAAACCCAAAACTGCATCTTCTATAAGCAGTCAGAAGGAACAGTTGAAGACAAAAGTATGTAAGTATCACCATAAAATTAACAACTAAAACTTCAAATTGCAATTCAAACATGGGCAAACAATCCACCAGACACTTCTCAAAAGGAGAACTATGTGAAAAGTGCTTAATAATGCAAATGAAAATGTGATATCTTACCTATTTAGATTAGCTATTATAAAAAAAGTATTAGCACATTGCTGCAGTGACAGGAATCACTCTTACATACTGTTGATAGGAGGTAAAGAAAGTATGGGCACTACAGAGACCAGTAGGAACATATCTACTATGTAATCTTGCTTTCTCACGTCTTGGTACAACTCAAAAGAAATGAAATCAGTACTCCTACAACATTTCTGCATATTCATGTACATTGTGTGATTACTCATAATAGCTGAACATGGGGTCAGTCTTAGTGCTAGTCAAAGGAAAAAATGTCTTGTTTATACATAAAGATATTATTTGTTCATGACAAATAATGAAATTTTGTCATTTACATCATTCCAGATGGAAGTGGAAGATATATTAAAGAAAATAAGCCAGAAAGAAACAGACAAGCAAGTATCACAAACTGTCTTCTAAAGGAAAGTCTGGCAGGAGTTGATCTCCATGTAGATTATTGATTATTAGACACTGGAAAAGTTTACATGTGGCATGGAAAAAGGGAGGATACATTTCATCAGGGTATACTATTTCGTGCTATATGCATGTGTGTAAACATCATATAAGCCCATGTACATGGGGGATAAATAAAAAGAGGCACAAAGCTGGCTACATACAATCACATCATTCTGTGACCATGTGTGGATGCCTCATACCGAATCCCATTAACATGTACAATTAATAGTTCTTAATAAAATAATGGCGAATCATATAAAAAATAGAAAGAACAGGCTCAGGGGCATATACTTCCAACTCAGACACTTGACAGAGTAGGTAGAAGATTTGCTTAACTACACTAGTTAGAGACCTGTATGCTTCCCATCTTTGGCATGCTACCTAAGGGATCTTTGGCATCCTGCAGCTGATTGGATGCATGAAATCAGTAGCCAGTGTATATGCAAGAAAGTAGCATTGGGGCTTCACATCTAAAAAAGTTTGTTTTATTTGTGGAGTGGAGCAAATGGAAGATATATGTTTCTGTGTGTGTTTGAAAGAGATGTCATTTCTATAGAGAGATCATTGCTGGTTTTTTTATTTTGATATTAACCTTGAAAAGTACTGCAGTTGATGTGTAACTGAAGAGAGGAAAAAGAAAAATTACTTCCATGAGAAGGCTCTTGAAACTTTGGACCTAGGTGTTACTGGTTTGAAACACAGTTAAAACCAAGTTAGCTTTCACTCGGAAAGGAATTCCCATCCTTAATGGTGTGTGTATGTGTGTGTGTGTGTGTGTGTGTGTGTGTGTGTGTAGTGGGAAGAATGCTTGTTTATCAGGGAAGAGATTTCTGAGAAGAATATTGGTATCTGAAGAAAATGCCTTGGTAAAGAGGTCATTTTTTTAAGGTGATGGAGAGCATAGTAGAGAGCAGGGGTTAGAAAAGTTAAGGAAGGTCTTTTGTTGCAAGTACAGGAGACAATTCCTCAGAAGAACAAAACAGTTTCCTCTGTGAATTCCTGGTAGTAATAGAAAATATTCTAGTTCCTGAGAAGTTGGAGATTCAACAACCTGGGAACCAGATCACAAAATTTTATGAAAAAATATTTCATATCTGTTTATGGAAAGGTTTGAATTTCAGAACTGCAAATGACTTTCATTTTGTTGCAGGAATAGAGCTAGGTTTGTTTGCACATTCAAATGCTTTAAGGATATGATCAACAAATCACCTTTAGAAGCAGATATTACCTTTGAAAGTATGAAGACAAACTATTGGAGCCCAATTAATTGTCAATTCCCTTTTGTTAAAAGAACTTATGTTTTATTAGGAATTGATTTGATATCAATATTAACAGAACAATTAGTTTTTAAAGAGCAATCTTTTAAAAATATCAAATCTCATTTTCACTCCTGCTAACTTACTTGAGTTGATTTTTTTTAAAGGAAAAATAATGTAGGGATCAAAGCCTTGAAAATTAGTGATTATGGATATTTAACTAATTCCCCATTGAAAGATGGAAGCAAAGCATTCTAATAATTCACCAACTGAACTTTCATACATATTGTATTGGTCATTTTAAATTGAAAAATAACAAAATCTTTTGGAGCTTAGAATCCAAGTGGCCAAGTTCATACACAAGTTCAGCTGAAGGCAGCGATTACCATAGTGCCTTCTGGCAGAAGTTCTCACATTTCCTTTTTTGATATGTCATTTAACTGCCCCCCCAAAATTTAATATGTTTTTGGCAAAAGTAAAGCATTTATCTTAATGATTGCTAAATACATTTTAGTTAATATAGGTACTTACCACCCTGTAACTTTCCCAGCTATTTATGTAACATACACAATGCTCTGCTTTTCTGATAATATCCCAAGAACAAAAGCACATTTTAGAAACAGAATTTTTTGTGATACTTTAAAAATATATACCTTGAAAAACTTGGTAGTAACAAAGAGCTTTAGTTGCTTTGTTAATCTAAAATTACCCTATCCAGAGTATTCTGTAAGCATAAAATGACACATTGCATTCTTTATCTATGTTCACTAAATTTATAGTAATTGATAAAATTTGTCTTACAAAGAATCAAATGTTTGTATTCTCTCCTGGAAACAAATATGTTACCTGCATATATTTAAGTATTTAAAGTTAGCAACTCAAAAAGTATGAACTCAGTTTATCAATATTTGCCTACTTAACTATGTATGCAACCATGTTCATGAGTAATCTGAATAAGTTTTTATTTCCTCTGCTAAAAATGATCTTCAAAGGAAAAGATTGAAAACTTATTCAATTTATAAAGTATTTTTTTCTTCCATCATTCCATGCATGTTGGGGACCTATTTGAACAGTGAGTAAAAGAGTCATACAATATTGGTGTAAATACTATGGTGATTATTAAAAAAAATTAGTGAATAAAGGTTTTCAAGTCTTTGTGTTCACTTTTGAATTATTTTCAGCAACTCAATTAGTGATTTAATAGAATGGCAGATAGTTGGTGAATATATTACTTGCTCAGATGAAAATATATATCCAAAAGTTGTTTTGTTTATTCTGTTAATAATCAAAACTCATATTATTTGATTATTTTTCTTTATTCCTACCCAAGAATATTTTCAGAGTTTCTAAGAGACCTTTTTTTCTTATATCAATTTCTGTATGTCTAGGGATTTTATCCCCAGGGAATCAGCAGACATTCTGAGAACTCCGGTGGAATTTAAATCTGATTTACTAGACTGAAAACACTTCCACACAAGTGCAAATAACGTGGCAATATTTGACTCATATTACTTTTTTCATATAAGTTAACATACGTGGAGCGTAAATTTTTATCAGATAAAGAAACACTGATTTTTTGTACATATTTCTTATAATACTTGGAATAACCTTTCAATATCTATGGGACTATAAGAAAGATTAATAAAAGATTGCTCTTTAGAGAATAAGAATATGCCTGTGTTTCATCAACATGTGAAATTATCATTTCTGTTCCTTATTTCATTCATAGTATATAGGTATTTTATTTTTAAATTCAAAGAGCAAAATATGCACATAATTTTTTCAATTATAAACAAATTTATTGAACTACTGAATTAAAAAATTAAGAAATGGCATTGAAGGGGCTGGAGAGGTGGCTCAGGGGTTAAGCCTTTGCCTTACAAGCGCAAGGTCCTGAGTTCGGATCCTAGACCCCATGTATAGACGCTGGGCAGAAGTGGGGGGCGGCCTGCATTTCTGGTCCTGGTAGGGTGGAGCCTGTAATTCCTGGGGCAGAGTAAACAAGGAGGAGGTGGAGGCAGTCCATGGTGGTTCCTGAATTCACCAGTGGTTCTACACACACACGCACACGCACACATACACATGCACAATTGAATAAATAAAAAAAGAAAATGAAAAAAAGAAATGGATTGAAAATATGACTCAAGAGCTATTCTGTTTAATTCATTTTTACTATCTAGCATAAAGTATATTTACGTTAAAATCTGCTTTGTTAGTCCTAAAGACTAAATAGAAGTATAAACATGTTCAAGCTTACCTACGTGATAGTTAGATTTAGGTGTCAATTTGACAGTTGCAGATTGCTTGGGATACAACTGTGAAAACTGATAGATAGGGCAACCCTCTGAACAAATCTGTAGGTGATTGTTTAATTGATATGGAAGATCAAGCTCATAGATGCAGGTGATAGGTGTTGCAAGGAACAAGAAGTCGGAACTGAAAGTAAAATGGTCTAGACCAGCAGTTGGCAAAACTGAAGGTGCCTCTGCTAGTTACCAGTCTCTTTTTATTTAGTTCAAAGCAGGAAGAATGATTTAAAAAAAATAGAGAAAGACTCCCTTAGGGCAATAAGCCTTGTGTATCAGAAAGGTACCCACCTAGTCATTAACTTGACAGTAGTCCTAGATATGCATCCTGTACTATTGTCCCATAAGCAGTTTCTAAGTTTGCTCAGGGGGGAGATTTATCTTGTTTGCCAGATGAGTGTGCTCTTCAAGGGATTCCAGGAATACATTCCAAGGAATTAGAACAGGTCAGAGGTAGGCTGATTCTTATTTCCCAATGCAGAGAGGGTGGTTCTTTCCAGTGATGGATCAGATAGAAGAAAGTGCAAGAGAGGACCTTGCTCTTCTCTTTGCCCTGTATGGAATTGTGTTGAATCCATTGCTGGTCTGTTGCTGCCTTCTCTGCCGCTGCTGCCACCTGCTGCTACTGCTCTTGGCAGATGTCAGAGTCTGGCTTCCTTGGCCTTGCTGTTCTCTGCTGCCACTGAAGTCCAATTCTTGTGCTATGGTGCTATTCCTGAATGCCTTAGGAGCGCAGCATCTTAGGAGCGCAACTGCTCTTCTTCAGTGATGTTCAGCCCTCCAGCTTGCTTGAGGTTTGAGACTTTCCAAGGATCCTTCCGTCTTCTAAGATATTCAGTTCAAAAACTGAGCAGTTCCAGAACTAGGCAGCTATTGCTGGGCTATACTGATTTTATTTTGTGAGTTGATTTTTTAAGTTTCTTTAGATATACATGCATTCTATTGGCTTTGTTTCCCTAGAGAACACTAATACACCAAGTTTATATTCCTATTTTATTTACATATCTAAAAGAACCTCTATGTGTTGCAGACTTGATCTCCTGATTGTGCTCCCCAAATGTTGCAGAATGACTCTCCTGGGGTGTATATGTATACAGGTTCTTGTGTTCAGAGTCGAAAATCGAAACCAGAACATGGAGTAGAGGATTAAGGCAGTGTTTATTAGAGAAAGAACAGAACTCAAGGATTCCAGACATTGAATCCATAAGGGGCAAGGAGCTAGAAAAGAACTCATGGACTCCAAACATGGAGGGCAGGCACCAAAGATGACTGCCAAGGTCAGGTATGTTTATACATTTAAGAAGCTCTAGAAAAATGACTTTTCCTCATTGGTTTAGCTCATAATGGAACCCAACCCAATTGATCTTGTGCCCAATGTAGAGGTAGAGCTTAGTAGGGCTTATCTGTAATGGAGAAATAATCTCTATATCCTTTAGTAAGCAAAAGGTTGGGGAAAAGTTAAGGAAGGATATGTTCCTTCACGGTAATCTCAGCAGTGGGAGATTTCCAAAAACCGTCAGAGAGCGCTCCAGTATGGCTGCTCTAAAACTACCTAATATATGCTTAAAAAAACTTGAATGAATTTTAGGTTTGAATTAATTTTTCATGTTTAAAAAAGATGTATAAGAAGTAACAGTAAAATTTCCTAGAGAAAAGAGGTATCAATGTTGAATATAAGCCAAATTACAGGTTAACTTCTATTTATAGCAAGATACATAAGAGAGGAACTAAGGGAGAATTAGAGTCGCAATGCTGGGACAGTCTTTGAAATTCCTGAAGGCCATTCCCCACTGCTGAAGTCATTCCCAAAGGAACAGCCCTGCTGAGGAACTGACTCCAATTTTCCACAGAGATAAGGTGGCAAACTTCCCTATTAAATAATATGGAGATAAACTCTCTATATCAAATAAGCTAAGCCCATCAAAGAAACAACCTAATCTCCTGCCCCATGTGGGCCCAAGATCAATTGAGTTGGGCCCCAACGTGAGCTAAACAATGAGGAAAAACGATTTTTCCAAAGCTTGCATAACCAGTGAGGAAAAGCCATTTTTCCCTGGTTTATCTAAGTGGATAAATAATACCTGACCTTGGCAGGTATCTTCTGCACCTGCCCCTCATGACACTCCATGTGTGGAATCTGTGAATTCATTTTTAGCTGCCTGCCCCTCATGGATTTCATGCCCGGAATCCATGAGTTCTAGGGTGCTCTAGACCCTCATGGCATTCCATATCTGGAGTCCCTGAGTTCCAGCCTTTCTCTCCTCTTAAACTCCACCTTAATCCTCTACACATGTTCTGGTTTCAATCATGGACTCTGGACACAAGAACTCTGTAACAGAATCATGAAAGAAAGCACAATTGGAAATTTCAGAATCAAATTGATAATTCAAGAAACAGCTTTTACTTCAGAGGGATGAGAGATATTTTATACTGAAGCTAAATATGAGTGTCTGCAGCCTAGTGTTTAACTTACACCAAATACCATGTTGGGTCACTGCAAGAGTTTTGTGACACTTATAGTAACAGAACAAATAAAATAATGAGGCAACATACATTTGAGAAATACTGATGGAGACATCAAGTAGGTGGGTTTCAAGAAAGAGGGAAAATCTCTGCTATAAGCTTCAGAGACTGTCAGATAACATTCTTAAACTTTTGGGTAGATGGAACCTAGAGTGTCTGTTTGAAAGGATTTACCAATAATCATAAGGATATTTGGTCACATATAGAGGTGGGTAATAAATGATTATTCAAATGGATAAGAGGATAAGATAGCCCAAGATAGTTGACTTTGGATGTGCAACATTCCAACTTTTTCAAGACATTTAGATTTTAATTAGTCAATCATTCCTTGTAACTGGAGCTTGTTTGAGAACTTTTGTCTATAAAAGAAAACATCAAAAAGTGATAAAACAATAATGGAAAGGTATGTAGCCTGAAGTTTTGAGAAGATGTTAATCTAGGAAATGAATCTGAAGCAATATCTTAGATTTTGTACAGGTTGATTTCTGGCATCTGTAGGTGCTCATAACTTTTGGCCATTTCATGCTATTTTTTCCTTGATCTGATGATCTTCTTCAAAATGTAATAATTGTATTTTATTATTAATCTTATATTTTCAAATAATTATTTTAATTTTGGGGATTGAGGTTTTTTGTCATGTTATTTATCTTGTAAATATAGCAATGTTCTTACTTGGACTTCTTCTTAAATTCCCTTTATGTTTTTCATTTCATGACAATAATTTTTGCTTTGAATAGAGTGATATGTAAAGACCATTTTACAAACTATAGAAACAAAGGTTTAAAACTCAAACTACTAATTCTTTGGTGACCTCTTTTCATTTTTTCCAGGTATCCCATCCACTTTACATGCAATATTAGCAAAGCTCTTTTTTTTTTAAGTTTTCTTGTTTTGATTTACGTGCAGAATTAGCAAAGCTCTTTTTAAGTTTTCTTGTTTTGATTTATGCACACTTTATTATCATCTGATGCATTAATTTTAAATAAATAATACTGACTTTCTCTTAAGACATATACCTTGGACTCTGCTATTCTTTCCACTAAAATTTGCCCATTATCCTAATGTAGCTATGTTAGATTTTAGCAGAATCAGTATTGAATGCTTATGTTATACCCATCCAAGTATTATTCATAGCTGAGTTTTCTGTGTTCTATGATGATTCTGTTTTTACTAAAGTGGTTTGTCCAACAATAGTGTTGCTTATAGTTTATCTCATTTTATTTTATCTATAGATAATATTTCATGTAACCATTAATTGCATCCTCCCATAATTTTTCTCCAATGCACATTTTAATCCTGCAATTGATGGATGGATGTTTTAGTTTCCAAAGATCATTATAGCAAGGTGCCCAATCGAGATGCTTTAAAACAGAGATGATTGTCTCACACTCCTGGATACCATAAATCTGAAATTATGATTTCCAGGGTTATTGGTTCATCTGAAAACTAGTAAAGCACAGCTTTTTTGAGTCTATCTGGTGGCTTGTAGGAAGAAATTGGTTTTCCTGGCATTGTAGCAACTGTGCTTCTTTGCCTCTTCTGTCACGTGGTGTTGTCTCTTCTATCCTCCACTTCTACTTCTGTATATCTGTCTTTGCTTCTGTTTTTCTTAATGGCACCTACATACTGAATTAATGGTCTATCATATTTCACTGTAATGACCTAACTAAAAACAGTTTAACTATATTTACAAGAATTTTTTCTCCAAATAAAGTAATATTGTATGGTCCTGAGGGTTAAGACTTCAGAATATTTTTCAGAGTCTGGGAAAAGATGTGGCTCAGCACATTACTATTAATAACCATGTTTTCTCCTTGGAAACGTTCCCTTTGGGAATCTCAAATCTTCTTCTATATGAATGGCCTTGTTTAGGTTTGTTGCATAGCTGCTTTTCTGGGAAATCTGCTTCCCAAAATCTGAATTTTGGGAAATTCAGTTGTGTTCCACCTGAATTGGACTACAGACATTTTGTGACTTTTTTCAGTGCCTTCATGTCATTTCTTACATCATGTCTGTCTCAGGTTGCTTTTATTAAATGGCATCATCAATAGCAACAAGAAACACATTTATGACTCAATTATGCCATTGGAACAGATGGAGAAAAAAACAACAGGAGGAAACATTCTTTGACAATGAAAACAATGGCAGAAGTAGATAGATAGAATAGAAGGAAAGTCAGTCCAGAAATTTCTAAGGACATCACTGTGGTCTTACTGAGCAGTAAGAATATCCCCATTTGACACATTCAGAAATAGTCCCATGATTTTTCTAGTTTGCTTTCTTCCAGTGAAATAGATGATTAATGTATAGTGGCAAGCAACTTCTCAAAATATAGATTTTTAAGGTTACTATGTAGTTACAAAGAAACCATGAAATGACAGCTTCTATTTTGTGTTCGTGCAACAGGCAGGAAGATGTGTGCTGGCAATGTGGTCCTGTCTCCTAGCACCATTTGAGTATTTCCTTGCATTGCTCAGAGTAGACACTCAGTGGAACAGGACAGATGCCCTATACCACACCTATGAATCTGTAGCGGACTGATCCAGAGAGAAAATGATTCATCCTGCCTACTGGTACCACTTGCTAACAAAGTACAGTGTGGTTCTGTGCATAGTAAAATCACTTACCGAAAAATATATTCTCACAAAGTTAACTTGTTAAACAACATGTAAGAAATTATACATTTGTAGATGTAAATATTATACTACAAAATCCAAATAATAACACTTCATTTGAGAATATCTACACTGCTTTCTCTTCCAGCTTCTTCATTCTTTCTTGGCTCTGCTGTGACATCATTCTATCATCATATTAGCTATGGAATGAAATCCATGTTTATCCCAAGAAGCACTGCCTGTCTGGGTGGGTATATACAAAGGAAACTTAAAGATTCGCTCTGCACTAAGGCAATGGAATGTGTCTGTTTCACATAGGTAGGAAGGGAAGAAGGAGTTCAGGGCAGCTTCCAGAGCAGGATAAGGATGGTGGTCCAATGCCCAGCACTAAAGCACAGTCTGGATCTGCTGTGTAATAGGAACAAGTTGCTGGAGGTCCTACAATCAAGTCAAGGGTCTGAAATGTTCTTTAAGAGCTTTTTAATGTAAAGAGAATTGTTGTTAAGGGGTTTGCAATCTTTCTCAAAAAAAAAAAAAAAAAAAGATCAGGAAAAACAATTGCCTTGTCTCCAGAGCTGTCCAGGGTCACTGTAGAAAGTAGTATTTGCTTCACTGGGTTCAGGGAGGAAGCAGACATACTCTCTACCTTTGTTTGGCGGGTGGTAGTGGGTTCCAGTTTTTCCACGTCTTCCCCTGTATGGTCCTTGCTGATGTTCAACCTCCCTTCTCTGATGAAGTAGTGTTTCAGCACCATCTCCTGCTTTTTCAGCTCTTGTTCTGCCTGTGACTGTTTTCTGGTATACCCAGGAGTGTTCTGCTACACTTTTTTTTTTCAGTTGATAGGCCATTACAGTGACTTCTGTCTGCTGCAGTTTTATCATGGAGTGTCATGATTTTACGGGCCATGGTGACCTTGACCTTCTGCAGAGAATGGTGGTCTCTTCTGGCATCCTGCTTGCTTCCCTCCTTCCTTCCTTTTTTCCTTCCCTCCTTCCTTCCTTCCTTCCTTCCCTCCTTCCTTTCTTCTTTCCTTCCTTCTTTCCTTCCTTCTTTTCTTCTTTCTTTCCTTCCTTCTCTCTTTCCTTCCCTCCTTCCTTCCCTCCTCCTTCCTTCCCTCCTTCCTTCCTTCCCTCCTTTCTTCCTTCCCTCCTTTCTTCCTTCCCTCCTTCCTTCCTTCCCTCCTTTCTTCCTTCCCTCCTTCCTTCCTTCCCTCCTTCCTTCCCTCCTTCCTTCCTTCCCTCCTTCCCTCTCTCTTCTCTCTCTCTCTCTCTTTCCCTCCCTCCCTCTCTCCTTCTTCCATCTGTCTTGAGAGCTTCACCATCTTCCACAACTCATTGTATGCTCTGCAGCGTCCTTCTTGGGGTTTCTACAGCTTCCTAGTATCATTTACCCTCCCTGTGTCCCTATTCACCCTTCTAAATTTGCCGATATGTGGCAGGTCTGCAGGGACCAAGTTTTCCTCAGGTCCTGCAGTTGTTTCTTCTCTGTGAGAAAGTGAAAGAATCAAGAAGATCTACAGAATGGCAGCAAAAGACGGCTTGGAGAACACACATTTCTGTTCAAGGAGAAATTCATTGCCACTTTCACAAGATAAACATACCTGGAATTAATCCTTTCTCTCCATTTATTTTGTAAATTAAGAATTTAATTGTTTCCAAAGTAATGAATTGCAAAATAATCAATGACCCCCCCAACAAAATGTTATTAAGATTTTTTCATTGATAATGAAGGTACATTTCATTCTCACAGTTCTGGAGTAGGAAGTCCAAGACCCAGGTGAAGTCCAAGACTCAGGAGTCCAATGACAGAATGCAAAGTACCAGTGACTCAGCAAAGTTCATTTAAAATGAGACTAACCCAATCTCCCCATCCTAAAGTTTTGGACCCTCACAGAAGAGAGGGCAGAAAGATTATAAGAACCCAAAGATGGGAAGGTTCACCTTTGGAAAAAAATCTCCATTTTTTTTTTTTTTTTTTTTGGTTCACAATTCCATTGTTTACTGTATGGCCTTGTTAAATTGCTCTTTAAATAGCCAAACTTTATTTTAAACATTTTTATTGCTACACAGGAGCCAAAGTGATTGATTCAAAATTTATGTGTTTAATCTCATCTCTACACATAAAATATTCAGTGATTCCCTGATTTATTGGATAAAAGTTTATGTGCTCACAGACTATGAGTAAGGTAACTATAGTTTGCATTTGTCCAGGGTAGTGCCAATTGATGTCCACTATTCTCCTGGCTTAATTGTTACTAACATCTTTCTTGTTCATGAGGCACAGGATTTGGACAATAAATTTTAAACTTACTCTATTCGGCTCTTTATGTCCCTTTGTTCTTCATGTCCCTTCTCTTGACATCTCACACCTAACTCTGAGTTTCTTTCTTGTCATTCTTGGAGCTCTGGCTTTCTGTCCATTTTTATTTTCTTGGTGTATGCTATATATTAGCAAAGGTTTACTATACTGAAGGTAGTACTTTTTATGCTTCAGATTTTAAGTCTAATGGAAAAATTTCCACTCAAGTGTTCCCTATATAAAATGTTCAAATTCCCCAACTCTATGATGTGCCTTTCTCTTTTATGGTACTCTCCACTACAACAATTTTAATGTGTCTATTATTTTGTTAGCATGTTTCTCTACTGGAGTCTTACTGCTTTGTAACACCAAGACAACACTGAATAAATGTAATTTATTAATTTTAATCTTTGTTAATATGCTGATTAAAAATACAATTTCCCCATCAAGATAAAATTAGTATCTGTGATCCATTATCATAATCAATTCTTCATGCAATCACTGAAATTCTTTGTATTTTTTTTGTAACGAATGACAATGTCTCACAATCAGATAAAGCCAAACTTAGTTATTATTATATCTCTAGTGGTATAAGATTACCTACTCCCTTGTTGATTCTTTAAGAAACTAGTTCAGAATATGTCCTTTGTTCAAATCTTTCAGATACCTTTCCCATTGTTAGAGTCAGCTGACTTTTATTCCTGTTTCACTGACAAAGGGAACTCGCAAAAGATTCTCCAATTGATTATCTTCTGTCATAGTCTGATACTGTCTTTTTCTCCTGCTCATAATGGATGTTTCTGTGCTCTTATTAGTGAGATTCTTTCTACTGTTTCACTAGATGCTTGCTACTCTTAATAATCAAATAACAATTCACATTTATAACCTATACATCAGCAATTTTACAGCCCACAATATTTTTTAGCAATACTTGTAAGAAAATTACCTTTAAACAGCTCAAATTTCTTCATATTGAAACATTATTTGTGTTACTTTAAAGAAAAACAAAACTCCAAATATCCTGTATGTTTCTCCTCGAAATTTGATTACATCACTCCCTTTTTATCCTGGAGATTCAGCTTCTTGAAACCACTAAGAAAGTCTCGCACTGGTAAATATAATGTAGATTATCATTTTTTAAATTTTCTAATACATTTTATTAAAAATTTCATCTATATCAACTATTTCCTGATTATTTAGCTATATTGTTACAATACTTTTTTATAATCACATTTTTCTTACTTTTACAAGCATATTGAGTAGTCATCTTAGGTTTCCTACCTCCCCCCTCCCCTACAATCCTTCCCTTCCCTTCACTACTCTCTCCCACTCCCTTCTGCCTGTATGCTTCTATAGACCCCAGTGTTCACTCTTACCTGTCTACTCTTGTGGGTGCTCAGGCCTCCATAGTATATCAAGTTACCTCTCTCCAGGCCACCCCACTAATATGTGCATTTCCCTTCATTAATTCAGCTTTAGATCCAAAGCTTTCCATTGTAAGTGCTACCTTCAAAGCACTTTGATCTACTGTCTTTTTACCTTTAGGTTTATTAGTTGTCTTTCACATTGATTCACCCCTATTTTTAGGTTCTTGTTCTAGTTTACAGTAACAGGGATGTGTATCATTCATTGAATTTAATCAGAAAGCTCTTGGTTGTCTCCTTGACACTCATGCCACTATTACATTGGTGGTCACTGGTTGCCATGGTGATTTCTACTGCAACTTACAGATCTTATGTTGTCGATGGGGTTTGTGATTATTTCACTCCCCCAGTAGCTTCTACAGTATTCCTTGATATTGTTTAAGCTATCCAGCAAGGAAAAAGTCCACAAACCAGTTCCAGTTGATATATTTTGCCCATGTTCTGTGATCATTTGTGTTGCATCTCAGTAATAGGGTCTTACTGATAGTTTTTGGAGAACAACCAAGAGCAATGGCAAAAGCTTATACTGTTTGTGAGTGGGAGAGAGTAGTGAAGGGAAGGGAGGGATTGTAGGGGAGAGGGGAGGTAGGAAACCTGAGGCCTACATTTTATCAAGAAGTGCCACATTCCTGCTATTTCTAGTATAATTTTGTCCCTGGGTTCTAAGTGGATGAGATCAAGGCATTTTTTTTTCTCCTGTTTTCCTCACTCTATGCTCCTCTGCATAGGGAATGCTCATTCTTGTTCCTTTCTTTATATATTCTCAACTTTATCTTGTGTGACATATGAGAAAAATTTAAACAAGACAATCATGGTGGTTTGTCTTCTTTGCAAAAGGAAATTCAATGTAGGCTTGACTTTCCACTTATAGCTCGAGTATCCCCTCTGCTGAATCTGCTTCATTTCCCTGTCAGCTTTGACTATCAGAACTCAGTGTATAGATGTTTTTTAACCATCTCTGTCTACAAACCCTATAAAACTTTCTTCCATCACATATATGGCTCCTAAATCTCTCTCTCTCTCTCTCTCTCTCTCTCTCTCTCTCTATCATCTGTCAATGGTCTTCCAACTAATATCTCCCCATAGACATGCTGAATTTTATCTCTCATAAGCAAAAATGTATATTAAAACATAAATGGAGATTTTATAGTCTCCCCAAAAAATAGTATGCATAAGCATGACATACATTATCCTTCCCACATTAAGTTTTCAATATTTGTTAAATCAGGTCTATCAGCTTTGCTGATGACTTAACATTTTTAACTCATATTTACTTTGTATTTTTTATCCATTGTAATAGCTAAATTTGTTTCTCCACCTTTCAAAGTTTATCCAAAAACCACCATTACTACATTACATCAGCCATTTTAAAGATTCCACAGACACATTTGCAATCAAATTTCTTATTTGGACTTTTCATTTCTCTATACTTTACTATGTACTTTTATTTATACAGACTAAAGGCTGTATAAAGTGATAAAAATGGTTTATTTTATTGTGTGCGCATGTGTGTGTGTGTGCATGTATGTGTTTGTCTATGTGTCTATTTGTCTCTGTGTGTGTCTGTGTGTATCAGAGGCACAGTGCACTGTGAAAGCCCAAGGTTGACTTTGGAATTCATTCTGGTTTATGCTACATCCTCTTTGCTTTGCTCTGGAATTTCCCAGGCTCTGCCTGGCCTTTTTCCATGGTATCCAAGATCCAAACTCAGGACCTTCTGCTTTTGAGACAAAAGCTTAATCCCTGTGCTGTTTATACAATCCTACTCTTCAATTTAAAATAAACATATATCATCTTATTCCCAAAGAAACTGTAGTCCCTATGACACCTTACTGAACTTCATTTAATTTTTTTCTGTCCTTTCTAAGGGTGTTTAGGTGTTTATTTTTCCAGCTCATTCTGCTAACCACTTGCTTGTCTTCATTTTACATGTGAGCATTCTAATACGTAGCAAGCCTATGTTTGTTAAGCAGTAATTTTTTTCATTTAATCATCACTCTTTCCATTTCTTCTATACATCTCTACACATAAAGCAGTGAAATGAATCAATCAGTCCTTTAAAGAGGCACCCTCAATCTTCTTCCTTATTATTTTATATTTTCCTTAAACCATCAGTACAATTTTCAAAGTGTATATTTTAATTGGGTATTCATTGTTTTTCCCTGAAAGGATGAAAATATTTTTCCTTCCTTTTCAATTGTATTGGCCTCAATTTAGAAACAATATTGGCATATATTAGAACTCAGTGTACTTACTGAATGAGAGAATATAAATAATTTATTAAGCTAATATAGAGGTTTAGATCCACCAACTGATATGGCTAATTTAATTGATCCCACACCATTTCCTGTAGCTATTATTGATTTTCTTTCAAGCACCAGACATGAATTTTAAGTTAAGCAGTTAGAGTGACTTGAAACTTGTTTGCTAAAGGTGTAAGGATAGGCTTATTTCCTTTGAATGCCCCAGCAGTGGTCAGCAGGAGAATATAATTGGAGACAAAAAAGAAAGGTAGACACTATTGTAGAGTAAAGGTTTCCAATAATTGTTCAAGTGATAAATAACCTGCATGCATTGCCGCCCTAAAACAAAGTTTTGTTTTATGACGTAGTGAAGTGTCTTCTTAGTGTCATTTTCTGAGGATGATATATGACTTTAGGATCTCGCTGATACCATTAAAATTATGTGTCAGAACCTGATGTGCATGAAGAAGGAATTGGATTAATAAGATCCAGATATAGTTACTTAAAATACTGATTTGATGCTGTGAACAGAATGTTGTACAGGAGGTCCTTCAGCTCTTTATTTACACATTTGATATGCAATGACTTACTCCAAAAATGCAGGATTGAAAGACCAAGGTTGATAAAAAACAACCTTAAAACAGTCTGATTGGAATACTTCATCATGCATGTACAGAAGTCACTTGGGTTCACATAAAAGATTCTTTCAAGAATGAAATGTAATTATTATACACAGAACTTAAAATTCTGTGTGTGTATATATATATATATATATATATATATATATATATAAATGTAGATATTTGATAATTTAAGGAAGAGCTTACCCTTTGGCTTCCATATTTTATTGTTTCATTATTTGAGTCTGCTTAAATATATTAGTTTTTTATATCATTTGTACTTCTCAAAAGTTGAAGAAAAAAAATCAAATTGTCATGGGTGCAGGTCAACACAGTATGAATTTGTATTAATGACCATAAAATCATACAGAATGTGATGAGTACATGCTGCATGTTGAAAAAACAAAAACCTTTTACAAGGAAAAGACAGAAAAGTAAAATGGTCCCCATAGAGCGATTAAGAGAGAATTCCATTTGTCCCGTTTGACAATAAGAAGGGATTGCAAGAAGACTGAGTTAGTATGTACAGATTTTGGAAACAGTTTTGACAGATACTGAAAAGAAAAACTGCTTATGTTAGGCATCCTGTCCACAGGGAACTTTTTATATGTCTGCCCTCTGATTTGAGAAATGGTATCATATAGTAAAGAGAATCAATATATAACTACAGATGCAGTTTCAATGAGTTTGATATGTTTGTTACCCATTCCATTAGAACTAATGAATGTGTAGCTGGGTTTATGAATTTGAACTTCTACTGTGTTGTCTGGACTTATGCTATAAATGTAAAAGCCCTCTGTTACAGGTAAAGATCTGAAGCAGGAGAATTAACAAGATCTCTGCATAATTTTTTGAAAAAAATGAGAAAATGACATGTTGTATAACACCTAGCTCTCTAATCAGTACTTCGTTTTTCAATTTATTATTTATTGTGCGTGTATGCATGTGTGCACATGTGTGTATGTACGTGTGTGTGTGTGTGTGTGTGTGTGTGTGTGTAGAACCACGGACGAATTCAGGACCCACCATGGACGCCTCCACCTCCTCCTTGTTTACTCTGCCCTGGGATTCACAGGCTCTGCCCTACCAGGATCAGAAACACAGGCTACTCCCGCTTCCGCCCATCGTCTATAAGTGGGGTCTAGGATCTGAACTCAGGACCCTCCGCCTGCAAGGCAGAGGCTTAACCCCTGAGCCACCTCTCCAGACCCAGTACTTAGTTTTTCATAAAACATTCAGCAAGTAAATATTTTGAGGTTTGAAGGCTGTGTGATCTCCATCATAGTTATGTCTTTTGCCATTTGCCATTGTAATGTGCAATTGCCAACAGATAATACCTAAATGTAAGAATGAGTGTGTTCCAATAAAATTTCATTCATAAAAATGAAAGCACTTGTTGGTTTTGCCTCATCAGCCATAATTTTATCATAAAGTGCTAAGATCCTGCAGCTAAGAATCATGGAAGGGTAAATAAATTGGTACTTTAGAAAAATTTGAAAGGACTAGAAGACAATCAACTGAGGGTTATGTCAGAACCACAGAGGAAAGAGAATTCTGAAACTATATTTATTTGTTTATTTATTTATTTACATTGTGTATGTGTGTGTGTATGTGTGTATAGGTGTGTGTGTGTGTGTGTGTGTGTGTGTGTGTGTGTGTGTGTGTATCAGAGGGCATTGGGTATCCCTGTGGAGAACAAAGGGTGACTTTGGGAATCATCCTGAATTGCCTCTACCTCCTTTTTGCTAGACTTTTGTTAGGTTCTACCCACCAGGGCCTGAAGTGAAGACCACAGCTATTTCTGACTGGTATTTTTACATGGTACCTGGGTTCGCACCTCAGGATCTTCTGCTTGTGAGACAGAGTCTTAATCCCTGAGCCATATTTCCAGCCCTGAAAGAGAGAATTCTGAAGCAATCAAATAAATTGATAATAGATAACTATAATTTTATAAATTTACGAGACACAAGAATTAGCTACATACTTCATCATTTGTTTTCTTGTTAAAATCTATTTTAAAATTATAAAAGGAGATAAACAACAGGCTGGGATAAAAAATTGGCAGATAAGAAAGAAAAATTTTTTCTGGATACATGTTAATCATAGCAGTATTGAGTATGGTCGTGTGTGTTGTATTATGATTATATTTGTCATTTGTTTATCATAGCATGATTGTGGAGAGTCATGTGTATGTTGTACTGTGACTGTATGGGCATGTGCATGTCATTTTTTTTTGTATTATAAAGGCATATATTCTTTCAAAATTTCATATATAAACATGTTATGGTTTCAATATTTCCACTACCCCCTCATTATAGTGATTAATCTTAAAAACATACCGTGGGGTCAGGGAATGGGGCCCAGCTGTAGAGTATCTTCCCAGCATGCATGGAACAATGGCTTTGATCCCCAGGGAACCGAAAAATGACTAAAGTGGTTTTGCTTAAAACACCAGCATTGGTAGGGAGGAGAGAGGAGGATCAGAAGTAAAAGTGATCTTCAGTTTCTACAGAGCCAAAACAGTAAAAGGAAGGAAGAAAACAGAAGCCTCAGTACTTGTGGTGTGGGATTGAGTCCTGGGAAAGAAGATCCCAGGTTTCCTTGCTAAGGCTAAAGAATAGACTGAAGGCAGTCTTAGACAGCCCATATCCTATTTACTTAAAAAGGCCTCCTTCAGTCCAGACTGGCCTGAAGTAGGTATGCAGCCAAAACTGGCACTGAATCCTGATCCTATTGCTTCTACCTCTCTAGTTCTGAGGTCACAGTTGTGGCATACCACACCCTACACCAAACCAAATTCAATTGCACATTTTTATTTTTGTGTATCTCCCATAGAAAAGTCTTCAAGATTTTAATATACAAAAAGCCAGAATTTTCATGGCACCGTGGGCTGCTATGATCCCGGAAGATTGACCGAAGTCAGGTGGGGAGTGCTCAAGGACAGACTCAGCTATGCAGCCAATTAAGGTGAGGTTAGTCCACATGGATCCTTTTTTCCCCAAAGTCAAAGTAGAAAAAGAGAAGAGGAGGGAGCCAGAGGGCACAAAAAAAAAAAAATTAGAAAAACACAGAGCTCTGCCCTGCCTCAGCCCCTGAAGCTCCTCTTTGCTTTCTTTGGCTCTTGTCCTTCAATGTTCCTATAGTCACTCCAAGTTCTAGGACTTTGCTGACCATGATAACACAAAGCAAATTACCTGGCCAAGAACACCAGAGGCAGGACTTTGGGTTCGTTTCTGACCATGACTTCACCATTAACAAGTCATAGAAATTCCTCACATGCCTTGACTCATAAGTGTACATGCAGAAGTCTTTCTGGCTGTAAAACACTCGTCTCCATGTGCTCCTGGTTTTCCTTATCAATTTTCTCCCTGCTAATCTGAACTTTCCATATAAGTGCTTTTCTTTTTCTGTTGGTATTTTGGTAGATATCATGTGGTTTTTTCTTATTTTTAGAAAGGACCTCACCTAAGACAGACTATGAACATAGTTCTGGGAATGGACACTTGGCAGAAGGAGGGGAAACTGGAAATCCGAGCATGAAAGCCAGCATTTAGTGACAGACAGGGTCTTCAGTGGGGTTCAAAAGTGCCAAAGTACCAATGTACCATTCAGAAAGAGATGTTCTAGGCTCCTGAAGTTGGAGAAATGGTTTGTGAGCCAGCCAATATTCTCCTTCCTTATCTCTGTGAGAGAAATCGCAGGTTTGCAAAAGCCTTGTAGACTTCATTATAAAAATAGCTATTTCTGTTTCTTATCTGGCTTGGATATTGTGCAATGTATGCTTTATTGCATAACCTCTGGTACATATCCACTTTCAGCTCTTGGACATTTTCTAGCTCAGATGTTTCCAGGAGCTTCAGGACACTGTTGAAAGGTACTGAAAAAACCTGCACCTTCTTATAACAAAGCTGTAGAAAGCCTTTCCTATGCTTTACCCACTTCAAAAGGTGTGCTTGGTACTTTTCAAGATACTGGTATTCAGGAAAATATCAGTCAACACCTTCAAAGGTTGCTCTTTGTGAGACACCAGTTGGTCCTCTGCTGATGGCTTCTTCATTGTGACCTGTGGAGAATATCTAACACCATCATCATCCTTACCAGCCCATATCCTCCAGAAGTCATGGTACACATTGTGCAAATTCAGAACTTGTAGTTTTCACCTCCTGAGGCTATCTTTGTGTGTCAGTAGTAGCACCTCAGTCCATCCAACACAGCCCGTAGGTTTCCAGGTCTCTGGTCTCCATCAGCACCTCCCTGGGGAAGTAGTGGAAGGGTAAGGCTGGGACTTATCACCCTCAGCATTTTAGTCTTTCTGCTGATGAAGGTGTCTTGAATAGTCCTGGGATGAACTCCATGGGCAGGTCCTCAAGGGCAGAGATGGGTAAGGACTCCTCAGCAGTCTCTGCCTTGCCAGCTGCAGGAGTGTGGGTGGGAGTTGGATGCTTATCTTGATAGCTTTTTGATGAAAGGAACCTAGGAGGTTTCCAGGAAAAGACATTTTTTTGTTTATTAGGACACCATTTTATCCCTTAGGGATCTCAGAGGAATAGGTATGTGTGCCCAACCTGCCAACAGGCTTTGTTCAGTAATGGATGCTCAATGGGAACAACTGAGAAGCTGTGTAATGGGCATCCTTACCTTTATGTTCAAAGATTGGTTCCTGATTTTGGAATTCTCCCCATATTCCACGATTTGGTAGAATGAAATAAGATTGCAAATCAGATGCTGGTATATTCTACATGCCAAGACTGTATCTTGAACCTTATGGAGAAGTCAAAGCTCATAATTATCTTCCAGAAGCAACAATGGGAGGTGTGTAATAGTGTCTAGAGAGCATCTGAAGAAGCAGATAGATATCCTGTCTCACATGCCTGACATGTGGGAAATTTCCCATGATGCATTATGGTCCTGGGAAGACATAGTTCTGAGTGCTGAAGACAGAGCTGTGAATACCAGCAGGACCAGGCAGTGACTCCAGACTCCAGGATCTGTGCTTGTTGTCTCATGATTATGCATGATCACACGTATTTCATATCATGGTCATTCATATGAATATTGAGATTTTATTTGATTTTGTGTTTTACATAGATTGATTAAGTGTGGCCTTTTGTTTGTCCTATCATGATTATACATAGTCACTGTAGTACGTTGCCATATCATGACAGTGTAGGATCATAGGTTCATCATATTGTGATTTTATGTCTCATGTTGGTTGTGCTGTACTTGCATAGGACCATTTGATTTGTTACAGTGAAGTTGTGTATGATCGCATGCTTATCATATTGCCTTTGTATATGAGCATGTATTTTTGTTCCCTAGTTCAAGATCTCTATGCTATTGTGTTTTTGTTCTTTTAAGTCACAGCTTTTGGGAATCCAACTTATAGATGTCTCAGATTATATTGACAAGGTCTGACAAAACTGTTTTTCAATTCTTATCATTGATAAGAGAGTTCAGACCACATTAGAAACACATTTCTTTGGGACTTGCAGGGTGGAAATGTTTCTTCTGGTGACTGTGACCTATGCCCATGATAGTGATGCTTAAGAAATAAACAGAAGTAAATTTAATGAATCTCATTAAATCTTAAGACTTCATGCTAACTCCTTAATAAAATATTTTCAGCGATCATAGCATTTACTTTGGAAATCCAGTTGAACTTTGTTATTTCTGAGAATGTTGAGGTGTCCATGTAGCTTCTGACAAATTGTTGTTACCATGTTCTGTGTTTGTCCTATTCTTCACCAAACTGGACAAATAAATAATAGTTTTGCCATTTGTCATGAAAGATTCCTTGCACTAATTTTATGATTATAACAGTGTTCTGAATAAGTAACTATATTTCTTGACATTCCTTCATTCAACCTTTACTGATTTTACATGTCTTGCTATGTACTCCCTGATTTTTTGAGAGAACAGGCCCCTTTTTCCAACAGTCTTAAGGTTCAGTTCTGAGAACATTCACAACAAGAAGTTCACTTGAGACAGAGGGTATATGATTACTGAGAGTGTATGTAACAATTTATCTCATTCCATTTGTGTGTATCTTTTTTTTACAAGGTGTTGAACACAGGATTTATGATATGTTTACATCCCTTCAGACTTTGATCATGCTTAAAAGACATTCCAAAAATCTTACTTAAATTTTTCTTTCAATTAAAAATAAACATTCAAGTTCAGAACTGTTAGCCAATCTTACTTTTTTCTCTTTATAGTTTGAATTATGTAAGAAATTAGTTGATCTTAATTTATTTAAAACACTCCCAATTGTATTTTTTTGGGAGCACTTTCCCCATACTGCCATAGTTCACTTAAATACCGACTAATGGCATCATGCACTTACAGTGTTCCCTGTTACTCAGTGTAGGAATGGGAACTTTACTTTAGCTTCAGAGACTAATGGCTATTAAGAGTGAAATAGTGAGTTCTTATCCTAGGCAAGTGTGTACTCAGAGGCCAGGCTCAAGGCACTTTGCTACTCTACAATTCTTCTATAAGACCTCCAAAGCACTAATGATGAAATGGCCTTAAAATTCCAAATTCTTTCAGAAGATGATAGCACATTTTTGTTAATCCCTTATGAATGATGCATAAAAATTGGCCATGTCCTTCCAGTTGAGACTAAAAATCATTTCAATGGCATATTCTGAATTTGTAAAAGATATATAGTTAGTTATACAATAATTAAAAAAAATTAGCAACCACAATAGTGTTCCTATACTAAAGGGGAACACAAAGAAAGAGCTCTAGGCAATGCCACTGAGTCCTTACACCTCATCAGAGAAGAGGACCCAGAGGGAAGTTTGACATGCACATTAAAGGATGCTCCAGGAATGGGGGGGGAGCACTGGGAGAAAGGGAGGGGGGAAAAGACAAAGAAAAAGGGGGAGGGAGCAAGGGGATCCAGGGAGAGGTGGAGGGAGCGAGGGGAATGGAGTACTTATCAACTTTGTATGAGTGGAATAAGAAAGAAAGAAAGAAAGAAAGAAAGAAAGAAAGAAAGAAAGAAAGAAAGAAAGAAAGAAAGAAAGAAAGAAAGAAAGAAAGAAAGAAAGAAAGACAAAAAAAGAAAAAAATTTAGAACTGAACGTTTTAATTTGTCAACTTCTTTAAGAAAGAAAAGATAAAAACTACAAGGTCTTTGGGCAATAATTTATAAGATATCATACTTCTACTAATCAAATACTATCAAAGAAAAATAATGGAAAACATGTTAATGACATGTGCCTCTCGATAGTGAGCTTAGTAGCTCTACCAGAACCACTCCTATACTCATCAGCCTTACTGTATTTGAGACCCTGTGTACTCCATGAATAGTTCCAGGTAAAGATGTAAATGGAGATGAGAAAAAAGGAACCCAACAGCTTAAGAGAATTGACTAACAATAAAATGTTCTGAAGAAAAGTCTGAGAACATAGAGTTCTAGAACATACTGTACTAACTTAGATGGCTTTCAACAGCCTAGT
This sequence comes from Typhlomys cinereus, assembly GCA_023101885.1. Classification (NCBI taxonomy): domain Eukaryota; kingdom Metazoa; phylum Chordata; class Mammalia; order Rodentia; family Platacanthomyidae; genus Typhlomys; species Typhlomys cinereus. The sequence goes on along the minus strand of JALPQD010000221.1, from coordinate 1,544,275 downwards.
TCTCAAAGCTTGCACCATCAATCAAATCTGCACTGGGAATAGCTTCAATATGGATATGTTCTTGAAATCTTCATATGATTCTTACAAAGGGACTGAGAGTATGAATAAAAGTTATAAAGATTAAAATAAATTCATCTTTTTTATAAGCATCAGTAGAAAGAACTTTGGTTCTATATCCATTACCTTCTTGTACACAGTTCTTTTCATGTTTCCTTTTCTATATTAAAGTTAACAAGTCAACCTTTTACTTTAAACTGTAATCAGTGACTTTTTTGGAAGTGTTTTTTTTTTTTATCATAGCATGAAAGATCTAACATGTTGTAGTGACTAAACATCATCAAAATTGTGAACTTAAAAACAGGGCAAGTGATGCAGCTCATCAAGTGAGGTTTGATCCATGGAAAAGCTTACATGATAGAAAGAAAATATACTGACATCTGAAAGTTGTCCTCTGACCTCCTTTCATGTGTCATAGTATGTTATATGTATATGCCTTCTGCTTCTCCCTCTCTTTCTCTTTTTCTCTCTCTCTGTCTCTTTCTCTTTCTCTCCTTTCCTATAAAATAAATAAAAATTGACAAGTAAACAAAATACAAAAATAGCAAAAGCTTATATTTTATAGTCCTCTGAATCTACTTTTTTTTTTTTCATTTCCGCTCATACAAACTTAATAGATACACCGGTCCTCTCCCTCCCTCCACCCCTCCCTGCACCTACTTGCTCCTTCCCCTCTTTTCCCCTTCCTTTCCCCCCTCCCTCGCTATCTCCCAGTGCCTCCCCCGGATCCCTGGAACATCCTTTAATGTGTATGTCAAACTTTCTACCTAGGGATTTATATCCATTAAAGTTTTGCTTTAATATAATTAGAAATTAGAAACTAGAAAACTCTCAATTAATGATTAATATAACTACTCACACAAAAGTATGCTAATATTTTTTTCTAAGTTAGCATCTCCTAAGATCTTGTTTAAATCAGAGGTTCATAACAGTGCTTCCTGAAATATGGTTCACGGTTCACATGAAGCAGAGTGGCACCATCTAATGCTCAGATACACAAAATCGCAATCTGCACAGCAAGCATTTTTTACAAGCTACTCTGAAGATTTAGGGCACCCTCAATTTTTCAGAATCACTGCTTTCCTTTAATATAAAATCCATGATTTATTTACATCATTAGAATTAAATATTGTGTGCCAGTTTAGGCCAGGAGAGGGCAGCAGAAAGCTGGAATTTATGGGAATCAAGGAAGACTTTAAGGACCTTGGAAGTCACCTAGAAATGTGAGAGATCATAATTTTAGGAAAGTGGATGAATTTGAAACTGACACTAACAGAAAAAGTGCTGGTCAAGTTTGGAGGATATTTACAGATTCTAAGGATTGGAAGATTATTAAAATTCCAAGTAGTAAGTAAGCAAAATGGAAAACATTCTTAAGAAACAATTTTTAGGCCATTCATAAACCAAGAATAAAAAAGAGTGGTGCCAAGAATAAAGATTTAGAATCATTAATAAGCGGAAGAAAAAAGTTACAACGAGCTAGTTGGGATGATTATGGAAACATAAATCATGTATGAGTCCATTGACTTGCTCTTTATGTTAAGTCCTGACTTGAATTTAAAGGACATATGAATAAAGTTCTGATTAAAAGTTCATAATGCTGAGAAAATAGAAATGAAAATCTTAAAGCATGAATTTTCAAAATTCTCAATAATATGAGAAAGAGTATATTGGGCTCTAGGAAAATAACTCAAGATTCTATAAAACATCACAATGATTGTTATTCCTCACTTTACACACTTATTGGCAAAGCAGTTGGTAAATTGGTGCATTTTCTTTCATTTTATGCTTCATCTCTAGATTTACTGTTTATTTATGCAATGTACTTTTTTCTGTTATATTTACCTAGAAGATCAAATGGTATATTTTTGTCTTGTGCACAGTGTATAGACAGCCATAATTGTAATATCTCTTGGTAGAAAATGTTTATTAAATATGTCAACATTGAAATAATCTTCCAGGAAAGACAATTCAATCTTAGCTATCGGTAAGGTGTCTTTTATTCAAAGGAAAAAAAATCCTTACCTCACTTACCCCAAGTATGCTACAAAAAAACCACACCAAACCAAAAATAAAACCCAAAAAATCAAAGCAAAAACGACAACAAAATGTTCAAATGTGCTTCAATTCAATGTCCTGAATGGAATAGTTGATACCTCACTTACCCCAACTATGCTTCACAAAAAACAAATCAAACCAAAAAAAAAAAAAAAAGCAATGAAAATGTTCAAATGTCCATCAATGTCTTGAATGGAATAGTTGATATTGTTATATAGCTAGTCTCATATTTAATGTTACTGTAACCTATAGGTGCAATAAATATAAATTGCTTGTTCTTCCACTGTTTAAGGTGCTTAAGATCTTTAAACTACTAGTTTAATCTTATTAATTGCCAAATACTCACACATAAGAGTCCTAATTTTGTGAACTGAAGTATTTGCATGATTTATAAATTATTAACTTTAAATTATAAATCTAACAAAATAACCATTACAATTTGCAAACTGGTATGTGCTTTGTTATGCTACAATACTACCAAATAATATTTCTTTATAGATATGTTGTAAGAGGAGAAAGAAAATAATGGTTTTAATGAAAAGTTAGAATCTTGATATAAGGCCAGAGACTATAAAAACCATAGCTGAAAGGATAGGGAACTCCCTCGAGCTGATTGGGCTAGGCCAACATTTCCTAAATAGACATCCAATGGCACAGTCACTGCTACCAACTCTCAACAGTTGGGATCTTGTGAAATTAAAGAGCTTCTGTTCGGATAAAGAGATTGTAACACGAGCTCCACAGAATGGGAGAAAATCTTCACTAACCACATATCTGATAGAGCTCTACTGTCCAGAGTGCACAAAGAACTTAGAAAACTAAACACCAAGGAAACCAATGGCCCAATTAAAAAATGGGACCTGGAACTTAAAAGAAACTTTACCAGGGATGACATTAAAATGTTCAACAAATATCTAAAAAAATGCTCCACTTCCTTAGCCATCAGGGAAATAAATGCAAATCAAAACTTCCCTGAGATATCATCTCACCCCGGTCAGGATGGCAAAAATCCACAATACAAACAGCACCAAATGCTGGAGAGGATGTGGAAAGAGGGGAACTCTCCTACATTGCTGGTGGGAATGCAGGCTCATACAGCCACTCTGGCGAGCCGTCTGGAGATTCTTAAAGAAATTAAAGATTGAAATGCCATATGACCCTGCTATTCCACTTTTGGGAATAACCCCCCATGCAGCAGAGGTTCACCTCAATAGCACAAGCATGACCATGTTCATAGCAGCACTGTTTACAATAGCAAAGTCATGGAATCAACCCAAATGTCCAACAGTTGATGAGTGGATAAGGAAACAGTGGTACATCTGTACAATGGAGTTAACTACTCAGCCATCAAAAAGGATGAATTACTGGAAGTTGCCGGGAAATGGATGTCATTAGAAACAATTATATTAAGTGAAGTATCCCAAACCCAGAAAATTAAGCGCCATATGTACTCCCTAATAGGTGGCTCCTAGTACCAAACTCACCCAGCCCACATTGAGACACTCAAAGGTAAACCTATGTAATACAGTAATTGCAAGGATTATGAATAGGAGGGATGGGGTTTGAGGGCCACACCAGACACAAAGAGAGAGGGGACCATGTTACAGCAGAGAAAATAGGCCTCCATCAAGGAATGCAAGTAAGTAATGTGACACCTGGTTAAGTTCACAGACTTTCATTCCTGATCATTTACAACTGAGGGGGTATGATCTCACCAAAAGGGGAGGGCATATAGTCTGGCAGATAAAAAGTAACCGTTGTTTAAATTGGTGATAGACCCCTCCCTCACTGTGGTTTCCCATTTTTATTACATCTACCCTTGAATGTGCTATTATAACAAGACTCCAGTTTAACAGCTTTTTGTTTCTGACCAGGGGGTGACATACAGTGCCCATCAGGATAGAGTGAAGGGCATTGCAGGAGCAGCAAAACTGCAAAAGAAAATCAACAAACCACAATCCAGAACTTCAGAGACTCTATATCAACCACATAGAACTAGGCCAGACTAATCTCTCCCCATCCTGAAGCTCAGGGACATTTGCGGAAGAGGGGGCGGTAAGATTGTAAGAGCAAAAGGATGGGAGGAGCAATGATTTGCAAGATTCTCCACACTAGTTAGGGTCGAAGCAATCATAATAGGACTTTGTATGCCCTGTGCAATGTCCAACACACTATTGACCTCACAAAGTCTAGTATCAGCTAAAGGCACCAAGATCCTTGGAGGCAAGGGATTGACAGCCACAGTAGTGTTCCTGTGCTTAAGGGGAACACGAGAAAGGGTTCAGGGAAATTCCACTGGGTCCTTGTAAGTCATCGGAGAGGAGGACCCAGAGGAGAGTTAGGCATACACAATAAAGGACTCTCTGGGAATTGGGGGGGGCACTGGGGGATGGGGAGGGAAGGGAGGGGGAGCAGGGGGTTTGGGGGGAGGAGGAGGGAGGGAGGGAACTGGTCTACCTATTAAGTTTGTATGAGCGGAAATAATAAAAAATGTTTTTTTTTTTTTTTTTTAAAAAAGAAAAGTTAGAATGTTTCAGCTTACCCTGTAAATTCCTGTGAATGTTCTATGGTGGGAGGAGAGTTAGGAGAAAAAGCTGAGATTATCCATGTTTTTTCTTTTTCAGAATGTCTTAAGGCTTTTTTCTAGTTAAATGAAAACATATTCAAGTGAGAAAGATATACATGATACATATTCATAGTTTTGTAACGAAAGTAATAACTGTAGAGTTATCACAGTTTTAATCAATAAGGATAATATATCTATGAAAATAAAAATTTGCTCTCTGAAAATGAAATGAAGTGAGAAACTACTACTGTGAATCTCATGTTCCAAAATATGCTTAGAGGTTTAGATGAAGAAAAACAGGCTTTGACCAGATTTTTAAATTCTAAGTGAAAGACATTAAGCAAAGAGTCAAAGATCTCTCTAAACATCCTTCAGCCACACCAAAAATATGTTGAATGAAGGGCCACTCATATATTTAAGTCTGAAGAACTAAGATCCAATGTGGTTCCAAGGCATTTTCATTATATAGACTGCTGAGGGAAACAAGTAAATAGGCAAAGGGAGTTAAACAGGATTAGCCACATTCTTTTCTTCAAAAAGCTGTTGTAATTACTCTAAAATATGAGAACAAGAAGTCTACAATTACTCCCAAGTGCTGCAGTAATCCCACTTAAAATAATAATGCTTGTAATCCTATGGACCTTGTTGAAATAACACTGAATTTAACTTATCAACTTCTGAGAGTTGCAACATATAATTTCACTAAACTTTTAATGTTCAGATCAGTCACCAAACTCTCGGAGCTACAATGTTAATGCACTGGCAAAGATATTGAAAGGGAGAAGAGATACTACTGTGAAATTAACTTAATTGAAGGGCCAAAAATATTAGATAAAATATGTGGTAATTCCCATCCATCCACTTACCCATCATTCTATCCATGAACCATTTCTATTCCTGAATATGCACTAAGAGATAGAGGCATTTGTTGAGGGATGGGGGTAAGGCTGACTTGTCTCCTTTTAGGAGATTTCTGTCTCAAGAAAACAGTGGGTATGAATGATGGATACAGGACAGATAAATCACTTCTAAGAAAGTACTCACTTGGATTCCAAAGTTTCTGACTATATCATGTATAATCTCGGTTGGTTTTGGAAGCTACTCTACTCAATATCAACTGAAATAAACCCCACAACATTTCTGAAATTTTCAGATGAGTATTTCAACAATTATAAATTTTATAAAGAAAGAAAAATGATAATCTGTGTATTTGTTGGACTGTCATTTAACTTTAATTATATCATTTTAATAACTAAAGCAGAAATGAAATATCAAATATTTTATAAACTATTGTGAAACCTAAAAATGAATACTTGTTCTCATTTCAACCCAATTATTCTGATTTTCTGAAAACTATTTATTTGAGCTCCTGCCTTTTTTGTTTATTATTTGATTGATAGACTATTGTACAAGGAATAGTCATGCTGATTCAGATAGAAAGTTTAGACTATTTTTTTCCTATATGCAGAACTTCAAAAAGGACAGTTTTGACTGGTGAGATGACAGAGGATGAATCGATTTCCTGTAGTCTGTGTCTTAGGCAATACTGAAAACATTTCATTAGCATTTTCTTTCTGTTATAAGTCTAGATAAGCTCACCAGTGAGAGGAATGGGTCATGTTTTGGAAAGGTGAAATGAAGCACAGGTCAGCATGAGAAAGAAGGTGCAATTGTTAGGCATGCTAACTCTGGCAAATGAGTCTGTTCATCTGTGATGGCGATTTCACAGCCTTCCCCAAGAACTACACATCACAGTGATGGTCATCAGCATGGATTTACTTCTCAGTTCCTGCTTTGTGATGTTAAATAGACAATTTTCAATGGGCATAAAGAAAAAGCAGTAATAACATTTTTTGTAATTTTTAAAGAATGACCTTTCAGGTCTTCATTCTTCCAACTTCTTCCACAAATATGTAAATGGAAGTTTTTCTTACCAAGTCATTTGTGGAACCTGTGGTTGGTTCCATTTTACTATTCAAGAATAATAGCTGGGCCATCATACTATAATGAACCTCAAGTCCAAAGGAAAGAAAAATATCGATAGTGCAGATTTTTGACTTCCATAATAATTTCAATAAATTCACACCATGAATATTTTCATCGACATTATTTTATTAAATATTATGTTAGGATATACTTATTTCAGTTCTGATGTTTTGGTGCCTCCATCTTCCCACTGGTGGTTTTCTGGCCTCATCACTTGGCAGTTGTGCCTTATGAGAGTGTATATTTTACTATCTTGTTTATTATCTTGTCTGTTTCAGGATAAGCCTGCACTGGAGTGAATCAGAAAAATATGCTAAAGGAATCATTTAGAGTTATGCAGCGCTCACCATCATGTATCTATCCTCTTCATATTGTGTTCAACAAACCTGTGAGAGCTTTCACACTGTCTGTTTTCTCCTCTAAGTCTTGGCGGTAGCACAGGAATCTAGGTATGGGATTGGTTCTAGTTTAATGTATTTAGAAGAAATAGCAGTTCTAAATGTATTTGCTTGGCAAGTCCCATCAGTGTCATTCTTACTTTGTAGGCACAGAATCACCTAAGAAAGCCTTTTGGTTGTTGGATATGTTTACTTCAATTGCACACTCCACAACTGAGCAGACCACCAAGAAATGAATTTGGAATTTCACCAAATTGACTGTGAAGTAAAACTGAAAAAAAAATGTGCCTCTAGAGGCACAAGGGTGACTTCAGGAATCACCCTCAGTTGCTCTTCTTCCTTATTGCTTGGCTACAGGACTTTCCAGGCTCTTTTTTCTAGGACCACAATTGTAGGCTGCTGTCATTCCCCCCCCCCAGTGTATTTACCTGATGTCTGGGGATCCAAATTCAGGTCCTTTTGCTTGTGAGATGAAGGCTTTAACCCCTGAGCCATCTCTACAACCCCAAGACCATTAATTTCTAAAAGGTCTGGGAATTATAGTTTTTGGTTGATGATCATCTTACTGTGACCTCTTATGGTGATTCAGTGTCTCTCCTTGGGCAAGAGGAAATTCCTCAACAAAATATTTTGCTCTTTACCTTTAAGGAAAAATTTAAGTAGAATTATTATTTACTTTCCTACAGGAGACAAAAACAATTGTGATTACCACTCCAAGCCCACTGATTGCTATAATGCATTCATGTGGTCTGATTTGACTTCCTGTGGACCACACTCAGCAGGACTTCATGAAGAGCATGGAATGTTCCCCACAACTACCTCAGGTGGGAGTAACCTGCCTATTGTCCTTGTCTTCTTACCTGGAAGAGACAGATAATCCCTTTGTACTGCTCCCTACAGGATGTGATACATAGTTATGAACTTCATTGCACATGCAGTTCTATTTCATACCAAATACATTGAGGAAAAACACACTTAGTTATGGGTTCTGCTCTCAAGTTTCTCCTCTCACTAATCTAAGTTATGATTCTTCCCTGTCATTTCTCAAGTCTTTTAGCTCACTAAATGAGCCAAAAGCTCTAGTTCCTTTCTGCTTTCTCATAATTAAAATCTTCAGAAAAAAATCTCAGTTCTTTTATGTTGATATTTAAATTAATTTTTAACCTAGACAAAACCATAAAAATAAAATCTATTTTGTAATGTTAACATCAGGCTAAATATCTATCTTCTTGAAAAATTGTCATTTCTTCAATATGAAAACTTACATAACCTGTCTTCTAGCTTGCAAAATTGACTGCATATTAAATATTATCAAATACCAAGGTTCCAACTCTTTCTGAACTATAATTCAGCTCCAACTGATCAATACTTCCCGAGATTCTACTCCCATAGAAGCAAGAAGGTTTGGGCATTAGCTCAAGAATAAGGTCTCAGGACACCATCTCATAAATTAAGATTTTCTTTCTGAGGATCTTGTATTTTCTACTGCAGGTGGACTGTTTAGGCTCTCCAAAGACTCCCACTCCTTCCCATCTGTCTGCTTCTATGGACTGCAGGGCTCCCTTTGGGTTGTCTACTTTTTTTTTTTTTTTGAGATACTGAATTATGTTTGAGTGTCTGAGTGGAATTTTATTCTTTTTTGTTTTAATTTAATTTTGATGTATGTATTTTTATTTTATTTTATTTTATTTTATTTATTTTATTTTATTTATTTATTTTATTTTATTTTATTTTATTTTATTTTATTTTATTTTATTTCCACTCATACAAACTTAACAGGTACAGTAAATTTGCAGAAGAGGGGGTGGTAAGATTGTAAGAGCACAAGGATGGGAGGAGCAATGATATGCAAGATACTCTACACAAGGTAGGGCTGAAGCAATCATAATTGGACTTTGCATGCCCTGCGCAATGTCCAACACACTATTGACCCCACAAAGTCTAACATTTGCTAAAGAGTTGTTTACTCTTGAGGTTGTCTACTCAGGCCTCTGTAGCATACCAAGTTGCCTCTCTTTGGCCATCCCACTGGTAGGGGCATTTCCCTTCGCTTATCCAGCTTAGTCCCCAAGGTTTCCACTGTATGTTCTTAACTTTCTTGAGTTCCTAGGTAGTCTATGGAGATATAAGCATATAACGTCTAAAAGTATCTTTTTTTTCTTAGAAATATGGTTGTTTTGGAAATTTTATGCATTCTTCAATCTTGATTTTTGTACACATGCATTCACAATTTTACTTAATGAAGTCTGAGCTAGACCCCATCCCTTTTTTCATATTGTAATTCATAAATCAGAATATATTTGTAATAAAAATTTTGTAGTTTTCAAAACACTGAATTGAATTTCTATCTTTGGTTCTCTAAATTGATTCCCTTCAAATGATAAAGGACAAAAGATGTCTCTTTAGAAAATTAATTTAATAATTCTACTCTATCTGCTTCATTGAAAACTAGTGTTTACTAGAACTATGAATAAATAAACAAATAAATGAATGAATATGTATGTATGCGAATATATATTTATATATATCATGGAGAATGAGATTGCTCACACATGGTATATGTTAAAACCCAATGCTGAATCAGGATACATATGACTAGGGATTTAAACAAAATTTTTGTCTCTTTATAAAGATGTATAAAAGCTATAAGATATGAAAAAGTTTTATTGAAATCATATTTTTTTAATTTTTTATTCAATTGTGCATGTGTGCATATGTATGTGTGCGTGCGCGTGTCTGTGTGTGTGTAGAACCACGGACGAATTCGGGAACCACCATGGACGCCTCCACCTCCTTCTGCCCCGGGATTCACAGGCTCTGCCCTACCAGGACCAGAAACGCAGGCCGCCCCCGCTTCCGCCTGGCGTCTATACGTGGGACCTGGGATCCGAACTCAGGACCTTCCGCCTGCAAGGCGGAGGCTTAACCCCTGAGCCACCTCTCCAGCCCTGAAATCATATTTTATCAACTTTTCCTGTGTCGTTGGATTTCAAATACTAACTCTCTGAAATTCAGCCTCCTAATAATAAATGAATAAAATTTAACATGTTTCTTGGGTCTAAAGAAGTTAAATGAGATGAAACATTACAGTGTCTGACTTATAGCAGATAAATAGTACATTTTCAACGTTTTCATTTTTACTACTAATATTGCAGGTAAGATATCTGGTTCAAAGTGAGAACTTTAGTCTAAAAACACGAAGAAATTATGGGGAGGTGGGGAGAGAGTAAGAGAGACAGAGAAAAAGAAAGAAAGAGAGAGAGAGAGAACCAGTATTCAGAGAACAAAACATCTCTTGTGGGTATTCTCTCAAAGGTCATATGGGTAACACAAATCAAGATAGAGAAAAATTATAATTTAAAAGTTCAGCATCTAAATACTGCTACTATGAATATTTTAGAATTTACCTCTTGCTTTATTTCTCTAGCAGTAATGTGTATTCACCTTCAGATGTTACAATATTCTGAGGAATGTAAAGCCCCCCTAGAGTAATAGCAAATGTATTTGTGTAAATACTAGTATTTCAAACATAAATGTACGATGATTCAAGCTAATTTGATTAAGACTATTATATGTATATATTGCTATTCACTCATTATATTTTGCTACATTGGTAAATGGAATATAGGGATCAATGAAAGATTTTTGGAAGTCAGTTTTGTCCACCTACCATTTGGGCTTCTGGACATCAAGCTCAGTTTGCCAGGTTATCAGGTTTGTGATCAGGTGTCTAACCCACAAAACTTGTCAAACACAGTACTTCTGATTTTTAAAACTCATATTCCATATTCCATACATATATTTGTATATACACAGAAAGTACATTGTTTAATACTGCTAAAAGACATTGGTGAAAAAAAGTATTGCCATTGTATTCTGTCTGGAGTTGGGGAACTGTTCATGATGCTGAAATCAGATATCAGAAGCACAATTACAGTGTAGCACTTGTTTTAAAAGCCTTTACAGAGTTGACTCCATTGTTATCTGGCACATAACATGGCTTGTATCTGGGAAGATCTTCATTAATTGAATACATGCTCATGTATTTCTTGCTCATTGATAAATGTAAGCCATTTAGAGGACCAATTCACAGAACATATTTTTACTATATCACTAACAGTGATTTTTCCCCCTGCGTCTATATTGCCCTCATCATCTTCCTCATTAGTCACCCAGTTTTACAGTCACTTAATAGCAGTAGTAATTTTCACATTGCCTGTAAACCATTGGCAACTTTTCTCATTTTTCTATCAACTTCCAAACTATTTACACCGTCATATGATAAACTTTTTATAGTATCATAATGACTCATGTGTCTTTAAAGACATTCCATTTTCTGTTTCAATCACAAATATTATAGGATAAATTTTCTACTCAACATTTATTCACATTGATTTACTAATATTGGCATTTATTTGTTATAAATTTATTATACACAAGTATTTTTAAGAATGCTTGAACAATATCTGGAAATAGCATTTTTTCGTTTTTCTTCACTGCCAGATAAACATGCAAAAGAAATTTAATTTATAATATATCTAAGTACAAATTAACCGATTTCACTAACAGACTCTACTTATGTCATTTTGGAGTTCCAGAAAATAATGAAATCTTAGATTTATGTAAAAAATATAGGAGAGGGATATAAAGAATAATTGTTTTTCTTTCCTTGTTTTCTATTAATACCTTACATATATACATATATATATATATTATACATCAAATTTAACTTCAATCTGTGAGTATTTCGACAAGTTTGGATAAATGTTTGCAGTGTGCCCAAAATTATTTGTCGCATTCTTAGATGCCTCAGCAACAGAATTATCTTTTGATCTCTAGATCCAGAAAAACTGCTCTCTCTCTGTCTCTCTCTCTCTCTTTTTCTGGCACTCTCTTTCTCTCTGAGTCTCATATGGTATTACAATGTATAACTTTTTTTTTCCTTTCATATACACAACATAAACCACCCAATGCTAATCTATTCATTTTTCATATTTTATTATACTATATTAATGACAGTATAAAGGTTTCACTATATTTGCATGCCCACATACAATATATTTTAATCATACTCATCCCTTTCATGACTTTCATATCTCTACTTCCTTTCTCATCATTTGTTTTTCCATAATTTTAATACATATCATTTTAGTTTCATGTCTTCACCCCACAGTGTCTTCAAATGAGAAAAAGCATGCAATATGAGCTTTTAGGGCTGCCATTTTTATGTAACATGAGGATCTCCAATAACATCTGTTCCTGCAACTGATGTGATTTTTATTTTTCTTTATGATTGAAAATGCTGTGTCATGTATATACACCACATTTTTCATTATTCATTTACCTGTTGATAAGCGTCCAGACTGGTTCCCTAATTTGACTTTTTAGCAGCAGTGTCAAAAATAATATCCATGTAAAGACATCTCTATAACAAGATTCACTTGAGTATACACTGGAAATAACATGACTGTGTGATATAGGAATTCTATTTTCAGTTTCTTCAGGAAACTGCAATATTGTGATTTTCTTTCTTGAATATAGACATTCTGACTTGAATGAATGAAATATTAATGCAGTTTTGATTTGCACTTATGTATTGGATAATAATAATAAATGTTTTTCATGTATTTGTTGCCATTTTTACTTCTTCATTTGAAGTCTGGTCCATTTGCATCAATCTCCCAGAAAATATTTTATAATTATATAATAAATTTTAAGATACATTGATTTCCTGATCTAGCCAAAATCTCTCCAAATACATATGAAAATATTCTTTATATTTTTAAGGCATATGAACAAGAAAATGTTTTAAAATTTGTTTTAAATGTTTCCAAATTTGGCAATATGTATAAACTTCATCAGCCAATAGATAAAATCAATATGCCACTGTCTTTGAATGCATTTATTGTAAATCACATTATAAGCTAAATTATTGTTAAACTCCAGAAGCTCAACCTTCTTAAGAATATAGACAGAGGAATTAATATAATTGCATCAGTCATAAAGCATAACTGGAAAGAAATCTAAATAAAATATGTAAATAATCTGATATACTTTTTCGACTTTCCATTATGGCAGAAATTTCTCTCTTCCAAAACTAGAACAGATAGAAGTCCAAATTTATGCAAAACTTAACAGAGCATACCATGGTAAACTACTCTAGAAAACATTCGACCCTCTATCATGTTAGAATCTTGTTATGGACCAAAGAAAGCAAACTCCAACTATTAAAAGTAATTCATGCTATACATCATTAACTGTTATTTTTTAAAACAAGCAGGCCAATAATTCACTTTAAACTTTCAAGAACTAAAATCAGTGTACTTATTTATAACTGTAGGAAATCATTATACTTACCAAAATATTAATTGTCCCAATGTATAGTCAAAATAATGAAAATATCAGCACAATTTATCTCATAGTTTAGCATTAAATTCTAAAAGATCAGGATATTGATTCCAGTAACCTCCTGTATCATGAGTTAGCAAAGCATATGAATATGCAAACTATATTCCTTTACATTTGTAAAAATGCACTAACTCAAATTGTTTGCAGCTCTCTTCTCCACATGCTGTTTTATCACAATATTATAATATTTGAAATCCCTGGAGCATATCCAGTAGTAAATGACCTGTCTGGAAACATTGTGATGTTGTATAGAATATAGGTTGTTAGTAAGGATAATGTAAATCCACAGTTTTTTTCATGAAAATGATAGAAATTATGGTGGAAAGGAGATGAATCCATGCCTTTAATATTAACTGTTCATAATCAACCTGGCTAATAAAATAAGAACATGACTATATAAAACTCTAGGTAATATTCTTTTAAGAATTTAATGATTTAAAATTCAGAGCACCAAAGACCCTACATTCATCACCTGGAACCAGACCACCCAAATCTCTCCTCATCCCAAAGCTCAGGGAACCTTGTGGAAGAGGGAGCAGCAAGATTGTAACAGACTAAAGATAGGGATGACCAATGATATGCAAAACCTCCACACAAGTTAGGGCTGCATCAGCCAAGATTGGACTTTGCCTAACTTGCACAATGGCTGACATTTCAATGACCCTCCGAAGTCTAGCATGGATTACAGGGGAGAAGGCTCCATCCAGGCAGTAGGATCCTTACAAGCAAGGGATTAAACAGTCATAATACAGTTCCTATACTAACTGGGAGACCAAGTCAGGGCTCAGGGATATGGCATTGAGTCTTGAATTCTTAATAGGGTGGAGGATTCAGAAGGAGATTTGGCATTCACACAAAAGGATGCTCCAGGGGATGGAAAGGAAGAATTGGGAGAGGGGGTAGTAAAGAGGGGTTGAAAGAAAGGGAGAAGGGAGGAGAGTGCAAGGAAGGATGAGTAGGGATTGGAGAAGTGAGGGAGAGGATGGAGTACATATTGAGCTTGTATGATTAGGAAAAAAAATAAAATATGGGAAAAAAGAATTTAATGATTTAAGCTTTAATACATTTTAACTATTTTCAACATACAGAAGATGACTTAAGAATAATATTTATATCATATACATACTATACATTCAAGGCTATTCTTTTTTATTATTCCACTGATAACTAAATTTGAAATATTCTTGCTCTAAAACAGAGATATCTTTCTTATGTTTATGTAGGGAGAAGATAATAAATCTTTAATTTTTTTTCTTTTTTCCTACATTTTACTCAAACTATTTCTGAGAGTATCTTATTTTATGACTATGTAGACTTGGAATACCATCTTAGTAAAAATGAGCATTAATTTCATTGTAAACATGTTTAAAATGTATCTTAGACTTAGGTAATGGATTAAGCACCTGTGGTGTAAGTCTGAAGGCTGGAGTTTCGGTTCCCAGCCTATGGAAAACCAGAAACACATGTCAGCTCCCAGCGATCCCAGCACTAAGATAGGCATCTTCAGGACAAGTTGGCTAGGTAGCCTAGCTGGAATTGGTGAATTTCAGGTCCAGCAAGAACGGTGCCATGATAAATAAAAGGAAAACAGTTGAGGAAGATACCCATCAATGCCCTCCATATGCAGCTTGTCAAAAATATGTACCCACAGACATACAAATATGAAAACACACAAAAAATACATTGTACACACATCTTCATCCAAAAATGTTTCTAATATGCAAAACAGACAATTGCAGCTCTACCCCTTCAATTCAACTCTCCAGTTTCTCTGTTAAATTGCATAGGAATACTGTAGGATTTTATGAACATGCTAAAAGAATAGCTTAAGGCTAAAAAACTATCTTAATCCATGCTTGAATTTGGAATTGTGGCTGTGAAAAAAATCTTAGTGCTTGCATAGTGTTTTCTACAGAATTATGCACACACACACACACACACACACACACACACACGATGATTTAATGATATCTTGTGAGCTTCAGCCCTTTCCTAGACAGATACACCAACAGAGGAAGAGAAGGAGAAGGGAAAAACTTCCTAAGAGAGGAAGAGAGGCAGGAAAAACTTCTCTGAAAAAGAAAAAAAAAAACAAATTTAACATTATGATTCAAGCTATTCTTCCTTATTTATAAATTTTTTCAGAATTCTGAAAGAAAAACTCTCCTACATTCCGATGAAGCAATACTCAAAGCATCTAAGCTAAGCTAATTCTGACACAATGGCCCGAATCCCAGATGGTAGTTTGTCTTAATGCCCTTACAGTTTTGAATATTAATGACTTTTCATATTGAGGAACTGCGTATATTCATCTGCCCCGAGCTCCCAGAATGAAGACTGAATTTCTTCACTCCTGACAAATATGACAAAGAGGTTCCTTTAAGCTGCTCATATGTTCATATTTAAAATGTGATTTTTTTATGTTAGCTATCAATATGGCTGTTTTCCTAAGAGGTCTGTCATTGTAAGCTACCGAAATGAATAAACCTGTAACTAATGTGACTGAGGTGCTGTTGTATAAATCTTTCATCACATGTACAAAGCAATGAGTGACCAGAGGAAGCACACAGGTCAACATGCTATTAAAGAAGACAAAAAAAAAAAAAAAAACAACACTAGTATGGATACAACACTGGCTATTTATTAGAGTGATTTTGCCATAATAATCAACTCTTATGTAGTGTGACAGCTGTTTTTTTTTTTACACTTCCCTTTCATACAATTTTCAAGACCAGGCATACAAATGAGATATGGAAGCATCCATTCAGAAATGGCCTTTGTTAAGTATGCTGATAGCACCAGTCTTTGCTTTATTAAAATAATGGTCTTTTTACTGTCACTTACAGTTAGCATTTTACATCTCCCATCACATTTGGACGTTTCAATTTGCATAAATTTGAGTGATTGTTTAATTTTCAGAATTGAAATGATCCCATTTAACTTTTGTTTTACACAAATCACTTTTATTGCTAACTGCTGAAAAGGACAAATGCAATAAAATACTTAGAGAAAAAGCAAAATTGGTGTATGTCTTATCTAAGTTACTGTTTGATAAAATATTGATTATGGAGATGTGTACTTTAGGAAAAAGACTATTTTGGTTCTTTCCAAATTACATATACATACATGTATTAAATAACTTTAAGGCTCATGTATTAAAAGCTAAAGGTTTTATATACATATTTCATATCTGTAGCTGAATTTTTGTGCACTAATATTTAAAGGAATGATGAAAACAGTAAAAGTAAAGTTAGGTATAATTTATCAGACACACACTAGATGCAAGAATTTCATGAGGCGATTTCAGAAGAGTTTTGAACATGAAACCTGTGTGTTTCAACTTATTTAACTATTATGGAAATTTGAATTAAGGAAGTGAAAGTTGTTTATCTAAATTCATTTATGACCTGCATTGACTTTACCATGTTTTTACCATTGTACAATTTCAGACATTGACCTATAAACTAAATTAAGCAATGCAACCTTTCTTTATCTTCATTATTCCCATGTTCTATGCACCAATGGTAACTCAAGAAAATGACCACAGAGATTGAGACAGTTGCAGCTTTCTAACATGTTTTTCTTGTCAAGGTTAGTCAGAAACAGAGTTCACAATGTATGTTTCCAAGTGCTGTGTGTCCAAATGGAATTCTGGATTCTTTAAGTTTAACTGGCTTGGGAAAGTTATCTTAGAGTAGATATCCAGAGAAATCAAGTGTACCATTTCCTAGAGTGAAGAGATGCTAACTGTGGAGTTGAAATGTATTTTCATTTAACCAAATCTGAGACAAAAAGAAAAGTACATTTCTTATACTATCTGGATCTGTTTGTCTTTAGTTGCATATCATGTTATTAAGGGAGGTGGGATGCACAGATAAACATCCAGGGAAAGTATGTGAGTGTTTCAGTTGCTTTTAAGTTCTCAGCACAAAAGTCAGTGGTGACATGATTCCATCAGCAAAATTTGAGCACAGTTCTTTTCAAGCGAAATATGTACTAGCAACACTATTATCCTTATCATCTTCAATCTCAATTTTTTGAACGAGTTTCAGCTTTTGTCTGTTAGTGAAATTTGACAGTTATTACAAGAAACAGTGAGCTTATATTGTATACATTGAAGTAAATTTGTAAAGGCAATTTCATCTCTATCTTTATTTAATGCATTATCATTTAACATCTGTTGGCATCATAGAGATGTAAATGTAATAAATATTTTTTGAATGTTGAGTTAAGCCTATACAATTGCCTCCTCAAATTTTAGTCACTAGTTATAATGTGATTTTAGAATATGGACCAATTTGGAGTGTTTGCCAGCAGACAAATAGTTAGTAGAGTCCAGCCATGGGATGAACACTATCCTTGAGTTGAGAAAGAGATGTTAGAAAATCAGATTGTTTACAGTGGTCACATACATCACTTCTTTGCTCCATACACGCCTCTCCACTTTGTTTGCTGCCAACACTGATGCTAAAATCTCCTGTCATTTCTTGCTCACCAATTTGACAATCCAGGCTTTTGACAGTATCAGTGTGGATCCCGAGACATTTTCAGTTGTGTTACTCAATACAACTTGAGAACTAAAAGCTTATGAAACTTCATGTGAGTAAGAAGGGAGTCTAAGACTACCAGATGGCAAGTAAAAATGTCTTAAAAATAATAAACCTCTAACTCCCACAATTTGCTAGTGTCTCCCTCTGATGAGGTGTGAGGAGATTGGATGCTGTTTTTGGAAAAGCACCCCAGTAACACTGCAATACTCATTTTGAAGTTTCTGAAGTGATAATAAGTTACTGAGAAAATGCACAGAGAACAAAATGGGAATAAAATGGAATTAGTGTGCAGAAAAGAACAGATAAAAGAAAAAATTTCCAATGAGCACAGAGGATGGTCTTGCTCCAAACCTTGCTTCCTTATCTANACATAACAAAAACAATGAAAAGAGAAAATAAAATTTAACCATTCTGATTTGAAAGAAACCAGAGAGAAGAGATTAAAATATCACTTTTTGTGTATTCAAACTTATCTAATGAACTTAACACACAAAAAAATAAGCAAAGTGTTTTTAGTTGATATTAGGATAAATAAATGTCTCAGAATCTCTCCCTATTCATTAGAAAGTGAGCAGAGTTGCTTTCTGGCAAATAGTGAAGATTAACTTAGGGATTACTGTCATGTTAAGTTTGTGTTTTTAACTCCTGAACGTCTAGTAAGTAAAACATGCTTTCAGCATAAAGATCTTTCTCTTGCCATACTGGGTTTCCTCTGGACTCTTTGAAATAAAACCACTACATATATATGTTTTGCAAACCTGCTTATGCTTTCTTAGTCCCGAACAGGACTTTAAATACCAAGTAATTTTTGTTTACTTGTTTCAAATTTCTATTGTGGTCTTACAGAAAAATCTTTCTCATAGGGGCTAGCCTGTAATGGAAAAAATCCTATCAAATTTCTGCTGTAGTATCACCACTATCATTTGTATTATAACCACTATCATTTGTATTACAGGGATATATTTAAAAACTTTCATTGAGTAAAAATCTGCTAAATGAAGTCCTTTCCAAATATTTGTCATTACAAAGTTGACCATGAGAATGGTACTCTCTGAAGCTGCACTTTTCTTCCTCATATCAGGAAGAGCTGTTCCTCACTATCAAATATTTGGAACTGATTTTAGCAATAAATGAGAGGTAAATACCATCTGTGGCTTGTGCATTTAAATGAGAGGTAAGTGTATATTTGCATAAATTTGTAAGTGCTGCAAATTAAAGAAAGGTGCCATACACAAACTTCTTAATGATTAATTTAATTTCATTTAAGCAATATAGCTATATAATAACAAATACTGCCACAGCAAACATTACTTAATTGATGATTAATTACCATTATTTTCTATTATAGCAAAGCCTTCCTCCACCTTTATTATTGAGCAGTGAAAAGAATATATGCTATGAAGGAGGAGGAGAAAGAGCTTTTCTGATAGTTTTATGGACAAAACTGCTTGCCACCAACACAATGAATTGAATTTAACTCTTAGTTTATGTAGCAGGGGAAAAGAACTGACTCTTAGAAGTTGTCCTTTAACCTGCACACATGCACTGTGACACACACACACACACACACACACACACACACCCACACACACACACCCACACAAGATAAATAAATAAAATCTGATAAAAAGAGCAAAGAACAGACTCCTGAAATTGGCTATGCCACATGTTCATTTGGAACCTAGTCTCCGGTCTCTGAATATATTTAAAATATGTTGGAAAGTTTTTCCAATATTATTTAGGAGTTGGTTAGAGAGAAGGTACATAAAAATGCAAAATATAACACTAAATAGAGATAAGTAATACTACTTATTTTATGATATCTTAAAATTCAGTTACATTATGAATTCACATGACTTTAGGATAGCAATGTTTTACTTACTATTTGCATATATAGTATGAGATCCAATATATTCTTTTGTTCAGGTATTCAATAATGCACAGTTATGTATATGGAGCTTATACATAACTTTAGTTTGATTCTTTATGTGCCAAATGCCAAATTATGCCTCTATCTACCTATCTGTCTGTCTGTCTGTCTATCTATCTACCTACCTACCTACCTACCTATCTATCCTCTAAATAGAAAACTTGCTTTTTTGAGAAATTTCCAGAAAATACATGGTGGACGTCACAAACTAAATTGGAAGGACTCAGGACATTGGGTGTTCATCTTTTACTTCTTTGGTAATTTGATGTTTTTAAATTCGCTTTTTTTGAAAAGACCACAGGCTTTGAACAGGCCATGGTCAAAGTTTCCTTCCTCATTGTAAAATATATTTAGATCTTTCATAAAGGTGAAATGAATGTGTTTTCCAGATAATTCCCACAGTGATGACCTCATTATTATAAGAAATTGCACAGATATAAGAACTAAACAGATATTATTGGATGTATGGTAGAAATAACAAGATACTTTTAATAAAAGTAGGCAGTTCTTTATAAGTAGACACATAAATCTGACCATAGATAATGATAAAATATTAAAGTAAAATAAAGGAATTTTGACCGTATCACATTTGAAAATTTTTCAATATATGAAATTTTTATCAAAGAACAAATACTTTTTATTTAAATTATTTTATTTTTCTAGTTTTAAAAGGATATCATGTACTTATCCCTGTTTCCAACCCTCTGACTTATCCCCCTCCCTTTCCTTCATCTCTCTGGTTTGTCTACTCTTGTGGGGTTCAGGTCTCTGTGGCATACCAATTTGCCTCACTTTGGGCTCCCCCACTGATAGGAACATTCCCCTTCATTCACCCAGCTTTAGTCCCCAAGGTTTCCACTATATATTCTTATCTTTCTTGAGTTCCTCGATAGTCAATGGGGCATGTTGGCATGTCAGTCATTATGCATGTCTGGCAAGGGCAATTCTCACTCTAGTGAGTTCCTAGATGCCACAGTCCTGCCTAGAGTGGGATGTCTTGTGCAAAGTGAACCTTCCAATCTTTAGGTCTTATAAGCTTACCATCCCCTCTTCTGTGAGGTTCCAAAAGCCTTAGGATGGCAAGATTGGGTTGGTCTGATTTTGAATGAGCCTTGCTGAATCACTGGTACTCTGCATTATGGCTGTCCATTGCTGTCCATTTCACTGCTTTTCTATTGCCTCATATTGTATCTTGTCAGGATGTTGAGATTCTCTAATTCTGTTATAGAAGACTTCTAGGTTGAGTGTTGTGTGTTTTTCTGATCTTTGGGTATAATAACATCTATTTACAGAGCAGTTTGTCTTACTGTCTTCCTACTTATATGTTTATCAGCCATTATTCCCTATTTCTCATTTCTTCCATTTTTTTATGTTCCTGTTGTAGTTAACAGTAACAATAATGTGTTCCTTTCTGATAAATGGGTCTTGAGTTCAATCAAAAAGCTGTTGATTATTATCTTCTTGATATACATGACACTTTTACACTGGTGGTCACCTGTTGCCATGATGATTTTTATTGCAACTTAAGGATATCATGTGGTGCTGGGGCCTGTGATTATTTCTCTCCCCTAGTAGCTTCTACAGTATTCCTTGGTACTGTGTAAGCTATATAGCAAGGAGCATGGGTATTTTACCCATGAAAGAACTGTTTTATTGCTTTTATTTGCACAAAGTAATAAAAATGGCATACTTGAATTCTTTACCATCTTTCCATATGATATCTTATTTTATGTGTATTTGTACATTCAAAGCTCATGCAATGTTTCTTAAATTCATAAATCATTTGATTATTTTCATTTATATTCTCATATTTATCTTGAAAGATACAGAAAAATTTATTAGGTTTATTTGTACCAAACTGAAAATAAATGATTGCTACAAGATGAAAACAAATTTTGTGGGGAAACTGGAAGTTCTAGTTTCTATGTAAACCAGGTTTTCTATTGTAATTTGCTTCAACTTAAATATGTACATTCAGCCTTTGCTAATGCTTTGATAGATACTAATGGGATTTTAGAAGAAAATTAGCTATGCTATAATTCTTATTTTCTACTGTCATTTTCTTTTTTAAAAAAATTTTATTATTTATTTAATTGTGCATGTATGATATGTGTGTGTGTGTGTGTGTGCACGTGTGTGTGTGTGTGTGTGTGTGTGTGTGTAGAACCACAGACGAATTCGGGAACCACCATGGACCGCCTCCATCTCCTCCTTGTTTACTCTTTCCGGGGATTCACAGGCTCTGCCCTAACAGGACCAGAAACACAGGCCTCCCGCGCTTCTGCCTGGCGTCTATACCTGGGATCTAGAATCCAAACTCAGGACCTTCCACCTGCAAGGCAGAGGCTTAACCCCTGAGCCACCTCTCCAGCCGCTGAACTGTCATTTTCTATAAAAATCACAAATGCCAGGCAAGAGTTCCGGTTTTCCTTAAAGAAACAGAATTTCCTTATAACAGTTAAAATTTAGGAGTCATATAAAGCAAAATGGTTAATATTAAAAACCAGTAATTACTAAGATTATCATCAGTGAGTAGATTAAATGATATGATAGGAACCTTAGCAAGTGGAAGTCATATAGCTTATAAGCAAATAGTGCTTATATGTGCATGTACACATATAGAAGCTCCTAAATTTTAACTGATGTAAGGACATTCAGTTTCTTTGACTTTTTACATAATGGTCCAAACTGTACTATTTTTTCCTGCATTTAATCACCCAAATCTTACTGGTCTATTTTCTATTATTACTAAAGAATACCTGATAATAGACAGCTTCCAAGGAGAGTGATTTGCTTTGGCCACAGTTCTGGAAGCTCCTGACACAGCCTCTGCATGTGTCATCACAAGCAGGGGTACATATGGAAGAGAGAAATTTCACATAATAACATTGAAAGCCAAAGCTCCTGAAAAGTGTCCTACTGGATGCAGCTTCTCAAAAGTCCCACCTTTTTTTTTTGCATTACCACACTGAATAGTCCTAGGCTCTCAACACCTAAACCACACTAAAACATATCCAACTGTATCCAGAAAATAACATTTTCCCCCTTTCCCAAGGACTGTGTTTTTCTCTATGTAGCATAGAATCATCCTATCCTTGATGGAATCAGCATATAAACTTCTTCCCATCATTCAAGAGTCTAAGATCAATGTCTCATCTGAGGCTCAATATAACTTATTCCAATTTAGAATGTAAAAAATTTAAAATACTTTATTTTCTTACAAAACAACAGTGGAATAGGGAAAGAAGAAATATTCTTATTCTAAAGGGCAAAATACAGAAGTAGGAGAATTATTCAGATCAAAGAAAAACTAAAGCCATCAGAGCCAACATTTAATCTTACAGTTCAAAGCCTATACACAATATGGTAAGGTGAACCTAGGTCTTGGGTAGGCTTACTCATATTCATTTATTCAGTCTTCTTTTGGGCATAGTTGAACTTCCACTTGCGAGCATTGCATGCTGCTAGGTATTCTGTCTTCCTACATTTACCATGGAAAATCCATTTCCATAGATGATCTTGACATCAAATCCTCATGGGCTCTTTGAAGCTTATGAAAAAATGTCTGATTAGCCTCCAGGATTCCTTTGGATTACCAGATGAATTCACCAATATCCAATAACTATTCCAATCTTCATACTTGTAAAACTAAGACTATAGTGATGCCAAGGTCAGTCATGAGTTAAGTGTGCTCTTTTCAGTCATAGGCTTAGATCATGACTACTGAGCAGTCAGCTACTGGAACCCGCAACTCCAGCAGGGGCATCATGGAGAGCATGCCCTAGTCCCACAGACATTCTGTCCTGAAGAGGAGACCTTGGATAGTACTGAGATTTCCTGAATTCCAGCAAAAGCAGTTGGCCCTCTTATCAACTTTCTTTCACATATTCTCACTTGGCTGTATCCTTAAATTCATTTCCTTTGCTTCTTCTCTGGTTACAACTGGTTACAACACAAAATTTCTAACTCTTTTTACTCTGTTTCCTTCTGCTTCCAACTTTTGATAAAAGCATTGAAAGTCACAACATGGCACTTCCTACAGTTTGTTCAGAAGTGTCTTATGTCATTTTCTCATGATTTTTTTCATAAAACACTAGAGCATGGATTCATTTTAAATAGCACAGCAATGATTATCTTTATTCTAATTTCCAATATAGCCATGTAGTATCAACTTGCCCACAAGTTTATCACACACAATGTTCCAATTAGAGTCCACTCTAATATTACTTCTACATCTTCTGATATAGTTATATTAATATCACACCCTTTGCCCCAAATTTTAACTTACAATGATGTACAATTTATTAAAAAATTGCATTGAGATCATAGTTGTAGAGCTCAGCATTGTTCCCACTCTGGTGATATTTTCATGAATGACAAAATTACAATGACAAGAATTTGGGAAAAGGTGGCACTGCAATTGAGGAAGCTAGAAACTGCAGTGATGGGCCAGGGATGCCCTCCCATGGGCTCTGTTGGTGAAGCATCCCACCACTTATTAACACTGAAGGTGAAGTTTCTAATAGAAAACTTGATGACACACTTAAATCACATTTAAAGTGCAGCAAAATTCTTCCTGTCAGGCAGTCATCTAGTTACTGGTTGTTTTCAAGTTTCATCAAACCTGGCTAGAGAGCCTACTTAGAGGTGACATATTGAATCATTCAGGGATTGCATATACACTTACACATCTGATTTATTTAGTTATAGGAGTGTTCTTTATTTTCTAATTAGAAACAGTTATTCAATGTGATTATGACTATCATATTCCCTGTTATTCATCAATTTTATTAATATATAATAACTCTGTAAGAAAGAACAAGTAAGCAGTTGTCATAGTTACTTTTCTCTGCTAGTGGGAGACCACTAAACCAGTTAAAGCTAGAAAAGATTTATTTAACTTTACATTTCTAGAGGGAAGATAGAGTCCATCATAGCAGGAAAGGAATCGCATGCAGCAGAAGCTGGAGGCAGCTTAGGTCACTTAAGACATCATTGAGTCTGTGGAAACTGGCAGCAGACTATAAGGGCAGATGCAGTACAGGATTAGACAACTTCAAGGTCCACTCATTGTGACATGCCTGCCTCCAGTAAGACTCCACCTCTTAAAGTGGACAAAACTTTCCCAAGCATCAAATAAGGATACAAATACATGAGCCTGTGGGGGGAAGTTTATACTCAAACCAGGACTGCAATGAATGTCTAGCTTGTATTTATGCTCATAAGTGTTCCATGAAATGCAAAGAGTAAGGGCAAACTTCTGTGATCACAAGGTATATTGCTTAATGCTGGAGTTTTCTTTCATAATAAAAAACAAAGACTGAAAACAAAGTTTTCCAGTTTTACGCAGAGTAACATCACTATCAGGCCCAGAGACACCTCAACAAAAGCCAGATTTAGAAAAGAGATGACTTTTGCCAAAAAAAGCCTAAGGAAATTAATAACTCAGTTAGTTTGAAAGAGAAAATACACTATATAGGAATAAACAATTTTAATGAAAAATTTCAAAAAAGTAAAATGCTAAGTAAAACATTGAAGTAATGAATCTGGGTCAAGGATGGTGGGATTTTGTCATTATGTTTCTTGTACTTATCCATTTATTGAGCAAATATTAGCACAAAACTTAGTTAATTATTCTAATCTCAAGTTTATTCATGTCCATAGTGACTACTGCTTTTGCCAATAGGTAAGGTAATTTGGGACACATTGACATTTCTGTCATAAGCACTCACATATTTATATACACATATAATGAGAATGCATTTGCTCACATCAGGGGCTGCTTCACCTGCAGCAACTATTTCTACTGTGCTTCTCTCTATTATTTCTAGTACTGTATTCTATGCTGACTATAATGTTTAACAAAGGTGATGAAGTGGGCTGAATCTTCCAAGACCTCCCCACACTGCAAAGATTATCATCCATGAATTATGCTTAATTGCAATCGCTGGGGATATCTATATTTGAAAAAGAAAAAGGAATATGATGAGATTTTTGGATATATGTTTTCACTGTTATCATTAAAATTATCCCCCCTGCACTGACATGTTGGCCACACACAAAAAAATACATGAAAACAAGTAAAGGACTGATTGGGAACAAAATGCTTGCACCTAGAAAAGTAAAGGGATGGGATCAGGTACTAAAGAGTAATAGCGATATCAATTCATTTTATTCACACATGAAAGCCTTAAAGAACAAAAATAAAGTAAAAAAGAAGACATAATGGAGGGCTCAGAGGGAGTGGGGTGATTATAATCAAGGTATATTATATACACACATGTGATTACAAATAATGAATAAAGACACTGTTTAAAATTATTTTTCCACATGCCTATTGACAGTGATTCGGGTCTTTCCTCAGTGGTACAATATTTGCAGAAATAAGTCAAATTGCATTTAATTATAATAGTCTATATGTGAACAAAAATAGATATAACTAAGCAAACACGAAATTAAAGTTAAACTTCTATTATTTCATACATAAAGGATTATTAGGTTCTTTCTCTTTCTCGCTTCCTCTCCCTGTTGCGGAAATTCAAGGAATCTATTTTACAGATGTCGATTTCTTAAAACAAAGTGAAATTGTAAGCTTAGGCTTGGTTAGCAAGTTTCCATACACATTTTTGTCCTATGATTACAGGTTTCTTTCCTTTCTGTTTGTATCAGATCTAGAAATACATTTTAGAGGACACTTTCCTCAAACATCCATTGACCATCTCAAGGTCATTCCAATCAAGGAAGGAAATAGCACTGTAGTTGAATCTAGACCTCAGCAAAATTATTAGAACTGCTCGTTTAGCACTTCGGGTGATGGATAAAAACAGGAATATGGATTTTGAAGTTTATCATTAAGACATATTCAACTGACCATTATAAATACCATCTTTTACAAAGTAATGACTGAAAGAAAATTGTCTTTTTCACTTACATTGATGAGGCATGAGAAGGAAAGTCAAGGAGAAAGGTCTTCCAAAGAAATTATAATGCAAAAGTTGCATGTGTCAGTAAATTTATGATTGATAATTTGGTATCTTTGTGACATACTGTGTGTACATGTCCCATTAGGAAGGTGATATGATTCCCCCCACACTCTTTCTGACATCCAAAGGCATCCTGACTTTTCCCAGGAGTGACAGATAAGTTTTGTATAGAAAAAGTTGCCAGCCACAGCTACTCTGAAAATCTTGATTAAAAATAATATTTTGAAGACAGAGAATTTCTACAGTAATGAGAATGTATGAGGCCATTATCCTTTAGAAAAAGGACACTAAATACTTCCCTTGAAAGATGAAAGCTAAATATTTAAAGTGACTTTCTCTCTGAAATATTGGTTAACTAGAAAATTGCAGTGAGAGGCTCAGTGGAATCAAGCTCCAAGTAGCAAAGCTGATTTGTGGGCATTTTTACAGGACGAAGAAGTAGTGATATGAAGCCCAGTTCTTGCTAAGGAGGTAGATCTAGCATCCGTATACTCGGTTTTATTTCATCTTTCTAACAAAGGTATAGGTGCATATCATAGGAATAAGATGACTGTGATTTTGACACACCTATGAATTGAATGAAATATGTATTTCTTCTTTTCTGAAATTAAATATTTTTAGTGTTGTTATTGCTTTGCATTTGTACTTTCTCCCATTTTTTTCATGTATATACATGTGGTAGATTTGTGAATGTGTGTATACATGGTAGCGCGTGTGTGTTTGAATGAATATGCAAATTTGTGTATGTGCATATGGAAGCTCAAAATTGAATCATCCTAGGTCACCCTTTCATCATTCTTTTTTGAGACAGTATCTAATCAAATCCAGAGTTTGACAATAAGGCTACTCTGTCTAGCCAGCTTGCTCTGGGAATGCCCATCTTGCCTTTCTATGTGTAGAATCATACATGCATTATCAAACGCACCTGCCATTGTAATTAGAACTTGGGAATCCAATCTCTGTTTGTTGAACTTATGTACTTTAATGACTGAATCATCTCTCTAACACAGTTTGGTTTTATTTTTATAGCTAAAATTATATGCAAGTATTCGCTGGAGGATATCAGTTAGAGGTACACATTGTATAACTTGTGACTTTACTGATATAGTATCTTAATCTATTTGTGTTAAAACAATATCCTTATATATTAGAAAGGACAAAGAAGCTCTCTGAGGATGCTTATTTGACCAAACAATCTCAAAGTTCATATGGAGGCACAAAGACCCAGGACAGCAAAGAAAATCCTGAGTAACAAAAACACTGCTGGAGGTATTACCATACCAAACCTTAGTCTATACTACAAATCCATAGTTATAAAAACAGCCTGGTACTGGCTCCAAAATAGACACACAGATCAATGGATAAGGATTGAAGACCCAGATATAAGCCCACAAAATTACAGCCATTTGGTCTTTGACAAAGGGGCCCAAAGAATCCAATGGAAAAAGAACAGCATCTTCAACAAATGGTGCTGGCAAAACTGGATCTCCACATGCAGAAGATTAAAGCTGGACCCATACTTGTCACCATGTACAGGACTTAATTCCAAATGGATCAAGGACCTTGATATCAGGCCAGAGACTATAAAAACCATAGTTGAAAGGATAGGGAACTCCCTCGAGCTGATTGGGCTAGGCCAACATTTCCTAAACAGACATCCAATGGCACAGTCACTGCTACCAACTGTCAACAGTTGGGATCTTGTGAAATTAAAGAGCTTCTGCTCAGATAAAGAGATTGTAAGACAAGCTCAAAGGCAACCCACAGAATGGGAGAAAATCTTCACTAACCACATATCTGATGGAGCTCTACTGTCCAGAGTGCACAAAGAACTTAGAAAACTAAAAACCAAGGAAACCAATGGCCCAATTAAAAAATGGGCCCTGGAACTTAAAAGAAACTTTACCAGGGATGACATTAAAATGTCTAACAAATATCTTAAAAAATGCTCCACTTCCTTAGCCATCAGGGAAATGCAAATCAAAACTTCCCTGAGATATCATCTCACCCCAGTCAGGATGGCAAAAATCCACAATACAAACCAACAAATGCTGGAGAGGATGTGGAGAGAGGGGAACTCTCCTACATTGCTGGTGGGAATGCAGGCTCATACAGGCACTCTGGCAAGCAGTCTGGAGATTCTTAAAGAAATTAAAGATTGAAATGCCATATGACCCTGCTATTCCACTTTTGGGAATAACCCCCCATACAGCAGAGGTTCACCTCAATAGCACAAGCATGACCATGTTCATAGC
Organism: Typhlomys cinereus; assembly: GCA_023101885.1. Classification (NCBI taxonomy): domain Eukaryota; kingdom Metazoa; phylum Chordata; class Mammalia; order Rodentia; family Platacanthomyidae; genus Typhlomys; species Typhlomys cinereus. The sequence continues at coordinate 1,515,084 of JALPQD010000221.1, read as the reverse complement.
AGCACTGTTTACAATAGCAAAGTCATGGAATCAACCCAAATGTCCAACAGTTGACGAGTGGATAAGGAAACTGTGGTGCATTTATACAATGGAGTACTACTCAGCCATCAAAAATGATGAATTACTGGAATTTGCTGGGAAATGGATGTCATAAAAAACAATCATATTAAGTGAAGTATCCTAGACCCAGAAAATTAAGCGCTGTATGTACTCCCTAATAGGTGGCTCCTAGTACCAAACCCACCCAGCTCACCTAGAGACAGTAATTGCAAGGATTATGAACAGGAGGGATGGGGTAGGAGGGCCACACCAGAAACAAGGAGAGAAGGGACCATGTTACAGCAGAGAAAATAGGCCTCCATCAAGGACTCAAATAAGTAATGAGACATCTGATTAAGTTCACAGACTTTTGTTCCTGATCATTTACTACTGAGGGGGTATGATCTCTCCAGAAGAGGAGGGCATATATTCTGGCAGATAAAAAGTAACCGTTGTGCAAATTGGTGATAGACCCCTCCCTACTGTGGTTTCCCACTTTTATTACATCTACCTTTGAATGTGCTTTTATCACAAGACTCTAGTTTAACAGCTTTTTGTCTCTGGCCAGGGGGTAACATACAATGCCCACCAGGATAGACTGAAGGGCATTGCAGGAGCAGCAAAACTGCAAAAGAAAACCAACAAACCACAATCCAAAACTTCAGAGACTCTATATCAACCACCTAGAACTAGGCCAGCTTAATCTCTCCCCATCCTGAAGCTCAGGGAAATTTGCGGAAGAGGGGGCGGTAAGAGTGTAAGAGCAAAAGGATGGGAGGAGCAATGATATGTAAGATACTCCATACAAGTTAGGGCTGAAGCAATCATAATTGGACTTTACATGCCCTGCGCATTGTCCAACACACTATTGACCCCACAAAGTCTAGCATCTGCTAAAGGCACCAAGATCTTTGGAGGCAAGGGATTGGCAGCCACAGCAGTGTTCCTATACCTAAGGGGAACACGGGAAAGGGTTCAGGGAACGGCCACTGGGTGTTTGTACGTCATCGGAGAGGAGGGCCCAGAGGAAAATCAGGCATGCACAAGAAAGGACTCTCTGGGAATTGGGGCAGGAGGCACTGGGGGATGGGAAGGGAGGGTGGTGGGGAGGAGAAACAGGGGGTGGGGGGAGGAGGAGGGAGGGAGGGAACTGGTGTACCTATTAAGTTTGTATGAGCTGAAATAATAATAAAAAAGTATTAATAAAAAAAGAACAGTGATTCCAGTCATGCACGTTCTGCCTTCATGACATCTTAGCCATTACTATGGAAGCAATCAGAAAGAAAAGATAAATACTATGACATGAAAAGTTTCCTTGATTGTTCAGAGTTAAAATTTCTGAAAAAAGCATAATAAAATGTATTTTTGAAAGAGATATCTAAGATACATAAATTCAAATTTTATGCCAATATATATATGATTATGTTTAATATTTTCAACAAATTAAGAGTATAGTGACAGAACAGAACTTTCAGCAAGCTGTTTATTAACAAAAATGTCAATCTGAAGAATGATATAAGCAAATGGATAAAGAAAACATACCTTCATAAGAATTAAGGAAAAAAAGGGGAGAGTATAGTACTGAAATGAAAAAAGACAATTTTACATTGTTTGTTGCTACCTTGCCCTCTGCCCAAGGCAGCCACAAATGATGGCACAACTTTATCTTAGTGAAGGTAAGGGAAGCAGAAACTTGGCTCTTTCTGAGATCCAACACTGAGCCTACTATTGGGTATAATCTGTACCAGATTATAGGGTATAGCTACAATTTAGCTTCCAAGTGTTCTCCAGTACTGGGAAAGTGCCTGAACCACCAATCCATAGACCGCACCATATTTCTTTACCTTAATCTTCATACAGTACTACTGTGTGCTCCATTGACAACCAAGGACATGACAACATGAAAATAAGGAAAAATACAAAAGTAATGTGCCTGTAAATGATTCTCCACCTCTATTTGACTTGAATGATACATATGAACATCTTCACAAAGAAGGTAAGATACTTATTTCTCAAGGAAGATTAGTCAACTTCAAGAAAATATGAGGAAATAACCAAATGTGAAATAGAATATAAATTACAAAAATAATAAATTTAGCAGAGTTTAAATTCTATCATATATACATATATTAATATATAGAAATATGAATGAAGCAGCTGGAGAGGTGGCTCAGGGGTTTAGCCTCTGCCTTGCAGGCGGAAGATCCTGAGTTCGGATCCTAGACCCCACATATAGACGCGGGGCCGAAGCGGGGGTCGGCCTGCGTTTCTGGTCCTGGTAGGGTGGAGCCTGTGAATCCCCCGGCAGAGTAAACAAGGAGGAGGTGGAGGTGTCCATGGAGGTTCCCGAATTCGCCCGTGGTTCTACACACACACACACACACACACACACACACACACACACACATGCACAATTAAATAAATAATAATAAAAAAAGAAATATGAATTAATACAAATCTTACTCAAACTTTTATAAAAGTGATGGTCAACATGTACTTGTATACCCATTTTAAGAAAGTCAACATGATCCTGTTGCCAAAGACACATAAGATCACTTTAAGGAAAGAAAACAAAGGCCAATACTCTCCATGAATATCCTCAGCAAATTACCAGCAAACAAGATTTAATAGGATATATAAAATACCACTTATCAGAATTAGTTGGGATTTATTCCAGGGATGTAGGAATACTTCAACACTTACAAATCATAGGTATATTGCAATGAGTAAAATGAAAATAATTTTTTTTTATTGTCCCAGTATATCCCAGTATTGGACATGCTGAGAGAAAAATGAGGAAAACAAGTTGCTCACAATAATCTCAAAATACGTAGGAATCTACATCACTAAAGGAAATAAATGGACATCATGAAATGGTGAAGAAGCAGAAAAAACACTAGAAAATAAAAATATGGTCCATATTCATGGAATTTTTGAAAAGTACTACTAAAATGACTGTAATGTTAAAGGTGACCTACAGACTCAATGCAATCTGCTCCAAAATTCAAAGGACAGACACTTGAGGAAGGTTTAAGTGACTTACACTATTGGACTTGATGGCTACATATAAGAAGAAAAGGCATGGTGATGATAGCAATGGGCTTACACATTTTTTGCCCTTGACACAGTGGATTGTTTTGTACTTTAGTGAGAAGCAACACTCAGAAGGAAAAGTAATGATGCAACAATGTAAAATATTTTCTTGTTAATCAGCTGGTGATTGTGCTTGCAGTTGTCCTTGTGTTTCCTCTGAAATGAAAGCCTGATATTTGTTACACTCATCTGGCAGATCCAATCAGTTTAGGTCTTGGAACGTGTTCATGCTTTAGAGCAGACTCCGTGAAAGGAGAGAGCCTCTTAGGAGAACTGAGCGGTTTAGAATAAACACACTCATTTCACAGCTGATGACTTGAATAATCTAACCAGGCTTTGTGTGACAGCCTCTTGTTCAACATTTCAAGGGAATCATATAACCTATAATACATTTCATGAAGGCAAGCTGTCAGTCTTTTGTTTTGGGTTGACTTTAATCTGTATAGGAAGTCTGATAACCAGAAACTGAAGAAAGAAAACAATGTATGAAATGAAAAGTTCGAAATATATTGCCAAGTAATAGAGATGTGAATTCTTGGTCTATCTCTGTTACTGAAGAACCATGTTATTACAGATGTTGAGTGCCTCTTAGAGTATACTTACATGGCTTGCTTTAATCCATGCTCATAGTTGGTCCTTCTAATTGCTCATGAAAACTTCCATCTTAGCATATATTGAACATTCTTATCTTCTTTTGTTCTACTTGCAACAGGCATAGTTAGAGAATAAATGACCGCAAAGGAGCAGTGAAGCAAGCTGGTAGAAGTAACATATCAAACACAAATTCACAACATTTTATTTTCTATGCATTTTCATATGTATGTGTGTGTGGATGTATGTGTGAGTGTTTTTAGATGTATGTGTGCAGATTTGTGTGTACAGCTCATATACACTTGCACATACATGTGAAAGCCTGAGGTTGCTATTGGGAATCATCCTCGATAGTTCTTCTGCCTTATTCTCTTTCACACAGAGTCCCTAATTAAACCCACAGTTTTGTCAATAAGGTTGGACTAGCTAGCCAAGTTGTTCTTGAATTGCTAGTCTCTGACTTCTAAGACTAGAAATACAGGAAGGCCACCACACCCCAGTATTTTCCAGGGGATGTAGATAGCAGAATTTCTACCTATTTACTGCACAGGAAGCACATTCACCATTGAGTCATGTTTTCATCCCCAAAATCTATATCTTAAATATAATGATAATCAAAGATGATAAAATGATAATATTTATAAAATAATTTGTGTAGCAAATTATCTTTAAGATAATACCAATGATATGTTGAGAACTGTATTGCTGACAAAATTGCAAAAAATCATATTTATCTTTTTATTAAAATATAATCTCATTAAATGACTCATGCTAAACTTCAAATATAAAATACACTGTAAGTAAAAAATTGAATGCTTAAATTTTTGTGCATGTATTTATGTGTATGTATGTGTGTATACCTGTGTATTTGGACATGTGTAAAAGAGGACACTTAAGTGCATGTCCCTATAGGGGCCCAAGGATGACATTAGGAATCATTCTGGATTGCTCTTCCACTTTGTTGCTTTGCCCTGGGGTTGTCTCAGTTCTGTCTTTGAGGGTGAGATTACAGAACATGACCATATCGAATGAACTTGGGTCCTTTTGCTTAGGAGGCAAAGATCATAGCCACTGAGCCATTTCCATAGCCCCTTGAAAGGATCATTTTAAAAGCATGTATCAGATAAGATTATTTATAACTAAAATGATGCTCGATGTAGAATAGCAGATATAAAATGTTTTAACTTTAAAAAACAAGTATTCAGGTTTAATATATAAATTAATCTGCATACTTTGATTTCAATAATCAAATAAAAATTAGAAAATTTCAGATAGCTCAGCATTGGTAATATTTTTGCCTCACAGGTATGAAGACTGAAGCTCAGATCCTTGGAATTAACATAAAAAACAGGCATGTGAATTGCTTGTTTATAGACCCAGCACTGAAAAGGCCGAAACAAGAAATACCAAGGGAAATATAACTAGCTAATGTTAGTAACTGGGTTCAATTGTGAGACCCTGTCTTAATAATGACAAAACAAAATAATTATTGAAGAAGACATTCAGTGTAGGTATCAAGCCTCCACACATGTACACATCTATATGTACTGTACTAGTATAAACATGTATTTTTCATGATCATACTTACACACATGAATACATACACACTCAGAAAGAAAATTATATGAAAATGTGGAATATCTCAGTAATGACATTAATGTTTCTTCAAATTTCTGATGAGTGTCAATACAGTATAAAATTAGCAAAATTTAGCAAAAATTACTTTGAATTAATGTATATTTATCTGTATGCATATTTCTGTTTGAAGAAACTGTTCTCATTTTGTCTAAGATATATAAGGATTTTTCATCTGTCAGAAATTTTCTAAAATTAGAAAACACATCATTAGTGTATCTTCAACTTAAAATGTACTGCATTGTAAGGATAGTTTGTTGCTAAAATTATTTTGATACCATCATGATTTTTTCAGTATTTACTTTTCAGTATTTTAGTATTCATAAGTAAATGTTGTTAAAATAATAATTAGTATAAAGGTAATGAAATCACAAGAGAATCTAGAAGTAAATATGTAAATAAAACCTTAGGAATAGATATAATTTTCCCTAAGTTCTGAAACAATTTGAGGATAAAATTATTAGTTATAGTGCATGGTTTTCTGCAGAAAATGCAGCAGGATTGGAGTACAAATGTCAGCCATGATTACTGGCAACCAGAAGACACTGCATAACTGCTAAAATTGGATTCTTTGATTCCTGGAATATATCTTCATAATGTTTTAGTTTCTAATCTAATTACCTAGAAATAAAAAAAATTGAAATGATCTTCTTCCAAAAATTATTGAAATTTATCCAAAAAGTCCTGTCTCTTTTCATGGAAAGATTTCCATTCTGTGGTATACTCCTGAAAGATAGAAAAATTTTATGCCTATATTCCAATGTCTGTAATGATACTTTAATGTAAGCAATGTGTCCTTGAGTTTTGTCTGTATTACCAAACATTAATAGGGAAATACTAGGCAAATTTTGATATTTTAATTGTAAAATAGAATAAAAAAGTGTGAAATGTTAGATAACGTGACGTCATAGAAATAATTGGCAAATGAGAATGCACACACACACATACACAAAATGAAGATGAGTAGAACCAAAGGCTTACACACCAATAAACAGTTAAAAATAAAAAGAAGTATAGAGGAAGAAATGCAATACCGTGATCTGAAAGATTGCTGAAGGCATAATGTAGCATTAAATTTGTACTGGATATATAACTCAAGGATGAAGTACTTATTTCACTTTCACCCCTAAAAAGTTCTGTTTCCCGTTGCCACAACTAAAAATAAACAACAAATAAACAACAACAACAAAACCATAATGAATGAAATGAGTCACTGATTCTCTTGCTTTTACTTTACGTTGACAGTGACTAAATGTTATGTTGTGAGTTCATGTCATATGCTGTCATGGTTTGAAATGTATCCCCCACAGTCTCATGTGTTTGGAAAGGTCATGGCACCTTGAAAGGTGGAGCCTTACTTGAAGAAGGAAGTCACAAGGGGTGGGCCTTGAGGTGGATTATTCCTATTCTACCTCCAGGAGAAGTCTGTATTTGCAGCAAGCAGTCTTGCAGTTCTAAGTCTCCAAAATATCTGCAGTGATCTAGCCTCTTACAGTTTAGGCAGTCAGCCATGCCACTTCTGCTTTGAAAGACTGTATTTCCCTCTGGAACTTTAAGCTGAATACATCTCCCTCTCACTCTTTTTTTTATTAATACATTTTTATTATTATTTCAGCTCATACAAACTTATTAGGTATACCAGTTCCCTCCATCCCTCTTCCTCCCCCCCCCGTACCTCCAGCCCCCCTCCCCACCCGCCTCCCTCCCCATCCCCCAGTGCCTCCCACCCCAATTCCCAGAGAGTCCTTTCTTGTGCATGTCTAATTTTCCTCTGGGCTCTCCTCTCCAATGACGTACAAGGACCCAGTGGCCTTTCCCTGAACCCTTTCCCGTGTTCCCCTTAGGTATAGAAACACTGCTGTGGCTGCCAATCCTTTGCCTCCAAGAATCTTGGTGCCTTTAGCAGATGCTAGACTTTGTGAGGTCAACAGTGTGTTGGACAATACGCAGGGCATGTAAAGTCCAATTATGATCGCTTCAGCCCTAACTAGTATGGAGTATCTTACATATCATTGCTCCTCCCATCCTTTTGCTCTTACACTCTTACCGCCCCCACTTCCGCAAATTTCCCTGAGCTTCAGGATGGGGAGAGATTAAGCTGGCCTAGTTCTAGGTGGTTAATATAGAGTCTCTGAAGTTCTGGATTGTGGTTTGTTGATTTTCTTTTGTAGTTTTGCTGCTCCTGCAATGCCCTTCACTCCATCCTGATGGGCACTGTATGTCATCCCCTGGCCAGAGACAAAAAGCTGTTAAACTAGAGTCTTGTGATAAAAGCACATTCAAAGGTAGATGTAATAAAAGTGGGAAACCACAGTGAGGGAGGGGTCTATCACCCATTTGCAAAATGGTTACTTTTTATTTGCCAGACTATATGCCCTCCTCTTCTGGTGAGATCATACCCCCTCAGTAGTAAATGATCAGGAACAAAAATCTGTGAACGTAATCAGATGGCTCATTACTTATTTGGGTCCTCGATGGAGGCCTATTTTCTCTGCTGTAACATGGTCCTTTCTCTCCTTGTTTCTGGTGTGGCCCTCCTACTCCATCCCTCCTGTTCATAATCCTTGCAATTACTGTCTCTAGGTGAGCTGGGTGGGTTTGGTATTAGGAGCCACCTATTAGGGGGTACATACGGCGTTTAATTTTCTGGGTCTGGGATACTTCACTTAATATAATTGTTTCTAATGACATCCATTTCCTGGCAAATTCCAGTAATTCATCATTTTTGATGGCTGAGTAGTACTCCATTGTATAGATGTACCACAATTTCCTTATCCACTCGTCAACTGTTGCCCACAAAGTTACAGCCATTTGGTCTTTGACAAAGAGCCCCAAAGAATCCAATGGAAAAAGAACAGCATCTTCAAGAAATGGTGCTGGCAAAACTGGATCTCCACATGCAGAAGATTAAAGCTGGACCCATACTTGTCACCATGTACAGGACTTAATTCCAAATGGATCAAGGACCTTGATATCAGGCCAGAGACTATAAAAACCATAGTTGAAAGGATAGGGAACTCCCTCGAGCTGATTGGGCTAGGCCAACAGTTCCTAAACAGACATCCAATGGCACAGTCACTGCTACCAACTCTCAACAGTTAGGATCTTGTGAAATTAAAGAGCTTCTGTTCAGATAAAGAGATTGTAACGGGAGCTCAAAGGCAACCCACAGAATGGGAGAAAATCTTCACTAACCACACATCTGATAGAACTCTGCTGTCCAGAGTGCACAAAGAACTTAGAAAACTAAATACCAAGGAAACCAATGGCCCAATTAAAAAATCGGCCCTGGAACTTAAAAGAAACTTTACCAGGGATGAAATTAAAATGTCTAACAAATATCTGAAAAAATGCTTCACTTCCTTAGCCATCAAGGAAATGCAAATCAAAACTTCCCTGAGATATCATCTCACCCTGGTCAGGATGGCAAAAATCCACAATACAAACAACAACAAATGTTGGAGAGGATGTGGAGAGAGGGGAACTCTCCTACATTGCTGGTGGGAATGCAGGCTCATACAGCCACTCTGGCGAGCAGTCTGGAGATTCTCCCTCTCACTCTTAAGTTGCTTAACATTGAGTGATCTCTCACAGCAATAATTAAGAGTAACCATTACATATCAACATGTTTGCCCAATTACTAAGTAATGGTTTGCTCATAAATATGTTCAAAAGAATCACTCCCAAAAATTTGTGATAATACTAAATACTTAAAAGCAAATTTCCATAATAGCTACGCCGTGAGTGTGTTACTACAGAAGACATAAAGCAAACATGGAACAGCTCGGGTTTGTGAGGGTTACAGAGGAATTGAATGATACTGGACCAGTGTCTCAAGGTTGCCTTTTATGTAGCACTATCTGAAAGAAGAATACTCTGCCAACCAATGAACTGGATCCATTCCAGGAAACAATCTGGGACTCATTCTGTTCAGGGTCATTCAATTTTTGATCCCAGCCTTTGATTTGTCTTTAGTACAAGAGAAAACACCACAGAGAGAGTTTGTGTTGAGGGGGAGGGTAGAGCAGTTGCTATTTGTTGTTATAAGTGATAAAAAAAAAAAGGTCAACTAAGAGCTTTGCTCCTTTAGGAATATTTTCTTTCTTTCTTATAGTCTTATAAGTGAAAATGTGTTTAGAAAAAAGAATGTTTTTTTTTCTCAGAAGGAAATGCACAACTAGGTGGGGTTATACTTGCCTGTCACCCTTCAGACAGGTCGAAAACAGTTTGGGTTTCATAACAGATCATGTATACAGTTGAGATGGCATTGAAGTAAAAGTACCTAGTGTGCAAGCAAAAGGTCTGAAGTTTGAATCCCTGGCTCTAGTGTAAAAATGCCCAATGAGTGTAGGAAAACCACTCTATAACTCCAGACTTTGAAGGCAGTGGACTGGTATTTCAGGGCAAAATGGCTTGTGAAACTAGCCTTATTAACAAGCTGTGGGTTTGATTAGAGAGTCAGTCTCACAAAGAATAAAGGAAGAAAGTAATTGAATATGATGAAGAATAATTCTGGTTATTGACCTTGGACAATACAGGTATATAAACACACATGTACTCTAAAACATGCACAAACAACCTACACCTTTCCACACATGCGTAAAAATACAATAAAACAAAATGTGATAAAAATAGGAATATTGGGCTGGGAAGATCACTCAGTGGTTTGGATTCCCAGATCCCATGTAATAATGTGGTGTGGGTGTGTAATTTTAGCCCTGAAGGGCAGAACCTGAGATTTCCCAGAGCAAGATGGCTTTCCAGACCAGCTCTAATGGAATACTCTAGCTTTATGTATACATACATGTGCTCATAACAGTGAGGTGGAAGAGTGAGTGGTAAGTGGTGATTTCCAATAATACCTTTGAACCATCATAGGCACATACACTCACATGCATTCAGGTAAATACATCATACACACGTACACATGCATGTACATGCATCCACATTGTGAACGTATACTTGGGAAAGTTAGAATGTATGTAATGAATTGATATTTTGAAATGAGCACAAGAGTGAAATGTAACCAAAATGAAAAGAAAATCGATTTGCTAAGAGGTAATCTGCAAAATGAGAGGGAAAGAGAAATAGGGAGTGAAGCTGATTTGTTTCTGTGAATTTCCTTGAGAAAGAGAGAAGCTAAGTTTCAGCATGTTGTTTTGTTTTCACAACATCTGCTTCAGTTTGCTCTCCCGTGATTCTTACAATTGTTTTGGTAGATAGCATTGCTTCTGGCCTTACATACATGGAACTTATTATTTATCACAGTGGGAATGGGGACATGTAAATTTATGCCTGGCTATAAAGAGAATATGTGATGCTTTATGGAAGTACAAAGAAGGGTCAAAGAAATTCAGATATAGAATCATTCCCAAATATATTATGCTTGTTATTTCTTAAGTAGCAGTGTGACATTTATTTCAATATATTTAAATGCATCTGGATTTTTACTGAATTATTCTGCCTGTGTGTATGCACGAGAAGTCTTCATTTTGTGCATAATGCAAGGAATTGGGAGTTTATCATGCTAAATTATTACATAGCTATTAAATATCAAAATATGTTTTCATTAGTCATCTGGCATTTATTAGTGTAAAATATCTATCCGATTAATTTTCAATTAGATGTCTATTTGAAACAGTGACATTTCATGTGTTAGTGGACAAACTTACTGCCCACACAGATGGCATACAATAAAAATATTAGCCAAACATTATCCAATGACTGGATGAATGCAGTAAAGTACATCCATCTTAATGAAATATGTTATATATCAGTCTCTGCACACATCCAACAATGAAATGACTTCCATAACAGATTGGTGTTCACTGTAACATATGTTGCAGATTGAATGTATTTTGAGTTTGTGTGTATAACAAGCAGATGCAGATGTGTAATATTCTGAGTTGGATCTTCAGTGCATTTTACTTAGCATTAAATAGCAAACACCAAAGCAGATGGATTCTTTAGTTATGAATTTGAGAATATCTAAAGACGCGCTGAAATTTTCATTAGAAAGATGCTCTTAGAATTATTTGATGAGATTGCTAATTGCCATGAGAATTCATTAATAGGCTGTAAATATGTATTTACTTGTCTAGTCTGAGGTAGATTTTTGCATAAAATATTCCTAGCATGTCAAATTAATAATAATAATCATATGTTTATCATGTAATATTCATAGGGTATTTTTCTTATAATTTTGCTAGATTATGTATTTAGCAAGAAAAAAACTCTTACCACCCATATTGCGTGTAAGTATATAAGTAGTATCTATAATATGAGCAGACATATCTTCAGACAAATATGTTAAAACCTTGCTTAAGATGTATCTTCAGATTGCACATATAAAATTGTGTGACATATGTACAAGTAACACATATGACATATTATGTGCAGTGTGTAAAAGCACCCTGTTCACTGTTGTATTGCATTAAATTGCATTCTGTAAAATTTATAGTTTTCATATTTCTTTATTCATCACTCATTCCATTGTACATATTCATACAAAGTAACATTACTTTGAATGAATATTGGCCTGCAATACTTTTATATTAATTCTACAAAAAATGCTCATAAAATATCTGATTATACAACTATTCATGTTATAAAATCCTCATCATCCTTATGTCTATCCAGGATAAACTCCATGTGACTATTCTCAGCAAGAGTGACCTTGGCCACTGTTATTCTTCGTAACTAGACACTGTCTTTGTCCACTCTGGCTGCAGTCATTTCAGACTTAGGGTTTCTTTGTGAAACAAAAATTCTCAAATGAGATAGATTACACGTTAGAACCTAAAACTCAAGATTGTGTAAGAGAAAAGTAGATTTCAGAAGTACAGGGCAATTGGGTCCAGAGGCTGAAGGGACAGAAGGAACTGAAAGCTAGAAGGCAGCATTGAGATTACAGCTGTGTCAGCTTTGCTTCAAGGTCAAAAATACATCCAGTGATCCAGCAAGGATTCTCTGAGTAACCAAGTGCAAGTCATACTGGCAATCCATCTGGTAGAGGGCCTTCTATTTAGGGATCCTGAAGTAGAGTCTCAGCTCAGAGTCAATCCTACTAATTAAAGTGCCAAAGGAAGTCCAGATTAACCAGGGACCAGGCAAGACTCATTGTTCCCATGAGTTCCTAGTAACAGGTCCATCAGTCAAGGACCCTACCTGTGAAATCAGCAGCTATTTAAATTCCACGCACCTGTGATATATAAGGCTATCCCATCAGCTCTGACTCAGCAAGTGTACTTATCACTTCAGTCTGTAAAGATTGGAAAAAGTTTTTGTCTTTCAAAGTCAAATCTATGCAGATCAAGAAAATAGAGACAAACATGATTAAAAGGAAAATTATAAAGTTTCTCTTATCTAAATCACAGAAAGAGCAATTTTAAGAAAAAAAGTTTATAGAAATAAATCCCTACATTAAGGAAAGGTAAGAATTTCAAGGAAAGAACCTTAAAGTTTTGTGAATACAAACAAGTTCTACCACATTTTCTCCCCTTAAATATAGGAAATTCCTTCAAGTTAGTTGGTCTTACTAATTTTAGAAACAAATGCATAGCATGTTATTGACATGATGACAAACATTTTCATCAATTCAATAAGGACATAAAATTATATAAAGCAATGTGTATGTGCCTATGAGGAGGGTTGCAGGGTCATTACTAACCTTTGGGAATTCATCTACTTTTTTGGAGTTATGAGAAACTTCTTAAAAAAGAAGCAAAAATATGTTCATTTTCCAGAGAGATAGAGAGAGAGAGCAAGGGCGAGAGAGAGAGAGAGAGAGAGAGAAACAAACCATTGCAAAAGAATAAAGAGGATTTTGATTTCCATAGAGTAGAAAACTACAACTGGGGCATATAATTATAATGTATGCTTACATGTGCTAAGGAGAGTTGAGGCGTGAAGGTCTTTCCATGGTAATGTCTGTTAATGACTAAATGATTCTTGCCAGCCATCTCACAGTTCTAGGGTTGTATATCATAAACACTGTGCAATAGGAAAGTCTTATCATTGAACTACTGTAGAAGCCTGGCAAATAATTCTTAATGGGGGAAAAGAGCATAATGATTTAGAAATTTTTGTATTGTTTTTATTCTTATACATTATTATCATTAGCATCATGTAGTATTTTCTTGAGATTCAGGTTCATAAATGGTATTATTATGATGAAGCAAATGAATAGCTTTGCTTCTTCCCAACTTTGTCTAAAACATACTTTCAAAATCATTTTTCAAAAATCCTCTTTATGATTGTTTTTTTATAAAAAATTGTAAAAACTATGTGAACTCTGTATGTATATATACTACATACATGTAAATAGATTGATTGGTGGATGGATTTTTTTATTACTGTTGCATCATTTTTGTTGGAATCAAGAATTTCCATATTAATCGAAAATTCTAATATTTGAAAGCAATGAATTCTGAATCAGAAATGTCAGAAATGCATGCTAACTCTTTCTTTGATGTATATTTTAAATGTATTTGACACTTGAATATGTTTCATTCTCTCTCAAAAATCTATGAAGTATTTCTTTGTTTGAACTTCCTTTTGGCAAATGATTAAATTTTATCTAACATTATGAGTTGAAGAATTATTGTTATCTATTCTTCAATAAATTAGCGCATCCTCAATGATCACTAAAATAAAGAAATATGTTTTACGAAACACTGGTTAGTGAAAGCCTCTAACACTGGCTCTTCACTTGGGAAATTGAGATAGGAGGACTGCAAGATCAAGGCCTGAATCAGCAAAATCAGCTCAAAGGCTGCCTAAGCAAAATATAATAGTGTGATATTTTATTATTCAAGGGCATGATTCCCAAATCTAACTATCATAAACATAAAGCAATAAAACAATAAATAGCAGTAACTGTTGGTATAGTTCACTGTTAGGTTGTACAATTTCATGTGTTCAAGTCTTAGTTCTCTCAATTTGAGATTACAAAAACACTGTGTAGTTTTGAGAAGTTGATATGATATCACATTAAATAACATTCTTCTTTAGATTTATTATTGTTATTAGTTTCGTACCTATTCCCAATGAATTTTCATCATTTCACCCCACATTACTCTTCCTCACCTGCTCCAACTCCCACTGAGAATCTTCTTCCCAAGAAGTTTCTGTCCTACATTTATGTCTTTTATTGTGTACAATGAATTTAATAAGATTTGCCTGCATTAGCATATATCTGAGCACTTGCAGAATAAACTTGCACATAACATTGTGTGTGTGTGCGTGTGTATATGCATGTGCGTGTGCGTGTGTGTGTGTGTGTGTGTGTGTGTGTGTGTGTGTCCTTCTGCTTGCCAGAGAGTCTTAATTGCTCAGTCATCTCTCCAGCCAGGAACATTTTAATTTGGTAAAAATTATGGTCTGGCTATTGATATTAAAAGATATAAGTAAGATTTAGAAATACATCACAAATTTTCTACTTCTTATTTGGTTTTGCCAGTATAACAAGCAAAACCAAAAAGTACTCCTTTGAAAAATTAGTTTTAGATTTAACCTTAATTAATAGCTTACTATTAATCATATTGTTTAGATTCGAGATTTTTTTTAAATGTGGTATTTAATAGGGGTATTAGTATTATTATATTTCATGTCCCTGACTGCAAACCATTTAATTTTTCTCAGGATAGAGATTAAGAGACTTTTGAAAATTGAACTCCAGTCAAGTGCCTGCTCTTTCATTTAAACTTGGCACATCAGGTTTATCTTCATGATATTACTAAGTAATTTTATTACTTTGATATTCCCTAGCCTAGGGTTATCATTATTTCTGATTATCCAAGCTAAGTGAAGTCCATTGACATGGATCTCATAATATTTCATTAGAGTACACTTTTTCTTTTAATCCTTCAAAGGAATTATAGCTGTCATAACTATTTCTCTATTTTAGCCATGAATTTTTGATTTACCTACTAAGTGATCTGAAACCACAGGCATATCTATCTTTATGCTCTCATGCCACCAGAGTTAAGTTGGTATATGTATATCAAACAGTTTTGTAAAGGCCTGAAAGTGATATCCACAATGCTTTTATCCAATTAAAAGTCTTTCTTTCTCCTGTAGAAAAAAAAGAAAGTAGACCTGGGACTGATGTGGCTGGTGTGGCTTTGTAAGAAGAGGAGTTGTTTCCTAAGTGGTTCAAAACATGGTGTACAAAAGGAAAAAAGTTTTTTTTTTTAAATTTTTCTATTATTATTTATTCAACTGTGTGCATGTGTGTGTGTGTGGGCGCGTGTGTGTCTATGTATGTGTAGAACCACGGACGAACCCGCGAACCACCATGGACGCCTCCACCTCATTCTGCCCCGGGATTCACAGGCTCCGCCCTACCAGGACCAGAAGCGCAGGCCGCCCCTGCTTCTGCCCGGCGTATATACCTGGGATCTGGGATCCGAACTCAGGACCTTCCGCCTGCAAGGCGGAGGCTTAACTCCTGAGCCACCTCTCCAGCCCAAAAGGAAAAAAGTTTTGAAGATGTCATGTAGTTAATAAAAGTGAGTGAAAATTGTTCCTAATGTGGACCATCCTTCTACTCTCCACATGCAACATACATAAAAAGTATTTGAAATATTAAATGTTATTTTTGCAATATATTTTGCAATATATGCATTCATCAAAACACCATGTTATATGCCATAAATACACATACACATACACACACTCACATGTATTTGAAGATTTTAGTTTAATAAAATTAAAAATAAACATAAAAGTATGATTATGAAGATTGTACTGTGTCTTAAAAATAAAACATAATAAGTAAAAAGCTAGCAATTTTGTATGTGAGCACTGCTATAGTCCTGAAACCTCATTTTAATTGCATCTGATATCATGATTCACATAGGGTTTTTTTCTGCAAAAAATGTCGATATATGGGTTTTGACTGAGTAATCACAACTAATTCTTTTGAATTTTGAAATGAGGACTTTTGAGATGCTAAAGGAGTTTGATAGGGTGCAATTTACTGTCAAAGAACTAAAATATTCAATTCACAATCAGATGAACATGGTAATATAAGATAAATCCTGAAGATCTTTCATGACTTTTATGATTTTTATTTATTTATAGTACATTTGTAATTGCAATATTTTATTCTAAACATTTACAGAAAAGGGACTGAAGATTTCTGTTCCCTAGAATTAATACCCACATTGCAAATTAAAAAGATTTTCTATGTTATCATTCATAGTCATAACATCATTTATAATTATTAAGTTTCCAAAATTTCAATTTATTTTAATAATTTTATTTATGAATTTTATTTATGCACAATAATTTTATTTTGTAACAAGAAAACCACCATCAGGAGCAGCTTAACTGCTTGCTGTGTGACTCTTCGGATGCCACAAGAGCCAGGTGTAAGTGTAGCCATTTGTGGTGGTTTTTTTTTTTTTTAGACTGAGCCTGAAGCATCTCCAGAACACCCTGGCTTGCCAGACTTGCCTGTCAGTGCACTCTGGGGTGGATTACTGATCTGTCTCAAAGAACAAGATGGAAGAGCAATTAAGAATGTTTTCCAGGGTTGGAGAGGTGGCTCAGGGGTTAAGCCTCCGCCTTGCAGGCGGAAGGTCCCGAGTTCGGATCCCAGATCCCACGTATAGACGCCAGGCGGAAGCGGGGGTGGCCTGCGCTTCTGGTCCTGGTAGGGCGGAGCCTGTGAATCCCGGGGCAGAAAGAGGTGGAGGCGTCCATGGTGGTTCACGAATTCGTCCAGTGGTTCTACACACACACACACACACACACACACACATGCACGAGCACATACACACTCATATGCACACAGTTGAATAAATAATAATAAAAAAATTAAAAAAAAAGAATGTTTTCCAGCACAAACCTTGGGTTTCCACATCATGAACAATGCAAATGCATGCATATCTATCTGTACACATAAATGCTTTCTCACACATGTGAATACACACATACACATGAAAATGAAAAAAAATCAAAAAGAGGTGTTTAGAATTATCATATTCAATAATATATTTTGTTCTCACTTATACATGCAAATTGTAATTTGAAGATGTACATACAGCATGTCAAAAATCTATAATAGACATGAACTAATGTTAAGTAACCTTTCTTCTTGCTTTCTTTCCACACTCCATTTTCTTCTTTGTCAATTATGCTTCCAGCATGCATCTTTATAAATTTGTCTACTCAATTATGTAATTGAATTATGATTTTCATAAATCAACAGTTGAAAAAATGGATTCATACTAATACTAATTCATTTTGCACTTAATTATCTCCATCACAAAGTGAAAAACAAGTTTCCGTATATAACCATGAGTAGCTACATGAATAGTCATATACTTTTCCATTGTCCCCTAACATTGTTTTATTAAGGTTAGTTATTTTTCTATGTTATGTGAGGAATGTACTCAACTTTTTCTCCAGATGAATAATCAATTTTGTGAATATTATTTATTAACTTACTTATTATATATTGAATGCTCTTAAACACTGGAATTTATTTTTTTTAATTTTTAAATTCCTTTCCATTGAAATCTTTTTTAGTTAACATGCACTTATTGGCCCTCTATAATCACTTTAATATCAACATCCTTGTAAGATACTCCCAGCATTTCATTTTTCAAGTCAAAAATGAAATTATTTTTACAGTTCTGAAGTAAAAAAATACTATTTGAATATAAACCACATTTCCATTTGTGTCTATAGTAATAAACACAATAGTCCTTTCACCTCATTGTATTGTTTTTCTTTTTTTCAACAACTTCATTATTATTACATATTTTTATTAATATTTTTATATCTGAATATTTGGTGCTGCTCTGTAGAAACAGCTCATTACTTTTCCTTGTGTTTTCATCATTCCAAAGTATATTGCACATCTGTTTGGTAAATTAAGGAGACAATTTCAGGATTCTTTTTTTTTTTTGAAGATTAAGGTAGAGTTTATTAGAGGAGAGAAAGGTTGGAAACTCATGGACTTCAGACATGGAGGGCCATGAGGGGCTAGGACACCCTGGAGAACTGGTGGAGCCTAGGCATGGAATCCATGAGGAGCAAGGAACAAGAACCGGACTCATGGCACTGGAGTGCTATGAGGGGTTAGGGCACTGGAGAACTCATAAGAAATGGATACCTGGAAAAAGAACCCATGGCATTTTGAGTACCATGAGGGACTAGGGGTCCAGAGAACTCATAAAAAACAGTCAGCTGGAAAGGGACTCATGGCACTAGAGTGCCAGGCATATTTATACACCTAGACAAGCCAGGAAAACTGGCTTTTTTCCATAGGTTAACTCCCATTGCGGCCCAACCCAGTTGCTCTTGGGCCCATGTGGGCTAAAGGTCAAGTTGTTTGATTTCAAGAGCACTCCTTTCCATAATCCCTTCACAGGGAAGTTGGCCATCTTATCTTGGGAGGATTGGAGTCAGTTCCTCAGCAGGGCTGTTCCTTTAGGGCGATTCCACCGGTGGGGGATGACCTTAGGAATTCCAAAGACCTTCAAAGACCTTGAGAGACCCATCCCAGCATAGCTGCTCTAAAGCTGCCTCACTGGTTTCTGACATCTTGGGGTAGGAGGATGGCACAGTTCGCCCTTCCTTTTGTTGGGTGCCTACTACCTACCCTCTCTGCTCAGGAGCTTGTGGGCAGCTGTCACCACCCAGTGATATTTCTGGCCACATTTCTCTGGCCATCTTTTCAAGCTCTCCTTGAGGAAGGCTTCCGTGGCTCCAGCAGCCTGTTTCTACCCCTTATGCTTTCCTATCCCTTCTTTTAATTTTCCTGCTTTAGTTTTCTTGCTTTGGGATCCAATACTTTATTCTCCACAACCTAAAGCCGTTGTAGCATCGTCGCTTGACTGCCCAGATGTGCCACGTGCCTCTAAGAAGGAATCTAGAGCTTCCTTCTAAGTTCCTGGTTTGTTCAGGAGGTTTTCTCCCTTACCAGGCTAGAAGACAGCTTCATTCTTCCACTCCGTTTCCACTTCTGCCCTGACCAATCCTGTCACCTGGCTCCTAATGATTTATTGTTGTTTGCTTGCTTTTTGTTATTTTTTGTTTCCTCTCTGTTTTTCTCACACACGTTCCAGAGGGGAAATAGATCCTTCTTGGCAGAGATGGCATGGCTGGCTGGCAATTTCAAGATTCTGAGGCCTCAGAGTTGTTTAAAACCATAACAATATTTGAGCCTAAAAACTAGCCTTCGGGTAAAGGTGTCTTTGTGAAAGACCGGCAATTTGGGTTCATCCAAATGGTGGAAGGAGACAACTCACTTCTAAAATTTTCCCCTGACTTCCACATTTCACATGCCAAGGAACACAGTCTCTTTCTCTCTCTCTCTCTCTGTTCAAAAAATTAGATACATATTTTAAAAATATACCTATATTAATAGCAAACTACAGTTTAGTTCTCCTCAAATTTCAATTACGTATCTCCCAACTAAAAATTCCATGTGATACAATGCAGCAAGAAATGAAAAGGGCAAGAATCACAGGCATCCTTCTCAATGAAGACATGCTTATGCAGCTGCTCAGTCACTGCCAAAGTTCCACAGTGGAAGTTTGAATTATATTTTCTTAAAAAGTAGTTTGCTTTTCTTCCTGAATTTCTTTCATCTCTGTGTGTGTGTGTGTGTGTGTGTGTGTGTGTGTGTGTATGTATGCAGGTTTGTGTACAAAAGTGTACCCAAGGTTCATATCAGGAATCCTATTCAATGGCACTTGTACTATATTACTGTGAGTTTGATTCTCCAGTTACACCCAGAACATGCTAGTATATCTCTGATTAGCCAGAATGCTTTGAGGAATCCCAGGATTTTTCTTTCATATGGGTAACCGTACTCTGACATTTTAGCTTGAATCTATGAATCCAAATCATCTTTATCAAACTTATTTACAGCAGCAATTGTTTTATTCTAATTTGCTGATATCACGGAGTAGCTTCTTAAATTAACTTTCATTGAACTGATCTTCATCTGTGACATAAACTTAGCCTGGAAATAATGGATTATATTTCATTATGTGTAACATTTTTTATTGTATATATGTTTTAGGTGATATTGTTCTATGATTATATTTTATTGGTTTATTAGTCTTTGATATTGAATTTCTGATGAGCTTATAAGGTTTCAGTCAATACCATAGCTCACAGTTAATGGTAGATGGTATTTATTTATGAATCTTTATAGCTATTTCAAATTTTTCTATTTTTCATCTGTTATTCACTTTACAGATATATTTTTTAATCTTCAAGGTATACAAAATATTGATCACAATTATGAAATTTTATGATCACTACCTTGGAGTAGTTCTAAATAATGAGACAATTCTTCAAGTTTTATTCTGTGAAGGGCTGATTTGCAGACAAATTTACATTTGAGTTTTATAAATAGTACATGGACTTGGAAAATGGTTATTATATTTAAAAAAAAACAATTCTTTTAATGTTGGAACATCCAGTAGAGTGCATTCTTACTTTAGTAATAATTTTGTAATTTTCTCGATGAATATAATGTACTCTGAGTACTCTTATTCCTAATTTCCATTTTACCTGTCATCAAGAGTCTCATTTTCCATTGACTCCTGTACATCATTAAAATGTCCATGCCTATGTTTTTATCTTTGCTCATAAAACAAACTGAGATGTAGATGTCCCCGTAGTTTGTTGTATTCACATCCTTTTTACACCATTATTATGCTGAGTAGGTCGACTTGCAAGGATATTTTACAATGTTTGTAACTCATCTTTCTCACTTTTCTGCAGCCAATATGAATTCTTTTCAGAGATCTCTCCTGAACTCCAGTCAATTTTCTGGAAATTTCTTTCTAATTGTTCCTTAAGTTTGGCATAGTCTTTCTGAAAATGGTCCTTATCCATTTTCTGTTTCACATTTTCCTGAGCTTGCAGTTTTTTATGCTGAAGTACATATAGCTTATTCACACATTTGAAATAACAACTGTACCAATTCCTTTTGGGATTCTTCAAATGAGAAAAAAATAAAGTAGCCAATTTTTGGTCGAGATATAAATTAATTAGTTCAATACTATTTTGATGAAAGTAATGAAAATGGTAGCAGTTGCTTTGAGTGCAAACCTGATAGCACAATTCTTATTTCTGAGGTATGAGAGATATTTATTATTTCTGCATATGACCCTGTGTCTGTAACAGTAATCTAATCTCTCACAGCAATTTCTAGACCATACAGAAACTAAAAGTAGCTACTGCCACTAGTCTATGTGGAGACTCCACTCCATGCCCAAGAGATGGAAGGGAGGCAGCCATCACCACATACAAGCCAGGAACTTACAGCCCTTAAGACTATCAGAGAGCTGATGACTCTAATATGTAAAATTTCTGTTTGTCTGTTGAAGCTTTTAACCTGTCTCTCTCCCTTTAAATATATTAATGTTAGCATTTGCAGGTTGACTCTATATTTTCTAAGGAACTCACTTGTTTTGTTTGCTTTCAATTTTCTACAATTATCAGTGGTGGTATATTGTTTCACTTTGATGTTTATTCATAGCAGCATAGAAACTGATTGTGCATATTATTTAATAAAGTACCTCTGCCACTAAGAAAGTTCTGACTTTTAACATTAATGGCAAAACCTGGTTGATTTTATTCCTCTATTTCAGCTATTATATGCATATGTTGCAGTTTGCTTTTTCCTCTTTCCTACTTTTACTTGTTTTGTGGGAATCAACCTATTTATTAAACATGATATCTTTTAGAACTGGAAATCCCATTAAGTTTTTCCTTGTTTCTTGCATTTTCTTTATTACAGTCTTCCAAAATGCTCCTTTTTTAACATTTCATATAATGCACATTGATGTCCGTACAAGAGGCCAGAGGTTCATATACTTTTCTCATGCTTCATCCACCTAAGACAAGTATTATGATTAGTAGTTCTAGAGTAGTTCCACTTCATGTTTTCAGTCCATCTTTATTTTTATCTGTCTTTTATCACGAGGCCAGTGAAACATCACCACCTTGTCCATTCCCACACACATAGGAGAGATTCAGTGGAGAAATGCAGTCTATTATTATTATTATTATTTATTGTTGAAATTTTAGTTGTTATTCTTTCTATTTTAGCCTTTCGGTCACTGTTGAATATGCACGTTGACTATATAATCTAAGATGTTTTCTCTATTTCACCATTTTTTTGTCTTTATATCATCCCTGTGATTCATTTCTTGTTTCCTAATGTTTTTTTTCTTGAGAATATTCTATGATCACACTCTTGATAAGAAATTTGAGAGTCTGCAAGTCTCCTTTGCTCTCATTTGCCCTCCCAAAAGTTGTCTTGATAGACTAATGAACTATTGAGTCACAATACTTTGTGAATGGTGAAAGGTCTTCTGATTTTTGATGTAGGAGAAAGAACATGATATACAATTGTGATTTTTTTTCTCCTGAAAGTTTGTGTTCCTTTGTGTCTGAAAAGAGCATTGCTTTATATAAGTACCAAGAAATATACATGCCCATTTATATCTTTGGAAGGACATGTTTCTTTGTCCCGAATTCTTCAATAAAATTTATTAGAATAGTACATCTGTTTATTTCAAAAAATATTGTGTTAAATTTTCTTCATTTCTTTCCCAAATACATTAACTTTCATGTAATCTAGTCTCTCTTTCTTCCCTTCTTTCTCCTCCTCCTTCGTTTGTCTCATTCTCTTTCTCTTCTTCTTCCTCCTCCTTTGAGGAGAGGCTAGGGTCTATTTTAGGGTTTCATGAATACTTAACAAGAACTGAGCTCGAGTTGACATTTGCCTCTCTATTCTGCAGAGTTAGTTCTTTGGTTTCCTCTCTGTACAATAAGTTAATTTCTTACAAAAAAATGTTTCTCTGCCACTTCCTGCACTAAAACCCAGGTCCAATTGCTGACTCCATATGAAGGACTTGTGGGAAAGCTAGCATTTACACAGGGAAGCAGCAGAAGACCTTCCTACTCCTCTTCACTCTTTTAGGTGTTTCCCTACCTCAAAATAAACCATAATCCATCCCAGTTCTCAGTCCCTCCTTGATTCCTCACAGCCTCTGCAGTAATACTTGTCCATGAAAAAATGGATGAATGATGGCTCTAGAAGCCAAACTATTTTTTAATTTTATTAATGTTTCTTTAGCTCAGTTTGTCCACATATCATTTCAATGTATACTCAAGTAAAAATATTGATAGGATATGTTGTATATTTTTGTCTTAAGACTGAAAGGCTGGCTGTGTTTTACATGGACAGTTAATCTCAGTTTAAGGGAGCCATTTCAACTAGTCAATGTCTGTATGTAGTTAGTAGCAGCTATACTGGAAGGAACATCTCTAATTACTGATGTGCTTGACTTAGAATTGATGGTTTTCAGAGAGCTACCTCAGAACATCAGGGATTTTTTTCCTTAGTCATTTTCTAACCAATTTTCTTTATTGATGAATTTTGTCCTTTAAAGATGTCGTGCATTTAGTTACTTTCTACTACACAGTTTATTTCCTCCCCAGTTTTTCCAGGCTCCTTATGTCTTTTTCTTGTATCCATGTCTCATTTTTTGTCATTGTTATTGTTGCTGCTTTATCTTTTGTGTACAACTGTGTTTACCAAGGGTCTTTCATGTGATCCTGGGCTTGGATTTGGGACTATCCCAAGTCAAACTCTTTTGAGAACTATCAGCATCTACATTTCGTAGAATGAACTCTGGACAATTATCTATTGGGATAGAAAAAAAATGCTATCATTGCCATTTCTCTGAGAGTCCATGAAGCCTTTACATCCAACCCACAGCCTGTGGACTGTGTGTGTCCCAAAGCTACTATGAATGTTACCCAAAACAATTGTAGATAGTGTTATGGTTGGCACTCCTAAAGCCTCCAATTAGCCTGTAGTCAGTATATGCTGTAGTTTCTTGTTCTAGAAAGACGTACATATTAGAGAATCAGTCTCAATATTGCCTCAAAAGTCCTCACTAATCATTCAACTGTTAAAGATGAAAAGCAGGCAGCAAGAAAAAATATTATGACAATAATATTTAAAATCACAGCATATTAACCAAATTCTAGATATGTATCTTTTATCCTCTCAAGTCTTTACATGGACTTGTTTTAAAGCTGAGCCCTAATGTGTGCATGTACAGATAGAATTCAGACTTATAACCACATCTATGAGCTGTAAGCATTTTTGTTGTTGTTGTTGTTGTTCACTTTATCAAGCCCACCACAGCTATTAATATAGTCCTCTGATGGAAAGCAATGACTAAACAGAGCTTGCGTTTTAAATTATTGCACCATAAACACAATCATGTATTCTCTGGAAATAAACTGTCCTTTATTGGTCTTCTATACTGTTGTCTACTGCAAATTATCAGAAACATTTTTACTGGACAGCTGCATCAAAATTGATGCACAAACAGGCAGCCTTGCCAAGTGCCTTATTCTTTATATTCAAGTCAATTGTACAATTCTGCTTAGTTTGCCACACACACATTATAGCACAGGGAAAACTCAGGAGAAGCACTGAAGCTAACCCTCCATTACATGCATGGTGCTCTCAGCAGATGTCTCCATGCACAGCATCATGGTTTCGTAAGTTACACTGGCATTGTCATTAAGCTCAGAAATTTGATTCCACTCACTTTGTCATCCTGAAAATAGATGCCTCTATTCTGTAGGCTGCTGCCTTGACAAGTAGAATTTTCACAGAAAGGAGTTCCACCACCTCCACTCTTAAAGAATTATGTTATTCCACTTTTTCATAATCAATAATGAAAGAGTCAGAGCAAAGTAAGAAATCACACTAGGCAAGATTGAAAAGAAAGTCTCAAAGTTCTACCCCTGGGCTCTGTCTTGCCTACAGTATTCAAACAAGTTACCATCATTCCTGGACCTTTTCCTCACTTTTGGAAGCATTTGTTTTTATGGTGCGTATTAACATATATGACTGAGGCTATAAAATGCCATGAATTGGATAAGCCTGAAGAATTATCTTCATTAAAGTTTATGTAGCTTAGTTATATGGCTGAATCTGGCTTCATGGTATAAAAGAATTGCTGATCTTGACTTCACCACTGATGGCTTTCTGTCAAGTGAACCTAATGTTTCGGACTGTCCATGGAACACTGAGTCCAAAATGAGGAAAAACTTTTCAATTCAGCCTTTTGTATCAGGCCACAAGAGCTGCATATAACATAAATGACTGATATTTTACAGTAGTTACAAAGAATCTCTTAAGATGACATTTGCTTATGTAACAACTGCTATTATAAAGGGATCAGTATTGGGATAATCAAAAGAGCTGATGAATTTTAATTTGTTATGTGTTTCTGAATAAAACTAACTTTGAATTCAGAGTAGTAAGTTGTTTTTGATATTTTGATGCTTTGTCAATTAAAATGAAAACTGAAATGCCATATTATTTAAATTAACATTTAAATTTGAGTTTATTACTAATCTTGCTTTTTGAACATCATTCTCCTGTTCACATTTTTAGAGTTCAGGGTCCTAGAAAGTGGTTATTTATAAAATGCCATTCGCAAACAGTCCTTTCTTATTTTGAACAAATGCTTAAAATTTTGGCATAAATTGCTGTTTTCCAATTTTGCAGATAAATTCTTTCTATTAAATGACTTTTATACTCATTTTTCTCATTATGTAGTTTTAGATTAGTTGTTCTGTTGTGCCTTTTAGTACTCACTAATACTGAAGTGTTTAGAAGCCGATTTTAGTCACACAGTCAGCACTCATTGCCTTTTGACTTTCAGAACTTTTGGAGATACAGAATATGCTTCAGAGTCTCCATTTGAACTTAACATTCTTCGTCTTTCTACCTTATTACTATCAAATAATGTTATTATGTTTAGTTGTATTTTCAACTTTTAGGAAAGAAGAATTTTAATCCTATGTATCAGTAAATCATAGTATATCATAAGATATCATGTACTTTCTTCTATTGTTGAACCTATAAAATACTTCATTTTCTTTTTGAATGCTCATAGTAAAGCAGCAATGGAATATGTTAACATAGGACATGAGAAATGAAATCAACCTTATTTTTTACTGTTCTTTCTTCCTAAGTTTGTGATAAACTATTTCATTCTCTGCAGGAATGAAATTCCATGATTCAGCCAATCATGCTTCACGTCTACAAAATCACATTTATTTTATAATCAGAAATCATATTTGATTCACTAGTTAAAATATCTATCACGAGTATTTATTCCCAGTGCTTCTTTTTAAATGCAGCTACTTTGAAACTCTATTTTACTGCAAATCCTAAGAGTACTTGGAAGAAAGAACTGACTAATTTTAACTTTTGTCAGTTTCTAGTGTTTCCACTGGTGACTTCTTGAAGATGAAGCATGGAGGCAAGAAAGCATGGCAGCAAGAGGGTAAATTCCTGATAGATTTATCAAGGTGATGAGCATTAGTTTTCTTTCAAGGCAAGAAAGGCTTCTAGATCTGTTTTATTGGTCTTTAGGTATCCTTTTATTAAGCCTTTGCTAGCTGATATTTGAAAAGATATGAGGTATCTGCTCAAGATTAACATTCAAGGGTAGATGTAATAAAAGTAGGAGTGTTCTTATAATAAGACTCCAGTTTAACAGCTTTTTGTCTCTGGCCAGGGGATGACATATAGTGCCCAGCAGGATGGAGTGAAGGGCATTGCAGG
This sequence comes from Typhlomys cinereus, assembly GCA_023101885.1. Taxonomy (NCBI): domain Eukaryota; kingdom Metazoa; phylum Chordata; class Mammalia; order Rodentia; family Platacanthomyidae; genus Typhlomys; species Typhlomys cinereus. Next base: position 1,488,083 of record JALPQD010000221.1, on the reverse strand, counting down.
AGCAGCAAAACTACAAAAGAAAATCAACAAACCACAATCCAGAACTTCAGAGACTCTATATCAACCACCTAGAACTAGGCCAGACTAATCTCTCCCCATCCTGAAGCTCAGGGACATTTGCGGAAGAGGGGGCGGTAAGAGTGTAAGAGCAAAAGGATGGGAGGAGCAATGATTTGCAAGATACTCCACACAAGTTAGGGCCGAAGCAATCATAATTGGACTTTGCATGCCCAGCGCAATGTCCAACACACTATTGACCTCACAAAGTCTAGCATCTGCTAAAGACACCAAGATCCTTGGAGGCAAGGGATTGACAGCCACAGTAGTGTTCCTATGCTTAAGGGGAACATGGGAAGGGTTCAGGGATATGCCACTGGGTCCTTGTATGTCATCGTAGAGGAGGGCCTAGAGGAGAGTCAAGCATGCACAATAAAGGACTCTTTGGGAATTGGGGCGGGAGGCACTGGGGGATGGGGATGGAGGGGTGAGGGGAGGGGAAGCAGGGAGTTCAGGGGGAGGAGGAGGGAGGGAAGGAACTGGTGTACCTATTAAGTTTGTATGAGCAGAAATAATAATAAAAATGTATATAAAAAAGATTAACATTCAATCTTTTTCTTTCACAAATATGCACAGGAGCCTACTAATATTTGCTTCTTATTTCAATACATCATCTAGCAATGCAGAACAAAATACTCAATTTGACACCCTAGTCCCCCAAAGTTTTGACTGTTCCTTTAACTTCTTCACAGTGGTATTGCATTAGTTTTACTTCTTCCCATGAGTGTGACTTTCCTAAAATGTGGTATTTCTGTTAACACTATATATATTGTAAAAACTGATGAAATGTATTAGAAAGTAGTTTTCTGTAAAGGACTAATTTTTATCCTGCAGCCATATTTGAAAATGCAGCATGCATTTTCTAGTATGAAACATTTAATTCCAACTTTTTTTCTCTGTGGTTTTAAGGTCCGGTCTTTTTATGTAGCATAGACTTGGCTACAGTGCACTCCAGAGCCCAGACTGGTCTGAAGTCTTTATCCTGTGTTTACTTCTGAGGCCTTGAGGTACATATCTGGTTTCATAAATAGATACTTATTTTCTATGACATATTTCCAACAATAACTAAGTTTTTATGATTTTTTGAAATTTTTTCCCACATTTGATTTTTTTCTAACCATACAAGCTCAATAGGTAGTGCCATCCTCTCCTTCCCCCTCCTCTCCCTGTCTTCCCCAATTGCACTCTCTCCTCTTTCCCCTTCCTTAAACAAGTTTTTGTTATAAAGTTCAAACATGCTTTTTTAACTCATATATTTAAAAATGTAAATATGTGCTTGCAAATGGATTAAAGTATATTTTGCATTGTGAATAATTTTCTATTTGATCATTTCAAAAATTCCATTAAGAAATAACATTGAGTTTCCTTAATATATTTATAATATTTTAAGGTTTGCTTTTGTTCATTCAGAACATTAATATTACCTATAAAACTTAGTGTCATTAAATATATCATTTTTGTTACAATAAATAACATACAATTATATTTTTGAAGAATTTTTAGCAAGATATTTGAAGATAATTGATTTTCTTAAATTGTACCTAATGACCGGCCACTTAGCTGAACATTTCCTTCATTTTTAATTCTGTATTATCGTTATTCTTAGAAGATAATCACATACACTAAATAAAATGAGTTTGTCTTGTGTTTTTCTATAATTTATTATTTATTCTTGCTTTGTTATAATGGGCAATGTTTCTTGCAATAGCATTTAAAACTTTTAACTTCAAAAACACTTGCTTATATTATTCACCAAAGAGAGAGAGAGAGAGAGAGAGAGAGAGAGAGAGAGAGAATGTGCGTGTGTGTAAGGGCACTTGAGTGTGTGTGCCTTGGAAAACCAAAGTTAAAACACGAATCATCCTGGATTACTCTACCTCCTTACAGATTTGTTCTGGCATTTCCCAGACTCTTCCTTTCCATGGCCAGAATTACATGCCACCATTATACCCACCTGTTATTTTTATATAGTTTATATAGTTCTGTGTATTCCAAGTAACATCATTTTGTTTATGAGGCAAAGGCTTTAATTCCTGTGACAGTCCCAGAAGTATGTCATTTTTAAAAAATCTATCTCTCCTATTACATTTTCAGCATACATAAATATTTTGTCATGACAACATTTTTTCACAAATATATCAACCACCTTTCATGTACATGAAATAATACTGCCAGGCAAATTCTGATAACATAAAAATTTTGCTAACAAATCTTTTAACTTCCTTGAGATTGAACCAAATTTCTTATATTAAAAAATGTAAGCATGCAAATAAACAAATAAAAACCCATGGGTAATGTCCTTGCCTTCTACTCCTGAGGGCCTGAGTTTGATTTTCTAGAAATATGCCATGTATGGTGGGATAAGCTTGTATACCCAGTGCTAGGGAGATGGAGACAGATTCCTGAGGTTCGCCAGCCTTCCAGCATAGTCTACCTAATAAATATCAGACCAATAAGAGACCTCTCAGAAACAAAACAAGCAACAAATAAGCAAAAAACTCTTAAGTGGAAAGCATCTAAGGAATGAATAGTGATCCTGTTATTCACAAAAACCCTCATACACACATTCACACAGGTACACACACAACAAAGAATCGCAAAATGAATTTTCTTAATGTCTATTCATGTTCAAATGATTCAAAATAATATGTAGCCATCATTAAAATTGCATAAAAATATGCATACTCATTGACTTTTGTTCCTACTTAAGAAAATGATGCTTTACTTACTTAAGGCTTAGATTTCATAGATTTGATTGTGATTTTGGGCATGTTTGTACATCTACATCCCATGAGATACACTATGGTAAGTTCAATAAGAAGTGTACATTACTATAGGCTCTCATACTGTGCTCAATTTGTTAGAAATAACAAGTGAATATCGTTCCATAAATTATATTGTACTTAAGTATTAGTTAATCTAATTTATAATAAAATGCATTTTATTCATTGAGAACTTGATTTTTAATTTACTTGATACTTACTAAGAAACAGTGAATGTTCTCTGGGTTCATCATATCAAAGAGTAGGGATACCAAGATGAATAAAATCATCTCCACTAAAGAAACTTAATTCCACTAATGGAAATGAAAATAGTTAGGCAATCTAATTCTCCAGGGCAATTACTATGATCTCATGCAAAAAGAATTACTGGAACGTAGAAAAGACTTTGAAAAAACATGAGGTTGTTAGGAACACTTTCATGGAGGTGATAAATCCCAAGTTGAAACTTTTACAGTGTCTTACTTGACAATTTTAAACCTATGTAAATTCTGGGAAGATGTAGCAGCTCTCCAGTTAATCCAGCATTAGGGAGGGAGGAAGACATAAGGAATCTCTAGGGCAAGCTAGTTAGCTAGACTAGATGAACTGATGAGTTCTAGTTTCAAAAGAGAGACCATTTCTTAACACATAAGGTAGAAGAGTACCAAGAGATATATTAATATCAAAAACAGGACACCACACTCTACAGCACACACATGCAAGTGCACCCCCAAACAGGTGAACATGTATATGCACATTCAAGCACAGCGTACAACTGCATATGTATATTAAAAAAGAAGAAACAGAACCTGGTCTGAAAACATAACTTAGTGATGGAGCAATCATCTAACAAGGCACTGGGTTGAATTCCTAATCCAAGAAAGAAAGAAAAGAAAGAAAGAAAGAAAGAGAGAAAGAGAGAAAGAGAGAAAGAGAGAAAGAGAGAAAGAGAGAAAGAGAGAGAGAGAGAGAAAGAGAGAAAGAGAGAAAGAGAGAAAGAGAAAGAGAGAAAGAGAGAAAGAAAGAGAGAGAGAGAAAGAAAGAAAGAAAGAGAGAGAGAGAAAGAAAGAAAGAGAGAGAGAAAGGAAGAAAGAGAAACAAAGAAAAGAAGGAAGGAAAGAAAGACAAAGAAAGAGAAGAATTGACTGGCTATGGCATATCTTTTTAAAGTAATTAAATAATACATATATGAAGTCAATAAAAGCATTTGTGAAGTCAATTTTATACCAGGTATTAGGAATTTGAAATAAAACAATAAGCATGCAAAGGCCCAGAAGTAGAAGCTTGACAAGATAATTTGAGTAGCAGTGGGTTGGTGCTAGGCTTACAAAGGGTGAGGATGGAGGGACATTTGGAAGAAAGGGTCAGATAAGGATAGAAGGATAGAATCAAATAAGTTTATAAAAGTAAACCAACTGGGGCTAGAGAGATGGCTCAAAGCTGGAGACAATGTTTCACAAGCAAAAGGTCCTAATTTTGGATCCCAGGTACCATATAAAAATGCCAGACAGAAATGGCAAGGGCCTGCATTTCTGGCCCTGGTGGGCAGAGCCTGAAAAATTCCAGCAAAGCAAAATTCCAGGTAACCCAATGGACTGGGAAGAAAAAAAGTGTGAAAAATTCTTTCACTTGTAAAATGTAATCAACTTAGCGCTTATGCAATAGCACTTACAGTAGACTTGAAATGAGATAATCTCCTTTATCTTAATGATTTTAATATGGTCCCTGGCAAATAACCAAGTTTATTTTCCTTTAAATGTAGGAATCTTATTTATTGCTTATATGCATATAATATTTCCTATATTTAATATATTTATATACCCATTGAGTGCTATACCATGTGGATATGTGTAATTATAGAGAATTTTTAAAATTTTAATGAAAAAGAAATTATGTGCTCTTATGACTGAAATATTTTAGCTCAATTAATTCAAGAATCACTACTGACATAAGAACATATTTGGAGAATCATAGGGCTAAACACAGCAGTCATGTTTACAAAAGATATTAGGGTCATAACTGTAACAGTTACTCTTAACTGTTGCTGTGAGAGAGCACCCAAAGTCAAATAACTTAAGAGATAAAGGGAGATTTATTCTGCTTAAGATTCTAGAAGAGAGAAACAGTCTTTCATATTGAAGGCCACATGGCTGGATGCTGAAGCTGGAGGCACACTAAGTTGCTGCAAACATACTGGAGTCTTCTTCTAAGCCTTCTGTTCTATGGTTCCTTTTATCTGGTCCACTACTGGGAGGCTCCAATGAGATCTAAGGAGGTTCCAATCAGATCTAAGGCTGGACTTTGTGTTGTAAATGTATTGATCTGGATAATCTCTTCAGGTAGTCTGACAGTTTAGTTAATGCCAACTGTGTCAAGTTGACACCCAAGATTAACTATGATGAGTCCACCCCTTGTCAACTTGACACCAGATCACATTTCCTTAGGCCATTCTTAATCTCTGCTTAACAAAACATAACATAACCATCCATGTACAAGTGCACATATGTTATTTATCCCCAGAAAAGTGGCAAAGTCCTTTGAGAAATGCTTAGTCTTTAGTGACCCATTACATAACATCATAATGTTGGTTACATTTTACCATATAACTACAGATTAACATTATTACATTACATAATATAAATATCTTCTTAGTGAAAACCACACTCCATCCAACTGTAAAAATGTCAGTACAGAATACATCAGTAGTCCCAACACAATCCAACGGTCTTAAGTCCAAAGCCTCCTATAAAATCAAAAAACAAGTTACATACCCGCAACATACAATGGCAAGGAATAAACATTCCCACTCCAAAAGGGAGGAATGGGTGCATATTCAGGAAAGATTGGTCTATAAGGAGACTAAAAGACAACAGGAAAAACTCCAAATCCTGTAGCTTCAAGTCCATCAGGTAAACCTCTCATTGAAATCATTTCAGTTCCAAAGGGCTTTGGTTCCATCCCTCCAAAGCTGCTACTCATAACACATCACCCCTTGGGCTGGTTCCTTTCAGGGTATACAGCTCTCCTTGCCAGATGTTATTGCCATCTCTAACATCTTCATTTCTCAATGAAGAACCAGACTTTAACTCCACAGCACAAATGTTCTTCTTGGGCCTCTAAACTGCAAGCTCTCTGCCACATGCTATCTGGATTGTGCCATTCTCTGAACTTGGAGAAGGAATCCATGACTCCCTGCCTTTTACAACTGTGATACCTTCAAAACCAATACCACATTGGGTGACATTGCCTAGCTTTACTGTTGCCTTGGGTTACAGACCCCCTCGAATCACAGGTGATTTAGCTTCTCTGTGCTGACAAGGAGAAAATTTTCTTTCTCTGCTGGGCAGATGCTTTAAGGGAGTAATAGAACCTTGCTTTGGAACTCCACCATTTACCTCATTCCTTTTTGCATTCTTATGGGTGGGAACCTTCTCTGAGAATCTTGCCCTCAAGCTAGGGCTTCTCCTATTATCCAAATTGAAAGCAGGCCTTCATTTACTGATGAAGCTAATCTCTTCAACAGCCAACATTTTATTTCTGCATTTTCCTGGATCAAGTTTGCCATTGCATTCTTCATAATCACATCTTACAGTTTATTTTTCATAACTGAAAACAACTAAAAAGTAGCCATATCACACTGTCAAAATTACATTTGAACACGCTAGTTTAACTTCAGGCAAGCTTTCAGGATGAGGGCAAAACTTTATTAAATTCTCTGCCAACACATAGCTCCATTTGTCATTCCTCCAATTCTAAACAAAATATTTGTTCCCCTCTGGACCACCACAAGCTGGGCTTCCACTGCTTAAGTCTCTAATCACATTGCTGTCTTCCAAGTTCTCATGAGAAAGCCCATTTGGCCCAATCATGAAAAAACTTTCCCATCACAAAGTCTCAAAGTTCTATATATTTCCCCCAATAAACTGTTCCAAAGGCACACTTGCCACATAACAGCATTGGTCATACTGCTGGGTGCCAAATTCTTTCATCTTCACAAACAACTTCACCTTGTGGTATCAGATGCTCTTAATCTCACAGCAATACTCCACTCCTGGTACTAATTTCTCTAACAGTCACTCTTAACTGTTGCTTTAGAGAGAACACCCAAAGTCAAACAACTTAAGGGAGAAAGGGAAATTTATTCAGCTTAAGGTTCCAAAGGGAGAAACTGTCTTTCATGTGAAGGCAACATGACTGGTGGCTAACACTATAGGCAGCTAAGTTGCTGCAAACATCCTGGAGTCTATCTGCTTCTAAGTCTTCTGTGCATGGTTCCTTTTATCTGGTCTGCTACTTGGATGTTCCAATCAGATCTAGGGAGGTTCCAATGAGATCTAGGGCTGGTTTTTGTATTGTAAGTATATTGATCTTGATAATCTCTTCAGGTGGTCTGATAGCTGATCTTAGTTAATGCCAGTTACCCAGGATTAACTATCACAATAACAAGCAACAAAAAATAAACAAATCAACAATAAAAATAAGATAACTTTCATAGGTTAATGAATAAAATTCTCTTTATCAGTAGCTTTACAACAAGTACATGATAGTTATCTCAAAATAATTAGATTTGACATCAAAAGATGAGGATGAAAATCTTATTAATATGATAAAATGCATACAGTAAAAAGTGCAATGTTTTATGCATTAAAGAAACTATGAAGGTTAATTGGTAGCAAGAGCTAAAGAAGGTTATTAATGAGGATAGGGAAATATTCAGGGGATTGCTGAGAAGGTAGGTAGGATTTGACTCGAATGCCTACATTTTTTTTTTATTCTCCCTGAATGTGGAGTTTGGGAATATTTCATGAGTATTTGTAAGGATTTTTTTTATTTATTCATTTTTGCATGTATATGTGCATGTGTGTGTGTGTGTGTGTGTGTGTGTGTGTGTGTGTGTGTAGAACCACGGATGAATTTGGGAACCACCATGGACCGCTTCCACCTCCTCCTTGTTTACTCTGCCCCAGGATTCACAGGCTGTGCCCTACCAGGACCAGAAATGCAGGCCGCCCCCGCTTCTGTCTGGCGTCTATACTGGGGTCTAGGATCCGAACTCAGGGCCTTCTGCCTGGAAGGCAGAGGCTTAACCTCTGAGCCACCTCTCCAGCCCATTTGTAAGGATTTTTATGAAATAAGTTTTAAAATGGTATTTGAAATAGAAATGCCATTTTGTACTTTTGAAAAGGTTATGAATGTTTGGTGTAAAGACCAGGGTGTGTGTGTGTGTGTGTGTGTGTGTGTGTGTGTGTGTGTGTGTGTGTGTGTGTGTATGTGTGTTTGGAACTACCAAGTATGTCAACTTCAGCTGTCAACTTGGCATCAGAGTTGAATCTTTGAGCACACTTGTGAGAAATGATTTATTTAAGCCAGACCTCTGGCAAGCCTGCAAGAAAAAGTCTTAATTGCACTATTGATGTAGGAAGACCCAGCCCATAGTAAGTGGAACCATTCCCTAGGCAGGTGTATAATGAGAGAGAACTAATTGGAATTTGGCAAACTGGCAATCTAAAAAGCAAGCATGTATCATTGTTCTCTGCTAGTGCTGTGGATGTGATGTTATCAGTTCCTTTGGCTTCTGTTGGTACCTTTTCTGCCACCATGATGAACAGCAACCTGGATTCATAATCATGAGTAAAGGCCTTAATTCCTAAAAAAATTATCAGAGTTATGTGCTTATTACAGCAATGGAATATGAAAACATGACATCAGGATAGAAATAAAACAGTTTTGGAGGGCTGGAGTGATGGATCAGTGGTTAAGACTGCCTTGAAAGAAGAAGGACCTGAGGTGGAATATGAGATACTGTGTAAAAATTGCTAGACAGATGGAATGTTCTGAACTTGTGGCTCAGGAAGGCAGAGCCTGGGAAATCCCAGAGTGAAGCAAAAAGAAGGTAGAAGCAATTCAGAATAATTTCCAAAGTCACTCTAAGACCTCCACAGACACACAACAGTGCCCATTGATTCATGTACACACATACACTTACCTAAAGACACATATACCCCCCACACTCATGCCCCAAAAAGAAAAAAAACAGTAACACACACACAAACACACACACACACACACACACACACACACACACACACACACACACTTCTGTCTATCTATACCTACAGTCTATATGTATATCTGTGGCAGGTTTAGATAACATCTCTTTAAACATTTATCAGAATGCTATATAGTAATTATAAATCCTATCTTTTAAGAAATATCTAGAAACAACAAGTTCTCCTGAATAGGTAACATGTAGTTCATAAGGGACAGAAAGCACTGTTCAGCTTGTGTCCTCCTTAATATTAGCCTTTCAGCTCTTCAGAAAAAAACAATTTTCTGGAAGAATAAAACAAAACACAGTGAAAGGTATGAATATACCTAATAAATATAAAAATTAATGACTTATTTTTCCCAGGTCAAAAAAAGGGAGATTTAGAATACCATGACAAAGAGGGTAAGGGATGGAATAATTGGGAAAAATATATGGCAGGGAATGAGGGGATGGAAGATAGAAGGGACAGAAGGACTCATTAAAAAAGACCTTAAGATTGTGGGATGCAACCCCAAAGGAATTTCCTTTGCTAGTAATGCTGATCTACCCAGTGACAAAGATATACTAGAAGTAACAGGTTTGTGACACCTCCTGATAAAATGTTGGTCACAGGGCTGGAGAGGTGGCTCAGGGGTTAAGCCTCCGCCTTGCAGGCGGAAGGTCCTGAGTTCGGATCCCAGATCCCACGTATAGACGCCAGGCGGAAGCGGGGGCGGCCTGCGCTTCTGGTCCTGGTAGGGCGGAGCCTGTGAATACCGGGGCAGAAGGCGGTGGAGGCGTCCATGGTGGTTCGCGAATTCGTCCGTGGTTCTACACATACACAGACACACACACACACACACACACACACACACACACACACACACACACACGTGCGCGCGCGCGCGCACATACACACGCATATGCACACAGTTGAATAAATAATAATAATAATAATAAAAAATGTTGGTCACAGAGGCTCTTATTAAGATGCCTAAACATTATAGGCTTTTGCCATTGCTCTTGGTTGGTCTCCAAAAACTTTAGGTAAGACACTATTACTGAAGATGCAACATATAACGATCAAGAAAGATAGGCAAAATAAATCAACTATAGCTGGTCTGCGAATATCTTCCTTCTTAGATAGCTTGCACAATACCAAGGAATACTGTAGAAGCTATTAGGACAGAGAAATAATCACAGGCCTCATCCACTCATAAGCTCTACAAGTTACAGTAAAAATTACCATGGCAATAGGAACCACCAATGTAAGAGTGGCATGAATATCAGGGAGACAAATAACAGCTTTCTGATTGAACGCAAGACCTGCTTGTCAGAGTGAAACACATTTCTGTTATTGAACAAGAACCTAAAAAAGGAAATAAATAAATCAATAGGGAAAAGTAGTCAATAAACCTATGTACAAGAAGGCAGTACACCAAACTGCTCATTATACCCAGAACGGAAGAACACTTAACACTAACCCTAGAAATACTCTTCTCCAACAGAGGTAGATGATCTTAAAACCCTAGAACAACAGAAAATCAGTAAAAGTGCACAACAATGACCATCCATAATGCAGAGTACCAGTGACCTAGCAAGGTTAACCTAGAATCAGGCCAACCTAATCTCTTCCCACCCTAAGGCTTTGGAAACTTCATGGAAGAGGGGTAAGTGAGATTGTAAGAACCTAAAGATGGCAGGCTTCACAGATGGACAAGATATTCCATTCAGGGAAGGACTACTACATCTAGGAACTCACTGCAGTGAGACTTGCCCTTTACCATACCTGCGTAATGACTGACATAGACCTGGCCCCATAGACCACAGAGGAAGTCAAGAGAGATAAGAACATACTGTGGAAATCTTAGGAACTAAAGTTGGATGAGTGAAAGGAAATGCTCCTATCAATTCAGTGGCTTGAACAAAGTCAACTCTGTATGCTACCAGAAGATTGAATGGCCACAAGAGTAGACAAACAAGAGGGGACCCTGGGGTCCATAGAAGCAGATAGTAAGAAGGTGGGAGGGTGGGATGGGTTGAAGAAAGGAAGGGAGAGAGATGGGAAGGAGGGGAAATAGAGGGAATCAGGGATGAATACTCAATATGCTTGTAAAACTAGAAAAATAAAAAAAAATCAGCATAAAATATCCATAAAATTTTCCTTATTGATTATATATTAAAATGCATTACTTTGAAATTCCTAAATTCAATCTAACATGAACAACCAAAAATCACATTTTAAAAATGATGTACTCTGGTAAAAAGTAAAATCTATATTTTATTGATTCACATACCTAAAATGTGGCCTTTTTTCTCTGTGGAATTCTATTATTTAGTAATTCAGATACAGATAGACTATTCATATTTTTTCTTGTGGTTTTACAAGATATGTGGCTTAAAAAGAAATGATCAAAAGTAAATAAGCTTTAAAATTCCCCTGTTACTCTGTTTTTATTCACTATGAAACAATTGAAGGAAAATTATTTCAACTCTATGAAACCTCATTGTTTTCTGCTTCTTACCTGTGAGACCAATCTAGAAAATATTATTAGACAGATAAAGAAACTAATTTGACAATGAAAAAATGCTATATGTAAAGCAATGCACACCTCTATTTGAGTTAGATATTGATTCAATTTTAAGTGGTTCAATTACTGTTTTGGTTTATAGGCAAATTTAAGCCTTTTCTTTAACATTGATAATATTTTCTCTCGAGGGAATAATAAATTGATAAATAAAGAATTGAATGTGAGGTGAAGAGATGGCTTAGGGATTAAGCTTCTTCCACACAGGTAAAGAGACCCAAGTTTAGATCCCAGGCAAGGATGAATGATAGCAGTTTTCACTTTCCACCCTGTTAAGGCAGAGCAAGGGAAACCCTAGAGCAAAGCAAAAAGAGGTAGAACAATTCAGGATGATTCTTACTGCCAGCCTTGGGCCTCCATATGCACACACGATGCCCTCTAATGCAAATACAGACATGCATCATGCACACACAAAGATAAAAAGGCATGCATGCAAAATAAAAAAAGGAATTGAAAGTAATTTGACCACTGGGAATGTCTGAAATGGTACCTTATTAGTTCCTAAACATGTATCATAATCTCATTTTCTAGTTCTTTTTTTTCTCCCACATTTTATTTTTTTCCTAATCATACAAGCTTAATAGGTACCTTCATCCTCTCCTCTCCCTTCCCCTTATTTTTTAATTCTCAGTAATTTAAAAAATATTTTTGACACTTTCATACACAAATAAATACAATGAATTTGTGCAATTTCACCCCTTACTACCCAATCCTGTCTTCCCTTCCTGTCCCACTTCATATTTTCTTCTTTTCAGTCAATCTTCCTTCTACTTTCATTTTTTTTTTTTTACTAGCGTTTCCCAATTTCATCTGGGATACCTGTATTGGAAAATTCCTTAGTACTTGTTGACTTATCAGTGTATACATCATTGAGTAAAGAAGTTCCTTTTCTCTTGTCTGGCAATGATCTCATATAGTTCTCAGAGTTGCAGTTTTTCTTGAGATGAGATTTTTATTTTATCAAATAAGATGTTCAATACTCTCAGTGGCAGTCATCCTAGAAAACCATGGCAGAAACACTATTTTCAATAAGGCAACTCTTGTGCAAGTATTTTCTGTCCTGGAAGCATGTATCACACTTTCTGACACTATGAGGACTACCTGACAAGTAGAACATTCTATATCTATTCCAGTTTGTTTTGTGCTTGCCTTGTGATCCTTGCATGTGCTTTCTTCCGCAATAGGGTTTTACTGTCAACTTCTAGAGCAACTAAGAACAACAAATGTCTACATCTGTAACCAATAACTTATCAGGATATATCACATAACTGATACTGAGAAATTTATTTAGAGGTCTATGTCTTCTGGAAGAAGCATCTCAGGGAAGTTTTTGTTTTCTCTTTTCTTTCCATCTTTGTATTCCCCTGTGGAGCATATTTCAGTTAACCTTTTTTAAAAAGTATGCATTTTGGTACACTTGTAATGAAGAGCATTTTTGTCTGTTTTTACGCAAGTCCTTGGTTTTAATTTTTATTCCCCACCCTCTCCTTATTCCCTATACATTTTTTTCTCTACTGTAAAACTTTCCTCTCATTATCCCCCTTTCCACCTTCTTACCACTTGTGTTCTTTTACCTTCTTTTCTTTAGAATCCTCCCTTTACTGCCCTTCTCCATCTTATGTTCTTTTCAAGTTTAAGGCTTTATTAGTATTTTTAATTAACACTAATCTGAAGGTGCAGTGTCAGCATCTCCATATAAGTGAGAACAAGCTGCATTCGTCTTTCTGCATTTGAGTATTTATGGGATGAATGAAAGTTCTTATCTATGATTTAGCTGGATGTTGATAATCAAATTAGTATACAGGAAGCCAGCTTTGGAGACTTGCCACTCTCCTGTGGAAGCAAGGTAGTAAACAGTTGATATTATTTTTGCTGTTGTAAGACTATAGCATCGAATGCTTTGCTTCTTCCTCTTTGTCATTTGCTTTGAGGTTCATCATCCTCAACCTCCAGTGTCTAAAGTAGGCATGTCACACATACCATTTCCTTAGGATTAATGAATTATGCCTAGACTAAACTCAAGACTTATTAAGATAAGTATTTAGGAAGCTTAGAAGGGATAGAGATGATCAAGTGATTGGTTCTTTACTTTCTTTTCAGGGTACATGGAGTGACAGAAAACATGTACTTTCATTTATTTTGACTACTTTTAATTATGAGAAAATTTCCATTCACATGTATAATCTGTCACATTTTAAAGCATTTAGGAGGAGGAAACTAATGTACTTTGTGATTTTTTTTGTCTTACCCTTATCACATTTTTATAATTAATAAATGTGAATGAGAACTCTACACATTATTTCAGTGTTATTGCAATGCTAGTCTGATTGTGGGAGCATCTCTTCCCAGCTACTCTTACTCTTAGAGAAAAGTAGAAACTGACAGGTTTAGTATTGCATGGCACTACAGCTTTGAAAAGGAAGTGAAAATAATGTTTCTTCCACAGTTTTCTAGGATGACTGCCATTGAGAGTATTGAACATCTTATTCGATAAAATAAAAAGGATGTAAATTGTGCAGAAGATTAACCTTAGTGAGTTCCAGTGGAAGTAATTCTTAATCCTAATTTGCAATGATATATACATTAAAGTTTCAGAAAAACAAAGCAAAAGTATTCACTGAATATATTTTTAAAACATTCTAAAACTGTTTCAATTAATATATCTTTGGGTAATAATATAACAGCTTTCATATTCTATTTTTTCTGATTGCTAAATTTCTATACTCTTCTTTATATTCTCAAGTTTCAACTTCATATATTTCTTGAAATTATATTTAGTGTAGATGTGAAATATGCAGAAAACTTTCTGGAATTCTAGATTAAGTTCAACAATGCTTGTATGCACAGGTCTTGTTAGCGTCATCCTTTGCCATTTTTCTAATTCTTATTTTTTGTCATCACTACTTTTTTACATTTAGGCATGGTATTTGTCAGAACAGAAAAATGTATTCTGTGACAAGCATTATATTCAAAATATGAAAAGCTTAACACTATGAAGTTCCCTTTACTACATACTCTAGTTTCCATGTGGGTTGAGTGTTTCTGGTGTATGGAGCCATTCACATCTTTAGTGAATCAGAACTATTCCATCTGATTTATGTGTGGTTGTGAAGTAAATACATTGTTCTGCTCTGTAAAGACTGGAAATACAGACATGGAGTGTCATCCATGAGTTTTAAAAGTCTTAGCCTGGGTGACAGATTCTCACACTTTTGTTTCTTTGACAACTTGTTCCTAACCAATCCAATTGCCATGGAGGCAAGAATAGGACATGAGACACTGGGTGAACAGCACTATTTTTCTCTGTATTTTCACAGCAACTTTATCTCCATGTCTGCAACCTGAAAGTATTTGGAAAACTAATTTCCCATCTTCCTGAATTACTGCTTCATTTCTACACATTGTCTACTTTGATATTCTATACACGGCTTTCAAAATACTCTCTTGATAATCTTGTATAGATGTGAGAATTTCTTATTGCCTGTTGTAAAAGAAACTACTATTCTCATTGAATATATCCAAGCTTTCTGAAATATGGAAAAATCTCAGCCCAGACATTAAAATAAATATCTAAAATTTGACACTGTTCAAAAAGTTGGGAAACTTTTTTATTATCAACTGTTGCCTCTTACATCTATTCCTCAAAGGTTTTTAAGCAGTTTTAAGGTCCTCCAGCAACAATAGATATCAGAAAAGCTAAGGAATATCAGGCTTCTAGTCAACTTTTAATTTTTATATGCTGCTCACAAAATATGGTTGTTCACTTTTCTTCCTACCCAGAACATTGTTTCTCTGTTTATATCAGAAATGAAATAGAGCAAGAAATAAATACAGATTTAGATAGAGGTTTGACTGGTAGATTGTTTATATTTAAAGCCATTTGATTCTAGATTTCTTGATACATGACTTAATAATGGGTCAAGCAAAACACAGGATCAGAGATACTGTCCTTCTAAAGTTCAAATCTTAGAAAATTCAAGAATGTGGCTATATTCTGAAGGTCAACCTAGAAGAAAGGAGGATAAGGAGGAGGGAACTTGAGTTATTGCATCTTAGTTCATCATAAAATGAATAGTGCATCTAAGAACTGTGAGTAATATTGCACTGATGGAACGCCTCTCTCTCTTTCTTTCTTTTTCTCTTTCTCTCTATATACATCAGAACTATTCCCCTGTGGTTCTCATTCTCACTTGCTAGGGCTTAGCCATTAAATCTATGATTGACTTGGTGTATGGTTAATGTCTTACTTCATGAATCCAGCTTCCTAGAATAAATACAGTTTCCTGTGTGAATCAGGAAGAAACAATAGAACACAGTGTGAAAGTGCCTTCTGGTGAATGGACTGAGGTAAGTTATTAACTTGAAAAGTACTGTTTCTGGCCATAAATGATTTTCTTTTTTTATTTCTTCTTTTATTTTCTATTGGAAAGTATGTCCACAAAAGTCCATTTTTGACCAAAATAGAGTAATCAGGGCTCAATATATCAAGTTATATTAAGCACATCAAACTTACTTAAATCTATTTTTAACATGTGATATGTTTGCACTGAGTCTGATTTCACTAACATTCCCATGAATGAAATGATTTCTTTCTCTTATATTGTCAACACTGACATGGGACAAGACAAGGAATGTATACTGTAATGAAGGCAAAATGTACATTTGTTCAATTCTTTGCCTTGAGTTTGTAGGGTCAGTGCAAAGAATGGAACCTGAGTAGAGTCTTGTATATTCCCAGAACTCAGGTGCCACAGTTCACCTTCTGAAGAAATACAGAAAGTACAGTTCATAGGATGATCCAGAGAGGAGAAAGCATTAGCGAAAGGATTCAGGGCACATATGGAGGATCCTCCTTAATCTCTTAGCAAAGAACTGATCATTTTGTGAAGGGAAGATAGTACAAATTCTGAATGATGTAAGAGGAAAAAGAAACATATTGCTAAATTGGACAACTAGAGCTGGTAGTACTGACAGCAATATAACAAGCCTTTAAAATTTGTGAGATGGTAGTTCTGAAATCTCCATGGATTAGGGAAGAAAAGAAGAATAAAATGATGAGAGACAACTTAATATGATAGTTGTTAATTAACATAATAACACAATTGCTATGATCACTTTGTGATGTATACAGGTATCCCATGATAAATTTTTTATACCATTAAAATGTAGATTTCTAAAAAAAAATCTAGATTTCTTACAATCTTCCTCTTCCCTCTTCTGCAAGATACACTGAGCCTTACAATAGGGAGAAGTTTGGTTGGTCTCATTTCTACTGAGCATTTAGGATCTGGTTGGTTGTTGTCTGTTTCACTACTCTTCTGTTTCAATAGGCTGGGTCTTGTTTGAATGTTGAGACTTTTTCTTCTTTTAAATTTCTTTTTTAATTAATTATTTTTCTACTTTTACAAAGACATTAAGTATTCATCCCAGATTCACTCCCTCACCCCTACCTTCCGTACTCTCCTTTCCCTTCATCATTCCTTTCCACTCACACTCACCCTTTCCTCTGTGTGCTTCTATGTACCGCCAGGTTCACTTGAGCTTGTCTACTCCTAGGAGTGGGATCAGGCCTCCAAGGTATATCAAATTATCTCTCTTTAGGCCACCCCATTAATACATGCATTTCTCTTCACTCATCCAGTTTAGACCCAGTGATTTCCACTATGAGTTCCCATTCCATGGGTATAAAAACAGCTACCTACAGAACACTTTTATGTACTGTCTTCCTACCTATAGGTTTATTGGCTGTCTTCCTTATTGACCTATTTCCTTCCCTTTTTAGGTTGCAATATACATCACCATGACAACAGGTAACCACCAGTGTAATAGTGGCTTGGGTATCAAGGAGAAATCCAATAACTTTCTGATTGGATTCAAGACCCACTTGTCAGAATGGTACCCATCCCTGTTACTGTAACCTAGAATGAGATTCTTTTTTCTTTTTTTTGTGGTGTTGTAAGAGTTTTCATTTGATTATATCAAACTGAATTTTTAATGCTGGATAAGCTTGTAAGGGAGCACATACAGTGTCTTCTTTCTGTGTCTAGATATTTCCCTCAGTGTGATTACTTCCAGTTCCATCCATTTACTAGCAAATTTCATTAATTCATATTTCCTGACAACTGAATAGTATTCTATTATACAGATACACCACATTTTCATTAAACATTCATCTACTGTTGAACATCTGGGTTGGTTAAATTTCTTTATTATTGTGAAAAGAGCACTTATGAACATGATTGTATATGTAACTCTGTTTCATGATGCAATATTTTTAGGGAGCATGCCAAAGAGTGGTATATCTGGGTCATATGGAATTTCAATTTTTAACCTTCTCAGGAACCTTCAAATTGTGGGGAGGTCCATGGCCGGCCAAGTTATTCCACTAAAAATAAAAATGTTGCATCTAGAAACTTACTACAATGAGACTTATCCTCACCAGACCCACACTATGATTGACATAGACTAGTGACGAACTCAGGAGAAATAATTACATGCAGGTAGAACCTGAGGGGCTAGTGATAGACAGGTAAAGGAGAGTATCCCTATCAGTGTGTCTACCTAAGGCAGGGCCATTTAATCTGCCGTAGAGACCTGGGTCCAATACAGACAACCCAAAGGGAACCCTGGGGTCCACACAAGCAGATGGGCAGGAAGGCGTGTAGGAAAGGGATGGATTGAAGGGAGGTCAGGATGGGAAATGGAGAGTAGGGAGGGAAGGGGATCAGAGATGATCACTCATTACATTTGTAGTTAAGGAGACTAAATATTAATAATAGAGATAGATTTCTGTTAATTGTACCTCAGAGAAGTTGTGAAAGAAAAGCAAGTAAGTCAACACTTATAAAAGGGGACCTGAGAGTTAGTAGAGCCTAAGAAAGGAACAAGAACAAAAGAACAATTAGGAAGTGTGGAAAGAAGTTCACAGCAGGAAAAAAAATGATAAAATATTCAAACGTTGATTAGAAGGGGAATAAATAACATTTCTTTGGATGAAGGAGCACATTTAACTTTGCTAGAAGTAAGACTTACCTGAACAGATGCTCTCATACTTTTATTTGAAGTAAAAAATAAAGCCACATGCATTTATGGAGTGAACTCACAGAACAGATGAAAACCAGGTGCTGTGCCTGTTTTCAAGGCTGTGGAGTTTGTGCTGTGAGATACCCCAGATGTTAGTCTTTGTCAAACAGTTGTTAATTTTTTTTTCTGTTTGGCGCTCTAGAAGATTATCTTATGTTTCTGGATATATACAAAACTTACTCTCTAAGCATCTGGCCCAATTTAGTCAGGCAAATAATATAAATGAACTTCCTGGCTAACAAGGTTGCATGTAAAGTGACAGTTTGTGTGGCTTGGGAATCCTTCATGAATAGCACTAGCTCTTCCATGCAGGGAGATGTACTTCACTGTTCAGTGAATGATGGCTATTTGTTGAACAGATGAATCTGTGCTAAACATAGAGATATTATTCTTAATTTATACTGTATGCTCCAACTTCTTGTGGGTTCTGCAGCTTCATTACAGTATGAGATTTCAGTATGAACTGCTGAATAATAAGCTGCATTTTATCCAATGATATCACTCATATGCTCATTTTTTTCTAATTAGGTCTTTGAGTTGTCACATACTTTTTATAAATTTAATTTATATTTTACACTTATAGCAGTTTTAGCTACTCAATGACTCTATTTTCTTTAAATTTTGATAATAAAACAGAAAAGTTCAATAAGTATATTTGTGTTCCATTGTTCTCTCCTTTTGATCCTATATCTGAGGCTGGTATTATCAAAACAATGATATCAAATGCATAGCTACTTACTTATTTTCTTCTACCAAACCCTAAGTAGATAAGATCTAGTCTTCATTCCTAAATGCGGATGTATGTATATATGTATTTGTGGGGAGGAGGGGACAGGTGATTTCTTTTTTCAACAGTAACATAAAAGACCAGTTTACTATATATTAATGGAGGAACTCTGTAATTAATATTATACCTATCCATTATAATATAATCTGATTTTGCATAGGCCATGAAGGAAAAATGAAGAGGGTATGTTTTGAACTAATATTTTTACAAGGTTTGAAATGTGACTAATATTTTCAATGAACCTATACTATGTAGCACAGCTTCTATTAAATGGGTAGAAAAGTGGTTTTTAAATACTACATTTTCAAGGAGCCAAAATGAACTTGAAATAACTTCAAAGTATGGTCATATGATTGCTAGGCAGAAAACTAGTCAGTAAGGACAGGTTGGAATAACCAGTCCATTGGACATTTAATGACACATTTTAGCAACAATGTATTTATCACCTATACTTCACAAATTCTGATTCACTTGAAGCCATTAGAGTTTTATCTTCAAATATTTGTGTATTTTCTTTTCGCCAAGAAATGCAATTATTTTCATAAATTGGTGCAGATACATTTGAATATTGCTTGGGAAAATATTGAAATATGGTGGCATTACAAGGTTGCTATTTGCCACACTCATTCATAAATAATTCAGTGTTGGAACCCAAGTGAAAAATTTATTCACAATTTCTTGCTTTTTCCTAGTTTAACAAAGTCATCTATTTTTGTTAGTCTATCATATTTTATAATGGGTTCCTATTTCCCATTTCAACCTTTATACTATTTCTACTTTACATTATGATAGCAATTATACATGTTTGGCATTGATATGGAAGTGATATAACTGATTTACTTTTCCTAAATTTCATATTGAGATTGGTGTTCAGGTATCCTCATACTCTACAACCCTGTGCTATACACTACAGCCAACATGCAACTTTTCATGCATGCTGACATAGTAGTACATTCCTTATTTTATAAAAGAAGTTGTAATCCAAGGTTATCTCAAGTGTATAATTAGTTACCTAGTAGATTTTTATCTCAATTTTTTTTCAAAAGCTAATTCTAACATTCTCACCACAAATTATCTTGCTGACTCTTTCACAATAAACTTAGAGTTAAGTACCATTGGTAGAGAATATGTTTCATCATTTAACTTACAAATGATATATTTCTTTACAACTTTAAATCTATTGCAATGACTATTTTATGTTTTTTGTTGTTGTTCTCTTTCTCTTCGAATTTCTTTTTTGAGTATAGGACAAGAGATAAGTCTGGACAAACACCTTAAATTATTTGAACGTTCAACCCAGAAAGTTAGAGAGAAATAGTGAGAAAAATGACCTGGGAGGAAGTTGAAGACTGACAGTGTTATTACTGAAGTTGCCTCCATGAGCATTGAGGTACACTTCCTGAAGAAACTTCAGAATGCTTCCCAGTGGTGTCTGCCTTCAGGTGGGGACAGTGATTATTCACCCATTACTTTGTTTGCTTTTGGTCAAATTTTACCTGAAGGGATTTTTTTTTTTTTTTCCTTTTGGTCTATGCTTTCATGTTGACTGAATCATCACACAAAGTCTTGGGAGAAAGAAAAATGAAAGCATGATGTGTGCTGTGAAGCCAATTTTTCATGGCAAAATGGGATGGGGTTTTCTATCAATTGTCTTTTTTACATGAGCTGAACTAAAAGGTTAATGTATGCAATCAGAATTTTTATATAAAAGACAAAAGTTTTTATTCAACAAAGTGGAGAATGTTGTGTTCTTTAGTTCTTCCTGAAAAATATTTTATAGGATGAATTCCATCCAAGCAGGCTAATACTGGAAGAAACTAAGTGAAAGATGACTAGATAGAGTTAAATATATGCAATTAGAGATATAAGACAAACACAGGAGTGGGAAAATAGGTTAAGGACTGAAAAAGTATGGAATACCTGAGTAAGTAATGCTAAGTATTCATTAGAAGACATTATCTACTTGGCATGCTTTGCCAAAATTCTCAGCCCAAAGCTAATTCCTAGAATTAATAGAATCAGAGTTTAATACATTTTTTAAAAAAAATTTATTATTTATTCAATTGTGCATGTGTGCGTATGTATGTACGCGCGTGTGTGTGTCTGTGTGTGTGTAGAACCACGGACGAATTCGGGAACCACCATGGACTGAGCCTCCACCTCCTTCTTGTTTACTCTGCCCCGGGATTCACAGGCTCCGCCCTACCAGGACCAGAAGTTCAGGCCGCTCCCACTTCCGCCTGGCGTCTATACATGGGATCTGGGATCCGAACTCAAGACCTTCCTCCTGCAAGGCAGAGGCTTAACCCCTGAGCCACCTCTCCAGCCTTGAGTTTAATACATTTTATAAAATAACTACACTTATGTCTTTCAAATTCAATTACAATCATTGTGTTATGTTTTTAAAATGACAATGGAAACTACCCAAATTAAAAAATTAAAAATTAAAAAATTAAAAATTTAAAGTGACACATTAAAATCAAACTGATGCATGAATATTTATTGGAGTCTGTATGCAAAACAAAAATAAGATGTTTTATACAGATTGGTTACTGCATAATGTAATAACAATACCAAATTTTTACTTAAGATTATATAGAATATATAGTTAAATCAAGTAGGATGGTCTCTACATTCTTATGGAACACATGCTGTTAGGAAAGTGTGAAATGGCCAGCCATTGATGACTTAAGTGATTCAGGAAAGAATTTTGTATGTATGTTTTGAATTTGTATGTTTTGTGGGGGTTTATGTGGTAGGGATTAAGACAGAGAGGAGAGAATGCATTACTGAATCTAGGTTAATATAGAAGTTATTCATTATGCTACCCTTTCAAACTTTCATAGTTGCAAAGTTTTAAAACATAGAGAATGTTCAAGGTTGGGTGATACATTAGTAATTCATTTTATTTGTTGGCTCTGTCCTGAAAAAAAAAAAAAATAAAACCAGAAACAGCCGAGTTCTTACACACTCTCAGTATGGTCATTTTTGTTCTGGAGGAGAATTTACTTTGAGTGGAGAGCTTCAAAAGAATGTGTTAGGATGCTATAAGTTTATGAAACATGATTTTTATTTGAAAAATTATGAACTAAATTAGAACCCAAAATCAATTTTGAATTTTGAAAACAATGCAAAACACCGGTCAGGATTAATTTCTTACTTTTATTTTTGTTATTTTCCTAAAATAATTTTATGATATTACTTAATTTCTATGTTTCTTATGCAATAAATTGACTTTTTTAGTTTTTTTTCAAATCTTAAGGATACATTATTAGTCTGTTAATTTATAAAGTTGGTATTTGTTGTAGGTTAATTACTGTATAACTTTTTCAGTTTGCTCACAAACCCTCATTTCTTTGGCTGAAAATTGAGAAAATATTATTTCATGTGACATATGTGACATATTACTAAATATTTTTGAATGTTCACATAACAGAAAGTACAATATTTAGCATACTCATTGATAATTAACTATGATGATCAGCAGTTTATATCAGCACTAATTGCCATGTATACAGCTCAGATTTAACAAATTCATATATAAATTATATAGTAGTCTGATTACTCTTACTAAGAACACAACATTACAGATTAGATAAATTATAAACAAAAGATACATATTTTAGTTCACAGTTGTGGTCCAGGATTGCAACATCACATCTTATGATGAATGTCTTTGACATGCAGTCCTGAGATCATACATGTCTTCAGATCAGAAGAAACATGAACATGTTTCCATATGTTTATTCTTTTACCTCTCAGTTCATATATTGCTGTAGCTTCCTAATCTGATGGCTCTATTTCAATAACTTTATCCCATTCTTACCATTTCTCAAAGATTCAATCTCTATATTTTGTTATGAGGCAATTTCCACCTTCTTAAAACTTTATACTAGTATTTGAATAGCAACTTGAATTTAGATGAAACCAACCATATTCAAACCACAACATCTTGAAAGCTTAGTCCTTTCAAGCCTTCAGCGCACATTTAAAACTTTATATATATATATATATATATATATATATATATATATACACACACACATATATATAAATACCCAATACCCTACGTGCAAGACAACTTACTTTGAAGGTTCTTTATGAGATATTTGACTAGTCTCTGTTTTCTCTAGTGTTGATCCTTTAAGTCTAAGATTATACCAAAATCTCTAATCAAATATTTGACACTAGAATGAACGTCTTTGAAATATTGAAATGTAGTTAATAAAAGCAAAACATACCCATGGAGTTGCGAGTGTCCCTGTTACTTGACAAAAAACTGAGTGATTCACAGATGTGTGTGTGTGTGTGTGTGTGTGTGTAAGTGTGGTGGTCCATATGTGAAAATCAGAAGACAGCCTTCCACTGTTGCTTTTGGGACTGCAGCAAATTGTCAGGCTAGTGTGAAAAGCAGCTTTATCTCATTGGTCCTTGTTTCTTAAAGAAAGGCATTGTATCTCAGGCACAGAAAAAGAAACACCATATATTCTCTTTTGTAAACAGATGCTAACATTTAACCTTTCAAATTATATATTTAAAATAAGACCTCTATAGGAGGTGTAACCTAGAAAAGAAGTAAGAAAGGGAATGTGCGATAATACATAAAAGCACTCAGAAAGATACGAAAGAAATGCTCAACATTCAACCAAAAATAATCCTGCAATGGAGGAGATAATATTGCAAAGAACCACAACAGACCAAAATGAAAAGTAAAAGGCATTGTGAAAAGCATGTCTGAAACTTACATTTAAACCACACATCCCATGGCTGAGGGAACCTTGAAGAAGAGTGAGCAGTGAGAATAAAAAGTTCTGAGAGCAGGAAGAAACTCCTCCAGACAAGACTTAATTTGAATCAGGGTTGTCACATCTAAGAACTCAATACAGCGATACATACTTTCACTAGACATCTGCAGCATCTGACCTATCAAAAATCAAAAACCAATGGAAGGCTGTCTTCTGATTTTCACATATGCACCACATACTTGTACACACACACACAAACACACACACACAATGCCACCTACACATTCATGTGCACATGCCACACTCACACACACACACATCTGTGAATCACTCAGCTTTTTGTCAAGCAAGACTCTCAAGAGATACAATGCCATCCTGAAAGACTGTGCAGGACAGGTACAAGGAGGGCACATGCAGAAATCTTTAATTGGTCAAGTGGATCTCACAAACAGTGGGGTGAGGGAGGAAGAGGAAGGCTGGATGAAAAAGAGGAGAGTGGGGTGGGATGGGGATGGGCATAGCAGGAGATAAAGCACACAATTATTATGTGTGAAAAATTTTAAAAATGAAAAAAGAAAGGTACAAGCTTCGTAAGAATTCTTTTTTTTCCAGGAGTTTCCTGGAGGAGTTTTCAGGATCACTCAGATACGATTATATCATCTGCAAATAGAGACATCTTGATCATAAAAGGATGTTGGATCTTGTCAAAAGCTTTTTCTGTATCTATCGAGAGTATCATGTGGTCTTGGAGTTTGGACTGGTTTATATGGTGGATTACATTCATTGATTCGATTATGTTGAACCAACCTCGTGTGCCTGGGATAAAGCCTACTTGATCACAGTGAATGATCTTTTTGATATGTTTTTGAATCCAATTTGCTAAGATTTTGTTGAGAATCTTTGCATCTTTGTTCAACAAAAAGATTGGCCTATAATTTTCTTTTTTAAGTGTATCTTTATTAGGTTTTGGAATTAGTATATTAGCTTCATAGAAAGAATTTGGCAGTGTTCCTTCCTTCACAATTTGATAGAACAGTTTAAGGCGTATTGGTGTTAGTTGTTCCTTAAATGTCTGGTAGAATTCTGTGCTGAATCCATCTGGTCCAGGATATTTTTTTGGTGGGAAGATTTGAGATTACTTCTTCAATTTCTTCATATGTTATAGGACTATTTAAATAATTCAAAACTTCCTGATTCAATTTAGGTAAATTGCGCTTACTTAGAAATTCATTCATTTCTTTTGAGTTATCAAATTCCATGGAGTATAAGTTTTTGAAATATGACCTTATAATCCTCTGAATTTCTTGGGTATCTGTAGTGATAACTCCATTTTCATTTCTAATTTTGTTAATTTGGGTTTTCTCTCTCTTGATTTTGGTTAATTTATCTAGGGATGTATCAATCTTATTGATTTTTTTCAAAGAACCAGCTTTCTGATGAGTTGATTCTTTGTATTATTTTCCTTATCTCAATTTCAGATATTTTCCCCCTGATTTTGCTAATCTCTCTTCTATCGCTTTTGGGATTGAATTGGTCTTGTGTCTCTAAAGCTTTAAACTGCATTGTTACGTTATTTACTTGTGATGTTTCTATTTTTTTGTTATAGGCATTAAGAGCTATGAACTTACCTTTTAGGACAGCTTTCATTGTGTCCCAGAGATTTTGATACATTGTATTTTCATTATTATTCACTTCTAGGAAATCTTGAATTTCCTTTTTGATTTCTTCCTGAACCCAATTCCCATTCAGCATCATACTGTTTAGTTTCCAAGAGTTAGTGTATTTTCTGTTGTTTATTGTGTTGCAGATGTCAAGCATTAGACCATAGTGGTCTGGTAGAGTACAGGCTATAATTTCACCTTTCCTGTATATGTGGAGATTTGTTTTGTTGCCCAATATATGATCTACTTTTTGGAAAAAGTTCCGTGTGCTGCTGAGAAAAATGTATATTCCTTGGCGTTTGAATGGAAAGTTCGATAGAGATCTGTAAGGTCCATTTCAGTAAGGGTTTGATTTAGTTACAACACTGTCTCTGTTAAGTTTTTGACCTGTTAATCTATCCCATGTTGAGAATGAAGTATTGAAATCCCCGAGTATTATTGTTTTGGGATTGATTTTTTTTTTTGTTTTAGACATTGTAGTGTTTGCTTAATGAATATGGATGTGTGTATATGTTCAATATTGTGAAGGCTTCCTAATGAATTACACTTGTGACTAAAATGTAGTATCTTTCTGTGTCTCTTATGATTATTATTTTGGTTTGAAGTCCACTTTGTCAGATAGCATAATTGCTACCTCTGCTCATTTACTGGTTCCATTAGCTTGCAGAATTTTGGACCAGCCTTTTACTTTTAAAATGTGCCTGTCTTTTGTGGTGAGATGTGTTTCTTGAAGGCAGCAGATGGATGATTTGTGATTTCTAATCTGTTTGTAACCTGTGTCTTTTGATTAGTGAGTTATTTCCATTGACAGTTCGTGCTATAATGGAGAAATAACTTTTAATTCCTGACATTTTTGTGTTTAGTGACTTTCATAAGTGTATTATTTAACTTGTAGGTTTTGGTAGTATTATATGTCCCTTCTCTCCTCCTGGATATGCATGTTCTTTTCTTCAAGCTTGAATTCCTTTTCTAGCATTTTTGAAGGCCTGGTTTAGTGGTCGTTCAGGGAGTTTTTTTCCCTTAAGGTTCCTGAACCATATACTAATTATTCTTGGAAAACCAGTCCATGACAAAGCCATGAGTGTGTTTTACTACTTGCTGAGGATTGTATGTAAATCTATCTTCAATCCCTTGTCATCCATCTATCTATTTCCTATCTGTCTATCATCTTTCTATCATTAACTTTGTATATAGCATTTATCATCCATCTACAACTATTAGATATATATGTACACACATATATACTATCATCCATCTATCATCTGTTAGTTTTCATCTGTTATCTGACTTTCTTTTTTCTATGTATACTTTAAATGGCCAAGAAAAAAGAAACTACTCATCATAGACATCCTATAGTCACACTTTATATAGACAAGAATTCGTGAAGGAGGAAGATGGAGGAATATAAAAGTTTTAATACCATCAAAATAAAAAAGTATGATAAATCTGTTTTTGCCTCCCAGATGAACATTGACATATGAAAACACTATTTACCTTTTGTATGTTACTTAATAATCAGTTATTCTACTTTTGACACTTCAATCTTTTACATTAGTTTTATGGATATGGGAGTAATACTGGAGGGATTTTGAACTATTTAGAAATATATGGAGGTTTTAGCCATCAGGGAAATGCAAATCAAAACCTCCCTGAGATATCATCTCACCTCGGTCAGGATGGCAAAAATCCACAATACAAACAACAACAAGTGCTGGAGAGGATGTGGAGAGAGGGGAACTCTGCTACATTGCTGGTGGGAATGCAGGCTCATACGGCCATTCTGGCGAGCCGTCTGGAGATTCTTAAAGAAATTAAAGATTGAAATGCCATATGACCCTGCTATTCCACTTTTGGGAATAACCCCCCATGCAGCAGAGGTTTGCCTCGATAGCACAAGCACGACTATGTTCATAGCAGCACTGCTTACAATAGCAAAGTCATGGAATCAACCTAAATGTCCAACAGTTGACGAGTGGATAAGGAAACTGTGGTACATCTATACAATGGAGTACTACTCAGCCATCAAAAATGATGAATTACTGGAATTTGCTGGGAAATGGATGTCATTAGAAACAATTATATTAAGTGAAGTATCCCAATCCCAGAAAGTTAAGCGCCGTATGTACTCCCTAATAGGTGGCTACTAGTACCAAACTCACCCAGCCCACATTGAGACACTCAAGGGTAAACCTATGTAATACGGTAATTGCAAGGATTGTGAACAGGAGGGATGAGGTTGGAGGGCCACATCGACACAAGGAGAGAGGGGACCATGTTACAGCAGAGAAAATCGACCTCCAAGGAATGCAAGTAAGTAATGTGACACCTGGTTAAGTTCACAAATGTTCCTTCCTGATCATGTACAACTGAGGGGGTATGATCTCACCAGAAGGGGAGGGCATATAGTCTGGCAGATGAAAAGAGATCAGTTTGCAAATGGGTGACTGATCCCTCCCTCACCGAGGTTTCCTGCTTTTATTACATGTACCCTTCAATGTGCTATTATAACAACACTCCAGTTTAACAGTTTTTTGTCTCTGACCAGGGGGTGACATACAGTGCCCATCAGGATGGAGTGAAGGGCATTGCAGGAGCAGCAAAACTGCAAAAGATAATCAACAAACCACAATCCAGAACTTCAGAGACTCTATATGATCCACATAGAACTAAGCCAGCTTAATCTCCCCCTTCCTGAAGCTTAGGGACATTTGCGGAAGAGGGGGCGGTAAGATTGTAAGAGCAAAAGGATGTGGGGAGCAATGATTTGAAGAATCTCCACACTAGATAGGGCTGAAGCAATCGTAAATGGACTTTGTATGCCCTGCGCCATGTCCGTCACATTATTGACCTTACAAAGTATAACATCGGCTAAAGGCATCAAGATCCTTGGAGGCAAGGGATTGATGGCCACAGTAGTGATCCTATGCTTAAGGGGAACACGAGAAAGGGTTCAGGGAAATGCCACTAGGTCCTTTTACGTCATCGGAAAGGAGGACCAAGAGGAGAGTTAGGCATACACAATAAAGGACTCTCTGGGAATTGGGGGGAGGCACTGGGAGATGGGGAGGGAGGGAGGGAGAGCAGGGGGTTCAGGGGGAGGAGGAGGGGGGAGGGAACTGGTCTACCTATTAAGTTTGTATGAGCGGAAATAATAATAAACAATGTTAAAAAAAGTAATATATGGAGGTTTTAGAAGACACTATTTCTTGTATTTGTGGGAATTTAGACATATGCTTGTGTTAATTGTTGCCTAGCACAATCTGTTCCCCTGATTTTATTTGTTGTGTTACCTGTCACTCATTTGTGCTTGTTTCACACCCATTGGCAATGTTTACATACCACAGGCAGAGACTCCTCAATGAAATAGTATCAAGTCGTAGGTAAGAAAATGAATGAAAAATGTAGAATAGTCACTTTAGCAATGATTTTAAGTCAAATGAGAGAGAAAATGGTACATATTCTGTTTTCTAAATGTTACAAATTCCTAAATATTTCTTTTAAAACAGTCTTTATTATCTGTTATTTATACATGCATTCATTGAGAGAAATGAGGAAAGCATTTACTCCCAAAGAACATGACAATTTTCATAGACCATCATATAAACTATAATATACTCTCTTTTCAACATAGGATTTAAACCTTCAAATAGCTATGATAAGGTGGTAAGATGAAGGGATTAGAGGAAGAAATCTTGTGTCCATACAAAGTCAGCAAAAGCTGATAAAGCCTCAAAAGAATTTTCTGTCACAGTGTATCCTTTAAACAATAGAAAGGTTAACCTGAAAAAGTTTAGTCAAAAGTATTTTACTTATTTGCCTGTAAGCCTTTGAAATTTGCATTCATCCAAAACAAAGCTTCCCATGAATAAAACTGGTAATGAATAAAGATTTAAGGCAGTAATCATCATTTAATGAAAACTAGCCTATAGCGCTTTTTTCCTATTGCAGCACCTTTGGCTATTTTCAAATTGTGTCATAATCATCTGTGCAACATGTTTCATGTGTGTAGTAGAAAATACTGGAATTTCTTGCTGCACTAATATTCATTCACTACATAATCAAAACATTTGCAATATTTTACATTTATTTGTAGGTATTTGTAATTGTAGCATGGCAAAAGACTTAATCATGCAAATGGGTATACTATTGAAATTCTATTTGCAAAATACACAAGCAATACTCAGTTTTAGAAACAATTCATTTCATATGACAGGAATAGATTTCATTAGAAAGATTTTCAAGTTTCAAATTAAGTTTAATAGTTTTAAATTACTAATTTGTCTTTGAAGTAATATATCTGGCCCAATAATTTATAAAAGCTTAATTATTGCCTTTTCTTATCATTCTCTTTGATCATATAAAACATCTTTAAAGCATACACAATTTGCTGATAGATTTTCTTGTTAAGTATTCTCCTAAGTGGAATTAAATAATTATATACTTACTCAATAACTTTTGAGTCTTCCTACAATATATTAATTATATATATATAATTCTGGAATTGTATCTATAATGGAATATATATTGGAATATATATTATATATGATACATATAATAAATGTATATATGATGGAATTAGAAATCCCAAAGTTATACACTCATATATATGTATAACTTTGGGATTATAATTCCAAATATAAATGTAAGAACATTTTATAAATCATTTATGCATTCATTTTAATTTTTTTATTATTTATACATTTATTATTATTTCAGCTCATACAAACTTAATAGGTACACCAGTTCCCTCCCTCCCTCCTCCTCCCCCCGTACCCCCTGCTTCCCCTCCCCACTCCCCTCCCTCCCCATCCCCCAGTGCCTCCCGCCCCAATTCCCAGAGTCCTTTCTTGTGCATGCCTGATTTTCCTCTTGGCCCTCCTCTCCGATGATGTACAAGGACCCAGTGGCCTTTCCCTGAACCCTTTCCCGTGGTCCCCTTAGGTATAGGAACACTGCTGTGGCTGCCAATCCTTTGCCTCCAAGGATCTTGGTGCCTTTAGCAGATGCTAGACTTTGTAAGGTCAACAGTGTGTTGGACAATGCGCAGGGCATGCAAAGTCCAATTCATTTTAATTTTTAACATATAAGGCATCTTCTTATTTAAAATGAATAATGAAACAACTTTATTTCATTATTGTCTTTCCATGCTTTTATTTCTGATGATGACCTATTTTAAGGCTTCTGCTTATGAGGAATAAATGGCTTGCAATTACTACAATAATTAAAAAAGTTTGGGCATTTGTCACAATGATTAACCTAAGGACCATAGCAGACTGTGCTTCAGAATAATAAAGACAGGAATATAAACATATGTAGATGAATCTGATTTCACTTCTTTTTTATTATTTTTTGGTTCCTATCTTTCAGCTGGTTAGTCTCAGTTAATAGTCTGTGCATTTTCTGTGCACAATTTTTGAAACACATGAAACACTCATATAAACAACAAGATATTTTTAATTTTTAATTTTTAATTTTTAATTTTCTCTTTTAAATATAGTATGTAAAACTCATACATGGGTTGCAAAGACCATAACAATGTAGTTTGTTTTAGTTTTCTCCACAGTCATTTTTCATGTCATGTGTAATTTCTTGTAACAAAGAGGCATTATGTCTTCATGGTTCTTCTGAGGCCAGAGGTCTCATATAAGAGGCAAGCTGAACATAAGCAACCATTTCACTGATGTGTTGCCGGGCAGAAGCAAGGAGGCTGAGTGTGTGCTGGATATTGCTTTGTAGGCTCCTACTTCTGTCATTGCTTGTTTTACGGTCTTTTTCAACTGAAAGTGTGAGGACTGTGGCTTTAGACATGACTTTATGGTGCATTGCAAGCACCCACATCAATTGATAATAGCATTTTTTCATATCTTTTATCTGTTAAACTGTTGCTGAATTAAAATTGGCCATCATGAATGTATGTACACAAGTTAAACAAACTTCTTGTTTCAGGAGTCTATTGTATTTGTTGTAATTGTTGTATTTGGTGTGTGCATGTGTGTGTGTGTGTGTGTGTGTAAGTGATGTGCAATTATGTGTTAGCATATTTGCATGTGGGGGTTCACATGTGTAGGCACATTTGTGTGCCAGAGTTTGAGGCCAGGTGTCCTCCACACACAACTCTAAATTATATTTATCAAAGCAGAGCCCTTTATTTTACACAGAACATAGTGACTTTGCTAGCCACTTTGCCCTACGGATCTCCTGAGGACTACAGGGCTGAGACTACAGTAGGATTGCTATGCCTGCCTCATTTTTGTTAGGGATCCAAATTCTGGCTCTGACATTTATGAACCAAATGCTTTACACACTCAGCCATTTTCTCACCCAGTAAATTTCTTCATGTGTCCATGGAGTATTAGTTTCATTTAGTTTGAGTTCAGGCCATCACTTACTTCAGAGTCATTTAATCTAAAATTAGAAAAATTTGTTTATTTCTATTTTTATTAATACATTTTTATTATTATTTCAGCTCATACAAACTTAATAGGTAGACCAGTTCCCTCCCTCCCTTCTCCTCCCCCCGAACCCCCTGCTCTCCCTCCCCTCACCCCTGCCGCCCCATCCCCCCGTGCCTCCCGCCCCAATTCCCAGAGTCCTTTCTTGTGCATGGCTGACTCTCCTCTGGGCCCTCCTCTATGATGACGTACAAGGACCCAGTGGCATTTCCTTGAACCCTTTCCTGTGTTCCCCTTAAGCATAGGAACACTACTGTAGCGGTCAATCCCTTGCCTCCAAGAATCTTGGTGCCTTTAGCAGATGCTAGACTTTGTGAGGACAATAGTGTGTTGGACATTGCACCGGGCATGCAATGTCCAATTATGATTGCGTCAGCCCTAACTTGTGTGGAGTATCTTGCAAATCATTGCTCCTCCCATCCTTTTGCTCTTACACTCTTACCGCCCCCTCTTCCGCAAATGTCCCTGAGCTTCAGGATGAGGAGATGGGGAGAGATTAGTCTGGCCTAGTTCTAGGTGGTTGATATCGAGTCTCTGAAGTTCTGGATAGTGGTTCGTTGATTTTCTTTTGCAGTTTTGTTGCTCCTGTAATGCCCTTCACTCCATCGTGATGGGCACTGTATGTCACCCCCTGGCCAGAGACAGAAAGCTGTTATACTGGAGTCTTATTATAAGAGCACATTCAAGGGTAGATGTAATACTTATACACAAAAGTGGAATCGCAGGGTCATATGGCATTAGGCAATGGGAGGGGTCAATCACCCATTTGCAAAATGGTTACTTTTTAATCTGCCGGACTATATGCCCTCCCCTTCTGGTGAGTTCATACCCCCTTAGTTGTAAATGATCAGGAACGAATTGTGAACTTAACTAGGTGTCACATTACTTTCTTGCAGTCCTTGATGGAGGCCTATTTTCTCTACTGTAACATGGTCACTTCTCTCCTTGTTTCTGGTGTGACCCTCCAACCCCATCCCTCCTGTTCATAATCCTTGCAATTACTGTAGGTAATACATAGATTTACCTATGAGTGTCTCAAGATGGGCTGGGTGGGTTTGGTATTAGGAGCCACCTATTAGGGAGTACATATGGCGTTTAATTTTCTGAGTATGGGATACTTCACTTAATATAATTGTTTCTAATGACATCCATTTCCTGGCAAATTCCAGTAATTCATCATTTTTGATGGCTGAGTAGTACTCCATTGTTTAGTTCATAAATAGAATTTAATTTTATTTCTTCTGTTAAAAGGAACTTAGATAATTGGTGAAATTCTTTGCACATTTCCAGAACTACGTAAAATGCTATCTGAGACACAAACGGACTTTCCTCTCCTGCATGGTGAAGTGAATCCTTTTTTGCAAGAAAACTATGCTACAAACATAATAAGACATACTTACAATATTTCCATGCCCATCACTACCACCTACTCTTTCCTCCATACCTGAATCAAAGTAAGATTTCTACATATCACACAGGAAATGTGCAAGATACAGTTTGCACTAGAAAGAAAATATTAATTTTGTTAGCTTCAACAATTGTATTTGAGGGTGGTAAAATATCCTTAAAATCCCAGCACAGGAGGACTGAGGCAGAAAGTTTTAAGGTTTGAGACTATCCTGGGTTCACACACAGGAAGGGAAGAAAGGAGGTGTAGGACTTAGGGAATGAATATTTCTTTGTTCCAAGCTTGTGTCAAGCTAATTCTAGAAGTGTATCTGGGGCTATGAGCTCTTCCCTTAGTTTCTTCTGCAGTAACTAAAATAGTTTGCATACATTGGCAATAAGTGGATTCCACTTTAGGGAAAAGGACTACATTTCTCAACCATTATAAGGGACATTCAAAAGGTATTGTAAGTGATTTCAGAGAAACAGACAGAATGAAATCATCACTGAAACCTTGGAATGAATAGATGTATTGATTCTTTGTACAACGATATTTAGATGCCATATTTATACCTGAAGCAGACAAATTTTGGATAAATTTTTTTATTGATAAATAATCATGTGATAAATCCAGCTACATTTTTCCCACAGATGTTTTCCTTATTGAAACAAACCAGCAGTCTTTGTTAAAATATGGCTTGCAGTTGGCATTGCTTATTAAATTTACAATTATAAATGGAAGCAACAGAGAATAACTTAATTCTCCTTCATTATTATGACTTGTATTTTCATTGATTTTCTTCTCTATGTTATTACTTAATCTTCCCAGATATCTCACATCCAGAAATGAATTAGCATAATCTCAAGACATACATACATGTATACACACATATGAACATTAGGTACAGTTGGAAAATATATATTTGCCATCAAGTACCACTGTAGAAGAACTTGCTTTTCTCTTAAGCATTGGTTCTTAGATCTGTATGCGTGTAGGAAATTCTAGCTTACTCGAAACTGCACATACTTCTTCCAAATTATAGCATTCACAGATATATGTATATTATAATTTTAGACATTTTTACTTTTTGAGACATTTATACTTTTTCTAAGATTTTGACATAATCCCTACCATTTGAATTAATATTTCTATTTCTTGACCACAAGTGAAAAATTTTGTATAAGTAATATGACTGAAGTAGAATCATGAGTTGTGGGATAAGTAAATTATCATTTTACTATGTAATCTAAATTGCATATATAGGAAGGCACTCAATTTAATATTTATTAGTTCATTATTAAATATTCTCATTATTCCACAACTTAGTAATATGTTTTGTTATGAAACATAAATGACTGACATTTAAAGTATACAGATATGACATCAATTGTGTTTTCTTCATGACTGGACAGGTAAGGACATGTTCTATATGTGGCCTGTTCATTTCCTTTATCTATTTTCTATTGGGATCTAGTTTTTTAATGCTAAATTACTTTTAATGGATTCATAAAATTGTACAAAATAGTCATATTTTAATAAAGCAGTTTGGCTTTCAACATAGGTAAAAGGGTGGAGTCAGTTTAAATATATGTATGATTTAAAATATTTATCATATTGATAAAGTGTTTCAAAGCCTATTTTACTTTTTTGAAGTGTATATCATTTGTTGTTATTCATAGTCACCTTATAACACACCAGAATATATTTCTGATAGTCATTTTCAAGTCATCAATCTTTGAATGCATTCATTTAAAATTCTTTTTATATTCTTGCAAAACGTGAATATGATTTTATGTATGGGTGTGTATGTGTATAGGTGAGTGTGTAAATGTGTGTGTGTGTATGTGTGTGTGTGTGTGTGTGTATGTGTGTGCATGTGGAGGACCAAGTGTGATATTGGGATCATCCTGGATTGTTCCCAGGCTCCACGTTGCCAGAAGTGCAGGCCACAGGTGGGATCTGGGATCTGAACCTGACATTTTTCCTTGCAAGGTGAGGGTTTAACCCCTGAGTCATCTCCCCAGCCCACAGACATAACTTATTTTATGATTTAATTCTTAATATAAAAAGGTAAACTGTTTTAGTGATTTTATAGTGACTTGTGGCAAAGTTTTCAATTTCATCTTTATTAATTCAACTTGTTGTCTTAGTTTATTCTAAGTTATTTTCAATACCTTAATTAAGGATTGCACTCTATATTAGATTGAAAGCCACCACACATTATTTCATTCTGAACTTTTCTTAGTTAATATGGCCATTAAATGTTTTCAAAAATTTAATCTGAAATTGAATACTCATAGAACATAGTTCCATTTTCTCTCAAAAATAAACACATAATCTAGACTTTCTTTTTGCACATTTCACTCTTTTCCCTTTGGTTCTTAGTGCCACCTACATTTCAAAAGTATTTTTGTTCTATTCTATTCTGAGATTCTTTGTTAAAGCTACATTATTTTATTTAGCTGCATTACATATATTTACCACATTTTCATTATCCATTCATCTACTGTTGAACATATTAGTTGATTCAATTTCTTTGCTATTGTGAACAGAGCTGCAATGAACATAGATGTACACATATCTCTGTAGTAAGAAGTAGCTTTCTTTGGGGATAATCCCAGGAATGATATAGCTAAGTCATATGGTATATTGATTTTTAATTTCTTTATAAACCTCCATACTGATCTCCAAAGAAGTTATCTAAGTTTGCATTCCCATTAGCAGTGTATGAGAGTTACCTTCTCCCTGTATCCTCACCAGTATTTGTTGTTTGTTGTGTGTTGGATTTTAGATATTCTGACTAGGACAAGATATCTCAGGGTGGCTTAATTTTGCATTTCAGCAATAGCTAATTAAGTACAATATTTTTAAAGATAATTGTTGGTTTTTATATCTAGAAAAATGTTTAAGATGAGGTTGATTACTTCCTCAACATTACCAGAGCTATTTAATATAAAGTCAATTGTAGTTGTTAATACTAAAAGAGTATGGTCCTCATCAGTAAATCGACACATTTGGCATACTTGAATTTCATCCAGTGAAAAGTTTCTTTTTAGTTATAAGGTTCATTTTCAGTGGAGTTTTTAACCCTGTGATGTTTAATTATGTTAAATTCTTTGTGTACTCTGGATATATGTCCTCTATCTGACATATGATTAATAAAGATTTTTTTGCTTGATTGACAATATCTTTCACTGAACGGCTTATTAATTTTATGAAATCCCACTTTTTGAGTGTTCATCTTAATTCTTGTGTATTTGGGATCCTGTTCAGAAAATACTGATCTAGGCTAATCAATGCTAGTATACTTCCTATTCTTTCTTCTAGAAGTTTTACAGTCTGTGGTCTGATATTGAGGTCTTTGATGAACTTGGATTTAATTTTCATGCCAAGTGACAGATGAAGGTCTTGCTTTATTATTCTTCATATAGATATCCAATATTGTCAGCACCATTTGTTGAAAATTTTGTGTTTTTTTCTAATTTTTGTCACCTATTTCAAAAATCAATTGACTGGAAGTATATGAGCTTATATCTGTGTCTTCAATTATAATCCATTGATTGATCTTTATCTATGTTTTAGAGCCAGTACCATGCTACTTTTTTACTACTGTGGATTTATACTATAACTCATATAATTTAATGTCCAGCAGAGATTTTATTACTCAGCACTTTTTTGCTATTTTGGCACTTTTATACTTCTATATAAATTTTGAGATTGTTTTTAATAATTTATGTGAGGAATTGCATTGGAAGTTTTTATTGGTATTTATCAAAATCTCTTAAATGATGGGTTGGGGATTTTAACATGGCCTGATATTTAAAATTAAATGTACATATAATTTTGTCTCAATAGTCTTTAATAAAAGGATACTTCCTTTCTCAGGATGTGAATTATAGTTACAAATTGCAGTTTAAAATGACTTTAAAAGAGTAAGACAGAGGTATTGTTTAAAAGCAATAGCACATAGATGAATTGGAAGTGAATTCCTAGTTATTACTAATAAAAATTATTATAAATTCACTGATTAATGCATTCTAGTGTATAAGTTGTAGAAAAAGAACACAAACTAATTCTAGGAAAAAATTTTAACTCCATCTCATTTGAGATGGTGAATCTTGGTCAGGAGAAGGCATGCCTTCAGACTTACTTAACAAACAAGTTAGAAAAGAAGAGTGTTTTTTATCTTGCAACTATGTTAGCAAACTTTGTACATTTTATCCTGGTTTTGTAATTTTTATAATACAGTGGAATTCATTATTCCATAAAAATAATAGTGAGAATTAAAAATAATCTGCATGATTCTTTACCAAATATGTGCCATTTGAATTATTTTTTCCATTTAGCTTTTTTTTGGGGGGGAGGGAAGTGTGCAATTATCTAGAAAGACATATTTGGAATTTGTCTTATATTGTTTCTTTATATTACTTGTAAATAAAACTTTCCTTATGAAATAAAATGCTGCTTATATAGTGAGACAGCTGAAATATTCTCTAAATCTTTAACTCTTTTCATTTAATGTGGCCTTCCTCCATGTCACTGACAATAATAGGAGAACAATTGCAATCATTTCTTATTCATAAGGACTCACATCCATGAAACCTAAATACACAGAAGGCATTCCTCATATTTCCATTGCTTTATCCCATTCAATTCCAGAAAAAAAAAGACGACCAGGTTGAAAATAGCATTATTACTTTACTAAACATGGAAGAATCAGACACAAAAATTGTTAAAATTAATCAAGTATTTACAAGTATTATAGAGTAGCTGAGATAAAGTAGCAGCTGTAGTCTCTGAGTTTGGTTCTTTAAACTCAGTACTATGTTGTCTTAGTCAAGATCATAGTAAGTACAGTAATATGTGCATGACAACCATTCTGCACTTATAATCCACTTTGATCCACTTATAGAAGTTTGAATGATTGATTATTTAGAATCAAAAGCAAAACTATGTGATTGCGAGTTTGATTATGGATGCAGCATCTGTCTGTCTTTCTTTCTCTCTCTTTCTCTTTCTCTCTCAGAGAAAGACTGAGATTCCTAGTTGGAAACATTCATTTTGTTTTTATTAATAAAGAGTAATGACAATCACCACATTAACAGTAAAAAACATGCTTAAGAAGATTCATTATTCTTTTCATAGACTCAAAGAACAGGATTTTAAGGCTAATAGTCCTTCTGAAGGAATGATCTGGAAGATACAGTACTTATGAAAATTGGGTATTTTTCTTTTTTAAGCTAAACAAGATACTTTATTAATGTAGCATATACACACAAATTATGAAGGAATAAGAAATTTACATATGTAGATGGTAACAAACAGGCAGCAATTCAACATTCAGGCTGGACTGGATGCCGGAAGGAGATAGCAGATGATTAGATTCTGAGAGTGGAGAGACACCTTTCCAGGTGAAAGGATGTCCAGGTGAAACAGCTTTTTGAGTCCCCTCTCACCATACAACATCATAAGAGGCACCCCACTCAAGGAGAGGTGTGTGATATGGTGCTCTTCCTGAAAGTCAAAACTCTCAAAATCTAGAAGATTGTAAGGAAAGAACTTCTCTATTCCTGGATAGGAGTCATCAGAGGCAGAAATAGAGCTCTTTGCTTTCATGGTCTGCTCAGTGATCTTTTATAAAAGTGAAGGTTGTTTGTTTTTGCTTGAAGTGTCCATGAGTTTTGGCTGGCTTTTCTGTAGCTCTGTTGACAGCTCCTAAAGCCTTTCTGCCAGTTTTAGGTGAGGCTGTTGAAGCACTGAATGTTTTGCCAACCTGTGAGGTTGAAAGCTGTAATTTCCTATCTAAGGCTTTGATGCCATAACCCAGCTTCAGAACATCCTTAGGACCCGCCCAGGGGCCTGGTTCTTCATTATCCTTATCCACAAGGTTAGAGTACCCATTTTGGGTTAACTTAAACCCTCCAACCAAAATTGGGTACTTTTCTTAAGTTCACTGATAAATGACTTTCAGATGTGAAGCCTAGATATAACCATACTATTTTTATTTATATCTTATTAGTTCAGAACTTTATAATGAATTCTAAAGTGAAAGGTACACTTCTGATTTTCACTTCTATGGTGACAGCACACATTTTAACAGTACATGGGAAGAAAAGTTATAATTGCATAGTAGGATGGTAATATTCAAATAAAACATAGAGACTTGTTTCCTGCATATATTCTACAAAATTACAGCTTCCTAGAGAAAGGTTCCAGCACAAAGGTAATATTTTCAATTTAAATCCTAATAAACAACGGTGAACTTTTATATTTTTATAGTGGCAAAAGATCCAAGGTTTTCAATTTTATAAACAATAAATATTTCAATAGTTTTTATTTATTGTTTCAGAAGACATTATTTTCTTAAGTAATAATTTCCAATATAACCAATGCCTAACATAACCAATTGTATAATTAGTATAAATATGTTAGTCTGTTTTAACATATATACACACCAATGATGCATATTCTTATTGCACATCAATGTTATATATTTCTATTACATATCAATGACACATTATGGGGGTCTCAGTCTAGGTTGACCTTGGTGGTCTGGCAAGTCTGATAAGTTTAGATAAAGAAATTTTGATGGAGGAAGACAAGAGGGGGCGTAGCTCAGGGTGTTTTGAAGAAATCTCACTACATACAGACTGAATGCTGGCTTGACCTTTAAGACGATTGGTTGCCCATTTCCCCACCTTGGAATTTCCCTTGCAGTTTCTGCCTTTAAAGATGGCTATGGACTTGCAATAAACGAGTTCCTGCTTGACTAGACTCCCTGTTGCGTCTGATTGCAGGTGGACAGCGCACTCACCTTTTCCGGATCCCTCTTGTGGAGGACCCGCGGGACTGGCCTGCAGGATGGAGCTGTCATCCCAGGGGACCCCCACAACACATGTTCTCATTACATACCCATGACACATTTTCTCTGAACCTTCATACTTCACTAAGAAGAAAGGAATCCCTAAGTGATTGAAGTATTACCATTTCCTGTATTATATATCAATACTCAATGAATCAGGGGAATTATATACATTCTTACTCAATGTTACAAGAGGTGGCATTTTTATTTCAATGTGAAAGATAATTTTAAAAAGTTAATAGAGCTAATAATAAAGACTAAAAAGAAAACAAGAAACAAACTTTGTTGATTTTTTTTCACTATTATTTTGGTGAAGCAGGCAACACTACATAGAAATTTATCAGCAGATGCTTTAGTCTGTTTTCATTCATTCTGTGTATCACAGAGGTAAAAATATCTGGAAAGCAGAAAATATGAGAAGAATTTTAAGCATAAAACGATGTAACAGAAGTAAACAGGAGTAACATAAACTGATCTGTTCATGAGTCCCAAACTCTTAACCTCTTTAAAGGACCTACCTCTGATGTCATATTGGTCACTATATTTCAATCTTGATTTTCGAAGCTATGAATAATAATCTAACTGCAATTTTAGATATGGTATCACTGAAAGTTGAAATGGAGAGGGAAGATGAGTTATGATGCGTTTTCTTAAAACCTAACATGGCTTAAGCTGTCTCTTAATTGGACTGAGGGTGAATCACCATTAAGAAAGGAATAACAGAGAAATGTGATGGAGGTCAGGCCCTGATAATATTTTTGCTAATACTTTAGATCAACACATCCAGAAACTGAGTCAAAATTTCCAGTGATGAGTTCTGAGACGTTCTGAAAGAGCAAGTAGTAGTAGTGAGAACTGACCAAATCTTGTTTCTCTGAACTCTTAACTTCGTCAGGACAAATGATTCCTTCTTGACTCAGAAAATCCTTTAAATTATTTTATTCAATTCCTGGAAATCAAAGTCTAGAACATTAATTTTCAGAAATTAGATTTTAAATAAAATATAATGTGTAACAATTTATATTGGATAAATACCTTCAATTTTCTTTAGTATTGGATAAATACCTTCAACTTTTTTGGTTAAATTGCCACAGGACAGTGTTCTATATTTGTTAAGGATGGTTATCCAAATGTTAACCAACTCTTGCAAATAACAGAAGTTCATGATGACCTTTAACATATTTTTATTAGAGGACAATTACAATTGTAAAAGAAAAGATGAGTGAAATAAATTCAATCCTAAATGTTTGATGAAGAATAAGTGTAGAGGGATATGAAACAAAATAAATATGAAACTGACAAGGTAGGTAAAGAAAGATATTTTCACATGACAGTTTACTTCAGTGTGGAATTTAGTTCTGGGAATATGCATCAAGATATTCCAATTTAATCAGGTGCAAATCTTATTTTTGTATAAATGCAAAATTGAAGTGCTTACAAGTCTACTTTGATAATATATGAAATAAATTTGAAGGCATAATACACAAATATTATACAAATATAACATACAAATATATGATGGTGGCTTAGGAAAAATGGTGCTAAAGTTTTGTCTCTGGTCAAGAGAACTTTTCTAGAAAGTATTACAAAGTCTAGTCTTTATCTGGAAGCAATCAGAAATAAACAGAAGAATGACATATGGAATTATGGTAGCATTCTAAATTGATATGGAATATGGTATTTGCTCACATACAATTTATAAAAGTTGAACATTATATACTGTTATAAATTTGACTATTTTACTGCTTTAACTTGATTTACATTTAAATTGGAATAACCTGTAAAAAAAAAAGCTAATTTTGGAGTAAGTCTCATTTATTATAGATTCCAGTAGAATTATTCTCTTATACTATTGGCTAGATTGCTTTCCAGATGATATTGATACCTCATGCCAGGAAGCAAGATTTACCAAGATTAGGTGAAGCTAATCAAAATGTACCTCCAAGGGAATTTGGGTAAATGATTTTGAAGAAAATTCAGGTTTTGTTAACAAAGAAATATTGCTAGCATAGGTTTCCAAAAATTGTGTAACATAAGTAAAACTCTTTATCTTCAGTATGATTTTATTTTTGACACTGTTTAATGTTGTTCAATAACAGAGATCATAAGTTATATCTTGGAAGCTTGATGTGATTTATGGGCAATCACTTGTACTCAAACAAAGTATAATCAAACCATTCAACAGCAAAGAAACAATTCACAGAGAGGAAAGACAACCTATGTGATAGGGAATGTTTACAGACTATGCATTTTTTGGAGGAGAGATTTATTTGAAAAATATATAAAATCAACAGCAAAAGAAAAAAACAAAAATCCTGAAAATTAAAGCCTGTTTCAAGGCAGTAAACATATGTGTGTTATTATAATACGAGACAAAATTCTGTTAAAGGGGACATCATATGCCCTAGATACGAAAAAAAAAATCTTCCTAGTGTAGCTTCCTAGCAAGCTACCACCAAAACACTTATCATTAAACCTTTAGATCAGAGACACACTCAATGGTCAACCAACAGAAATGTTGCAATGCAAAGAATCACAATTTGCTAAAATGCAGAGTATAGATTTCTGGGCCTTAGAGAGAACATTTAATTCACACCTTACTCAAGGAACATGGAACCTTGTAAGAGTGGGCAGTACAAATGCAAGAGCCTAAGGGTGGGGAGAGGTACCATA
Organism: Typhlomys cinereus; assembly: GCA_023101885.1. Lineage (NCBI taxonomy): Eukaryota > Metazoa > Chordata > Mammalia > Rodentia > Platacanthomyidae > Typhlomys > Typhlomys cinereus. The sequence goes on along the minus strand of JALPQD010000221.1, from coordinate 1,444,998 downwards.
TCCAAGAGCTCACTACAGGAATGCCTTATTCCATTAGACTTACACAATAACTGGCCTGTCAACATTTTGCCATGAAGAAGAAAGGATTTCAGGAGATCCTTGTGCCACCTTGGTAGACAATGTGGGTCTGGGAGACTATGTGGGGCTGGTGCCAAACAGAAATGGGGAGATCCTAGACAATTTGCCCATTAGTGACCCATCCATACACCAGCAGATATCCCAGCACAAATCAGTACAAACATCCTAGATGGAGCCTAATAGGTTCACAAAGGCAGACAAGCATGGGAGAAGGAGGAAGACTGACTGGAAAGGAGATTGTGTCATGTAGCATTGGAGGGGATGTGAGGGTGAGTAGTGGGGGATGGAGACACATAAATTCATTGTATTTGCAATTGAATAAAAATTTCAAAAAACATGAATGGAAAATATTTCATAACAGTATTTTGTTAAATAAAACATACAAACAGATAGCAAGTAGGAATTCAACATTATATTCAGCACTGCTAGAATGTGAAAGATGTAAATCAAATCTCAATGAGATACAATCTCCCCACTATCACTGTGGTTATTATCAAAAAACTATAGATAAGTCTTGATACAGAGAAATTGGAATCCTTGTGGAGTATTAGTAGAAGTACAATAAAGTACAATTGCCATACAAAATAGTGTGAAGAGTCCTCAAAGTTAGAAATACAAGTAACATACAACTCAGCTGTGTCTCTACAGGTGTATAGATAAAAGCATATTCTTTGTTCTTTCCATATTCATTTCAACATCACTCACAACAGAGGAGATACAGAATCAAAGTTAATGTTCATCAATGCATAGGTAAATATGGTATAAATCTGCAATGGGACATTATTCACATAGCCTATTTTTAATTAATTAACTGCTTTCTAACTAGCATATTACAGATGAATGAGTAATTAATGATTAAAAATGTTATATGGTTATTCATTAACCAGGTACAATGCCAATGGTATTTTATCTATAATGCTGAAACAAGGATTATATATAGTATGAAATGTTCTATATTCTGTTTACTCAGTAAATATTTATTAAGCAATGTGCAGTAACACATGTGAAAAACTAAAATCTCTATAGTAAAAAAGTGAGCAAAAGAATATCATGGTAATGTGACTTTACAATGTAGGAGGTGTTGGTTACAAGAAAGAAATAAGAATACAGGGGCCTGTAAGATGACTCAGTGGGTAAAGGCATCTGTTCACAAATCCAGCAACCCGCGTTCAATCTCCAGAGTCTACAAGGTATGTGGAGAGAACCAACTTCCAAAAGCTGTCCCCTGAATTCTTCATACTCACTAGGATACTCCATTCTCTCTCTCTCTCCCTCTCTCTCTCCCTCTCTCTCTCTCTCTCTCTCTCTCTCTCTCTCTCTCTCTGTCTCTCTCTCTCTTCTCTCTCTCTTTCTCTCTCTCTCTCTCTCTCTGTCTCTCTCAAAGAAAAGAAAAGAAAAAAGAAAAAGGAAAGGTCTGAATTGGGCAGTTGGCATTTGTGAGTTTTGAGGTGGAAGAAAGCTGAAATTTTCATCATCATTGTCAGGTTAAGACTCTGAAACTAGGAGCCATAAAGTTTGTAAGAGGTGGACAAGTAGGTAAATGAGAGAAGTAAAATTCATAACAAAGAAAAAAGGCGTGTTTCTCAAAGTTGGGAACATTCTGATTATCAAATGGAAATCCAACCAGAAAGTCAATGTGTGAGGGAGCGTGGGAATGGGTAGGTTTGTGTGTGTGTGTGTGTGTGTGTGTGTGTGTGTGTGTACACCTGTGAAGGCCCAAGAGTGACTTTGTTAATCATACCATGTGTCCACTTTCTTTTCTGTTTTGCTTTGTGCTTTCTCAGTATCTGTTTTCCAGGAATGAAATTATAGGCCACATCCATTTTGGCCTGGCTTTTTTTTTTTTTTTACATAGGATATAGGGATCTGAAATAAGGCACTTTTGCTTGTGAGACAAAGGCTTAACCTTTAAAAAATGATTTTTTAGGGGAAAAGTAGGAGAGAATAGAATCATTGACGATGTCAGAGAATACAGACCTTGTCAGGGATGGGTTGCAAGCCCTGGTTAGAAATTTCATTCAATGATACTAAGCAGTAATTTGAGCAAAAGAGTGAGAGAAATTGATGACCCTTGGAAAATTATCACTACCTGCTGTGTTTTATAGAAATAAATCAGGAGGGTATTTTAGAGACTATCTCACTAATCCTAATAAGCAAGAACAGCAGCACAAAGAATAGATGGAAAGCAATAGTAAGAAACTATCACAAGAAGATACTGTCAAATGGGATGACAAAGTTTATTAGAAGAATTTGTTTGGTAAGAGAGATTGAAAGTTCAATTCATTATATAGTGCAATCTATGTTCACTACTTTTCTCACTTTGATCACAAAATGCCAGACAAAAAGCAGCTGGAAGAAGGGAGGATATGTCTTGGGGGTAGTATGAAGATGCTGGTCATATTGGATGTAGGCTGGTATTCCTCTCACTTCTTTCTTTTCAATCCAGGAGTACAAACAATGGGATAGAGCCACTCACATTTAGGATAAGACATTTCTCCATTGTTAAATTCTCAGGAAACACCACTAGAGAAACAACAGTTGTTTTCTTGGTGATCCTCAATCCAGAGAAGTTGACAATTAACAATCATGTTAATGAATTATTTAAACAATATCCAGCAGACATTTTGAAAGACTAAATGGAAGATGCCCAAATTTTACAGGACAATTGGAAGAATTCACCAAAACACAGAGACAGTACTGGGTAGGAAGAAATCTCTAATTGTCTGGAATCTTTAAATTTAAGACTAGGTTTGAATGGTACACTAGACATATACCTTAATTTACAAACTGTCTACTTGTCATTTTAAAGTATCATTTCTATAGGTTAATTTACTCTCCTTGCAGCTATATATGTAGTAAATTATTAAACCTACTTATATTTAAAGAAACTTAATTTCCCAATTAATCTTTAGTTTGATACACCTACAGAGACTCTGTTAAGAAAAACCAAAAGACATCCTGTATACTATTTGCAAAATTGTACAGTAAACTATTATTTTAGAAAAGTTGTGATTTCACAATTAAGTTGTGTGTAAGAACATTATGACAGTTAAACAAATACTGTTTATATGTTAATACATGGTACATTGTCACAAAAGTATGTTTGTACTGCTTGATACTTAAGAAAGAAGCTTCTTAGACAACCAGAAGGAAACCCTGGAGACCACAGAAGCAGATAGGCAAGAGGGTGAGAAGGAGAGGGATGGATTAATGAAAATAGTGGAGGATGGGAAAAGAAAGGAAGGGAGAGAGGGAGAAAAGACAGGGTTGGCAGTGACAACTATTCATTATGTTTGTAAAGCTAGAAAAATAAAAAGCCTATATTATAAACACACACACTTATATAGCAAATTCAATGTCCCATGGGAACCAGGTCACATGATTACTAACTCAGATCTCCCGTTATGAACACCAACAACAAGAAATCAATGAGAACAAATAAAATATTGCTTTATCTTGAAAAAGAAAAGAAAAAGTTTCTTAGAAACTGTCTATAACAAGAAGCTACAATGTCACATATAACGTAAACCTGAAAAACTAAATGTCAGGACAGAATTTCCTTGTTAGATAAAATATTTACAAAAGGTATTCTGAAAAAAACTGTTTTTGCTGAATATGCACAGGAACAACCTAATTAAAAGATGAACCAACACCTCAATAGATACTGCAGCAGAGAAAATACATGGATGAAATCAAATGTATGAAACACAACTTCACAGAGTATGTCATCAGAAGAATGCAAATTAAACAATGAGATTCGTCATGCACCTATTGAATAATAAATTCCAACACCCTGACAATACTAACTGCTGATGGTGATGTAAAAGTCTGGATACCCTTATTCATCATCAGTAATACTGTGAAGTGATACAATCATTTTAGAGGACATTTGGTCAGTCTTGGAGAAAATGTAATTTTAAACAGAACAGAAGCATTAGAAACAATTATATTAAGTGAAGTATCGCAGACCCAAAAAATTAAGCGCCATATGTACTCCCTACTAGGTGGCTCCTAATACCAAACCCACCCAGCCCATCTTGAGACACTCATAGGTAAATCTATGTATTACCTACAGTAATTGCAAGGATTATGAACAGGAGGGCCACACCAGAAACAAGGAGAGAAGTGACCATGTTACAGTAGAGAAAATAGGCCTCCATCAAGGATTGCAAGAAAGTAATGTGACACCTAGTTAAGTTCACAATTCGTTCCTGATCATTTACAACTAAGGGGGTATGAACTCACCAGAAGGGGAGGGACATATAGTCCAGCAGATTAAAAGTAACCATTTTGCAAAACCCTCCCATTGCCAAATGCCATATGACCCTGCGATTCCACTTTTGGGTATAAGTATTACATCTACCCTTGAATGTGCTCTTATAATAAGACTCCAGTTTAACAGCTTTCTGTCTTTGGCCAGGGGGTGACATACAGTGCCCATCACGATGGAGTGAAGGGCGTTGCAGGAGCAACAAAGCTGCAAAAGAAAATCAACGAACCACTATCCAGAACTTCAGAGACTCTATATCAACCACCTAGAACTAGGCCAGACTAATCTCTCCCCATCCTGAAGCTCAGGGACATTTGCGGAAGAGGGGGCGGTAAGAGTGTAAGAGCAAAAGGATGGGAGGAGCAATGATTTGCAAGATACTCCATACAAGTTAGGGCCGAAGCAATCATAATTGGACATTGCATGCCCGGCGCAATGTCCAACACATTATTGACCTCACAAAGTCTAGCATCTGCTAAAGGCACCAAGATCCTTGGAGGCAAGGGATTGACAGCCACAATAGTGTTCCTGGAAAGGGTTCAGGGATATGCCACTGGGTCCTTGTACGTCATCGTAGAGGAGGGCCCAGAGGAGAGTCAGGCATGCACAAGAAAGGACTCTGGGAATTGGGGCGGGAGGCACGGGGGGATGGGGCGGCAGGGGTGAGGGGAGGGAGAAGAGAGGGTTGGGGGGAGAGGAGGAGGGAGGGAGGTAACTGATGTATCTATTAAGTTTGTATGAGATGAAATAATAATAAAAAATGTATTAAAATAAAAAAGAAGTAACCAATGCATTTTTGAAAAGGGATAGAACAGTGAATTTCAGCAAAGAACATGATTATCTAGAAAGTTCATTAAAATTAAAACAACTAGTAAGAATAAAGAAGAGAACAGATAGAAACTATTATAGAGGCATTGATGCAGCAAAGTTATTGATAACACCATATCTATAAGCTCAAAAAACTCTTTGATGCTGATTAATACAGCTCATTTGAGAACCAATAAATATTTGAATAAATAGTCTTCTCTCAATTAAGCTAAATGCAGTTTTAAACATTCCAATAAAACCTTCCAATAATAAAATTTCAGATAGATGATCATATTGATGAAGTCCAGTACCTTAAAGGAGGAAATTAAACTCTAAAAGATTCCTTAGGAAAGGTTAGTCAAATATATCAGAATTCTTACTTGATTTAATCTCCAATAGCTATGTTTAGTCATATAAAACTCATATTTAAGATAAAGGAAGCAGAGGACGAAGGAAGGAGGAGAAAGAGAAAGAGGAAGAAGACAAGAAATAAGCAACAACATGCATGTAATTCATATGGCAAGACAATATAGTGCCCTGCAATCAAATAATAGAAGTAAATAAACTAAGTATGAATATGCAAGTTCTGCATAATTTGGGAACAATGCAAGAATTCTTGTTATCCAGGATCATGAAAGAAAAGAGAGAATTTTTAAGAAATTCAAAAAAGATACAGCATGATTCAGGATGGTAAAATATGAGAACATAAGTTTTTTTTTAATTTTTTTATTATTATTTATTCAACTGTGTGCATGTGCGTGTGTATGTGCGCGCGTGTGTGTGTGTCTGTGTGTGTGTAGAACCACGGACGAATTCGCGAACCACCATGGACGCCTCCACCTCCTTCTGCCCTGGGATTCACAGGCTCCGCCCTACCAGGACCAGAAGCGCAGGCCGCCCCCGCTTCCGCCTGGCGTCTATACGTGGGATCTGGGATCCGAACTCAGGACCTTCCGCCTGCAAGGCGGAGGCTTAACCCCTGAGCCACCTCTCCAGCCAGAGAACAGTAAGTTTTAACAAATGGTGTACAAGACCTAAAATTGGATATATTTTAATAAAGGCCAAATATAAGAAAACCAAACATGACAATATATCTGCTTAAGAAATTACTAGAGAAAAAAGGTTTGGGTATTTAGTCAGTGACAGAGCTTTGCCTAGCAATTGCAAGGCTCTGAGTTTAATCTCCAGCTCTGCATGAAGGAGGTAAGGAAACACAAATAAGTAGGAAAAAAGCAAAAAAGCAAGTAAGCAAGTGAAGCAAGGAGAGAGAAGAGAGAGAGAAAGAAAGAAAGAAAGAAAGAAAGAAAGAAAGAAAGAAAGAAAGAAAGAAAAAGAGAAAGAAAGAGAGAGAGAGAGAGAGAGAGAGAGAGAAGGAAGGAAGAAGGAGGAAGGAGGAAGTAAAAGAAGGACGGAAGAAAGAAAGAAAGAAAGAAAGAAAGAAGAAAGAAAGCAGAAAACATAGAATAGAAAGATAGAAGAGCAGAAAGAAAGAAAGAAAGAAACGAACGACAGAAGCCAGACAGAACAAGAAACAGTGAATGACGACTACAATAGAAAAGAAAATAACTAGTTGTGTTTTCAGTGTTAATACAGTTTAAATTTTAACTGTAAAAGATATGTTGGAAAGAAATGACAGAGAAGGAAAAAAGTCAAGTGAAAATATTTCATTTGTTTTATAAGGTTAGAAAGATCTATTTAATTTCATGGACTGCAAATACCATGCTTTGCCTAGTGATTAGATTAAATGGATTTACTAGCATTAATGTCTTGTTTGTTTAAATCCTGGGGCTTTTCAGTGACCTTTACAGATTTTCAATGCTTAGAACTCAGATTTTTCTTTCTTCTTTTCTTGGTTGTTGTTCATTTAATCTCAAATGATTCTGGAACATGTCACAATTACTTATAGAGTTTGCCCATGAGATCATATTAGGAAATTGTCCTCAAAGTTTTTGAATGTCTTTCAAATTTAAAACAAGAAGTGTCAAAGACATAAATAGTTTCAATGAAGATATTTCTTTGATAAGGAAATGATTGCCAATAACTCAAAGCAATGATATACTACTTTTAATCATATGGATCATCTCAAAAAAAGGTTTGTAGGGGTATTCCAATGAGTAATTAAAGAAAACAAAAATTTAACATACTTAGTATTAATTTTGGATTTAATTAATTTTTAACTTCCTACAACAGTACTTGAACTATAATTCAAAAATAAAAATGAAAGCACTAAACCTTAAACAATGTAGTTTGTAGTCTTTTTTCCTCCAATGGGAAAAATCAGCATATAACTGATTATAAAAAAAGTATTACAATAATTTTATTAGAAGAAAACATGTACCAATGTGGTATCATAAAATTAGCTACAAATTTCCTGACATTAACATATTTAAATACTCAGAAATATGTTACAATATTATGGACAAAGAATTGACTGGGACAATTGCTGAAAAAAATGCTATGTCTGAGAGATTGTTCTGAGGATATCACTCCAATCCATTTTCAGAACACAAGAAGAATCTAAAAGATTGAATAATTTGCTATGGTTTAAAAATATTTTTAAATATGGTTTAAAAACATTTTAAATTTATAAGTGAAATGATTTTCTCTACCTACTCAAATAACTTTGTTGCAGTTACCCTGCGTTGTTGCTCTAGAATCATTACAAAACAGTTTAAGGGAAAAAGGGATTTCATTCTCTCAATAATCCAGTTACATTTCCTTGTCCAACATGGCAGGAGAACTCAGAACAATACCAGGGCCTAGGTAACCGACTGTACCATATCCACATGACATACAACTTCTAGAATTTAGTTCTTTCCTTTGTATGAGCTTATGATGACCAAAAATCTGGTTGAGCATATTCTCTACCTACTGAGCTGTCTTTTTGTATTGCTATTATTATTTCCGCTCATACAAACTTAAAAGGTACACCAGTCCCCTCCCTTCCTCCACCTCCCAGGCCCACTACCCCCTGCTCCCTCCCCCTCCTCCTCCCTCCCCATCCCCCAGTGCCCCCCCCCCCCAGTGCTTGCCCCCCAATCCCTGGAGCATCCTTTAATGTGCATGCCAAACTCTCCTCTGGGTCCTCCTCTCCGATGAGGTGCAAGGACCCAGGGGCATTACCCGGAACCCTTTCCTGTATTCCCCTTAAACTTAGAAACACTACTGTGACTGTCAGTCCCTAGCCTCCAAGAATCCTAGCGCCTTTAGTCCATGCCAGACTTTGTGGGGTCAATAATGTGTTGGACATAGCACAAGTCATGCAAAGTCCTATTATGATTGCTTCGGCCCTAACTAGTATGGAGTATCTTGCATATAATTACTCCTCCCATCCTTGTGCTCTTACAATCTTACCGCCCCCTCTTCTACAAATTTCCCTGAGCTTCAGGATGGGGAGAGATTAGGCTGCCTTAGTTGCTGGTGGTTGATATAGAGTCTCTGATGTTCTGAATTATGGTTTTTGTTGATTTTTTCTTTTTTTAGTTTTGCTGTTCCTGCAATGCCTTTGGCTCCATCCTGATGGGTATTGGATGTCACCCCTGGCCAGAGATTAAAAAATTGCAGTCTTTGATGGTGGCCTATTTTCTCTGCTGTAACACGGTCTCCTCTCTCCTTGTTTCTGGTGTGGCCCTCCTTTCCCATCCCTCCTGTTTATAATCTTTGCAATTACTGTAGGTATTACAGAGATTTGTCTTTGAGTGTCTCTAAGTGGGTTTGGTACAAAGAGCCACCTATTAGGTAGTACATATGGCGCCTAATTATCCGTGTCTGGGATATTTCACTCAATATAATTGTTTCTAATTCCATCCATTTCCTGGCAAATTGCATTAATTCATCATTTTTAATGGCTGAGTAGTATTCCATTGTATAAATGTGCCACATTTTCCTTATCCAGTCATCAACTGTTGGACATTTGGGCTGATTCCATGACTTTGGTATTGTAAACAGTCCTGTTATGAACATGGTCGTGCTTGTGCTATGGAGGTGAATTTTTGCTGTATGGGGGGTTATTCCCAAAAGTGTTATAGCAGGGTTATATGGCATTTCAATCTTTAATTTCTTTAAGAATCTCCAGATGGCTCGCCAGAGTGGTTGTATGAGCCTGAATTCCCAACAGCAATGTAGGAGAGTGCCCCTCTCTCTACATATTCTCCAGTATTTGGTGTTGTTTGTATTGTAGATTTTTGCCATCCTGACCGGGGTTGAGATGATATCTCAGGGAAGTTTTGATTTGCATTTCCCTAATGGCTAAGGAAAAGGAACAGCATCTTCAACAAATGGTGCTGGCAAAACTGAATATCCACATGCAGAAGATTAAAACTGGACCCGTACTTGTCACCATGTACAAGAATTAATTCCAAATGCATCAAGGATCTCGATATAAGGCCAGAGACTATAAAAACCATAGTTGAAAGGGTAAGGATCTCCCTTGAGCTGATTGGGCTAAGCCAAGAGTTCCTAAACAGACATGCAATAGCACAGTCACTACCATCAACATTCAACAGATGGGATCTGTGAAATTAGAGAGCTTCTGTTCAGATAAAGAGATTGTAACTAGAGCACAAAGGCAAACCACAGAATGGGAGAAACTCTTCACTAACCACATATCTGATAGAGTTCTATTATCCAGAGTGGACAAAGAACTTAGAAAATTAAACACCAAGGAACAAATGTGGCAATTAAAAAATGGGCCTTGGAACTTAAAAGAAACTATACTAGGGGCAAAATTAAAATGTCTAACAAATATCTTTAAAAATGCTCTACTGGGCTATCTTGATGGTCCTGCATTATAGTTTTCTTGAATCACACTTTTAACATTTACAAAAACAGGTAAAACAATTATAAATTATTAGGAGTGTGATCATGTGACTCTTGTACAGCCTTGTTCCAAGTACTGTGGACCAATCCACAAAATGGTGCTTCTTACACCACTCACGTTCCTTCCTATGGCACTGCTCATAGAGTTGACTGAAATTTTTTGTGGCTATTAAAGGACCACTATTTGGGGCAGATTCGCACCTAAAATCATATACTGAATATATCAGTATGGTCCATTGAAGACTGTCAGCTTACATTGGGTTATAAGGCTGAAGTTTTCTGAAGAGATGTGAAATGCCATTAAGAAAGGCCCAGTGGAAATGGATGTCATTAGAAACAATTATATTAAGCGAAAGATCCCAGACCCAGAAAATTAAGCACCGTATGCACTCCCTAATAGGTGGCTCTTAGTACCAAACCCACCCAGCCCACCTAGAGACACTCAAAGATAAATCTCTGTAATACCTACAGTAATTGCAAGGATTATGAACAGGAGTGATGGGGTAGGAGGGCCACACCAGAAACAAGGAGAGAGGGGACCATGTTACAGCAGAGAAATAGGCCTCCATCAATGACTCAAATAAGTAATGAAACATCTGATTAAGTTCACAGACTTTCGTTCCTGATCATTTACTACTGAGGAGGTATGATCTCACCAGAAGAGGAGGGCATATAGTCTGGCAGATAAAAAGTAACCATTTTGCAAATGGGTGATAGACCCCTCCCTCACTATGGTTTCCCACTTTTATTACATCTACCTTTGAATGTGCTCTTATAACAAGACTCTAGTTCAACAGCTTTTTGTCTCTGGCCAGGGGGTGACATACACTGCCCATTAGGATGGAGTGAAGGGCATTACAGGAGCAGCAAAACTGCAAAAGAAAATCAACAAACCACAATCCAGAACTTCAGAGACTCTATATCAACCACTTAGAACTAGGCCAGACTAATCTCTCCCCATCCTGAAGCTCAGGGACATTTGAGGAAGACGGGGTGGTAAGAGTGTAAGAGCAAAAGGATGGGAGGAGCAATGATATGTAAGATACTCCATACAAGTTAGGGCTGAAGCAATCATAATTGGACTTTACATGCCCTGCGCAATGTCCAACACACTATTGACCTCACAAAGTCTAGCATCTGCCTCCCTTGGAGGCAAGGGATTGGCAGCCACAGCAGTGTTCCTATACTTAAGGGGAACACGGGAAAGGGTTCAGGGAAAGGCCACTGGGTCCTTGTATGTCATCGGAGAGGAAGGCCCAGAGGAAAACCAGGCATGCACAAGAAAGGACTCTCTGGGAATTGGGGCGGGAGGCACTGAGGGATGGGGAGGAAAGGGTGAGGGGAGGGGGAGTAGGGGGTTCGGTAGGAGGAGGAGGGAGGGAGGGAACTGGTGTACCTATTAAGTTTGTATGAGCTGAAATAAAAAAAAATAATAAAATAAAGAAAAAGAAAGTCCCAGTGGTAGAGCGTCTGCCAGACATATGAATACAATGTGGGTAAAATATCTCATACCACACCTACAAAGAAAGAACAAAGACAGAGGCCGATTTTACCTTTAGTAGCATACATGAAGAATCATATGAATACATAGCAACAATATAATGTGATACAGAATGATGACAATCTGCCAGTCACCAGTACCTTGACTGTGAACTTGATAGATTTCAGAGGTATGAGAGACATTTCTTCTTTCTATGTCTGCTATTCTAAATATTTCCTTATAATATCATCGCAAACTATGGTAATGGAGATCTTTCATGAGTTTAACTAAATGACTAATTTATTTGCTAATTTTTTGAGACGTTTTGTATCATCTTTCACATGAATATGTTTAACTTTACATTAAAATTATAAAGTTTTACTTCACTTGGAACTTAAAAAAAGGAAAATGAAAGTAAATATATTAAGGTTTTATTCTCTATTAATAATCTAAGTTCAGGATCCAATTTGGAAATCATGTCATGAAAAAATATAACAATTCAGTCTAACTAACATTAGGTGTATTGGGAAGTAAAAAATTCTTTCTTATTCACTGTTTCCTTTAGTATATGACACATGCCTGGTTAAACTTATGAATGTAATATAACATTTTTATAAACACAAATCAATATGGATATTGGTTTTCCTATTCTTGAGAAATCATTGGTGATGCTGTATCACTAATCCCATTCTCTGTGTGACATCAATTACTGTGTTGAACATTATTCAAACTGCTCCTAAAGCAATCATACCATTACCTTTGTTCATGAGCATGGTAAATACTAGAAATGATAGTAATTGTCTGGGCACAATCCATTTTGAATTGAGCAGAATATACAAATTATAGCACTTGCTAAAAAATTTGCAAACTCACTAGAAGTAGAATTCTTTATATCATTACCAAAGACATAAACTTCTTGTTATGTTGTCCAGGCCTTGATAATGTACAGAACTGATAAGAACAAAATCTTTGGATTTTATAGCTTTGTGAAATCTCATCTCTATCTTCATAAGTCATAAATACCCAATATTAAGGGTAGTTGTATTTAACAAGGAATTCAAGGTTGTCATTTTTGCTTTTGTTGAAAATTTAAAACAGAAAAGTTAAAAAATTTTATGTAGCAGCACTCGTCACATTTTAGTGTGATTATCTGGTATATCTTTTAGTTTGTTTTTTACTATTAAAAAGATTGGCTTATTTAGTGAGCTAAATTTTATTATTAAATTTTTTATTTAAATTGCTTTATTTTTCTGGTTTTGTAAGCATATTTAGTACTTATCCCTGCTTTTCTCCATCCTTTCTTTCATCATCCCCCTTCCATGGTAAATCTTTTAAGAGTTTGCTGATTTGAGAAGTGTAGATAAGAGCATGAAATAAGTAACTTCTAATAAAATGTAAGGTGATAAAAGTAATAATGTATTATAATAATGTATTACATGTAACTTTCATGGTACATTTCTACTGCTGTAATGGATGTATGAATTAAAAAGCTAATAAAAAGCTTATTTTATTGGAAGACGTTTTTAGGTTGCAATGAATCATAATAACATGGTAGTGATATCATCATCATGAGCTGTGGGAATGGCCATATAATATGCACAAGAAGATCTAAGAGAGGGGCAAAAATACAATCTTCCAACATGCCAGTCTTCCAAGCTAACCAATCAATTCTCTTTCTGTATTGTCTACCTTTCCAAGGAATGGTTGTACCTACCTATATACTTGTTCAAATGCTTGTTTTAAATACATAATTCTTCATGGCTGTGCCTAAAGACTCAGTTCTCAATTGTAAAATTGATGTCTAATTCTGTCACAGATATACTACATAAAGAAATAGGATAACTATCTTATTTTTCTGTATGCTAGAAACCTAAAAAGATGCAATAGACATATTGAAATATTGAGGAGGAGATAACCATAATAAAAACAGTATAATAAGGACTCTTCATGCTCTTTCCTATTTTCCAGTACTTGGTACACTACATCAAAACATGTTTTGATGGGGAATAGGGTTATGAAATCCAGATGTATTATTAAGCACTATTTCTGAATTTAGGTCAGTTTACATCTATTGAGTTTTCCAATTTAGCTTCCTGCAGTATATTCAACATCTTGCTTCCTTGGAAGGCAATATTTTCACACCAAAATTGAAGCATATCCTAGTGTTTGTGTGTGTATGTTTAGATACAGCACATGAACATATTAAAAAACTTAATAAATAACTGCAATTAGTAATATTTTCAATTGTGATTACTATCTTCAGTGAGGGCTAATTGTAATATAACCCTGAAGCAGTTCAAATTTGTCTTTGTTGGGAAAAAACTTGTCCCAGTTTTTTTAAGAATATTGATAATGCTTTTATTACAAAAGTAATGTGAAATTGATTAAAATGCTACATTCTCATTTTGTTTACTTCTTAAACTGAAAATTTGAAGTATACATTATTAATTATATTTTCTTAAGAAAACTTCAGCTTTTAAGTTATTTCCACTACACTCTAGGGACATAAAGAAATGTCATTGCTTATTTGCAGGGCTCTGCAGAACTCTGGACATGGCTTACTTGGGAACATCTCAGTTGCAGTGATTCAAGTGAAAATACAGGGTGATTATTGATGACATCATACTAAAGGTTTGCTCTATTTCTTGCTGTAAAAGCTGGAACTTCATTTGCATATCATTGGCTGGGATATACACACCTAGGCCTTCATTATATCTAACATCTGGAAATGGTTGTGGCTGAAGTTCCTGCTTACTAGCTTTCACAGTGCTGCACAGACCACTTGAGGGAGAAAAGTCATCAGTGGTCTTATCATGTACTAGACACTGACAAGGGACTCTGGGTATGTGAGAAGAGGATGGGGAAAGGGAATAGTAGATACAATTATAATACAGTGTATACATATATGAAATAGTCATAGAATAAAAATGATTCTAAATAGAAATGAAAAGGACATGATGTTGGAGGAGAAAGTGTTGGAGGCAGAAAGAATGGGAGGGGATGCAAATGGTTATCTAGATAATCTAGATACATTGAATTCATGTATAAAATTAATTACCTAATAATAATACTCTAAATAAAATAAAAGTAAAGAAACTATAAGAACTACTTTCCCTCCCTTCCTCCACTCCGCCGCCCGGGACGTGCGCGGTCCAGCTGGGCCTCACCGCCACCTAGACTCCAACCAGAACAAACCCATGGAAAATGGCCATGAAAGCCTGACCCAGGATAATGACTTTCAAAATATGATCATTACCATGTTCAATACTATGAAAGAGGAAATCCGGGAGGAATTAAATAATCGAATCAATCTCTTTGAAGAAGAACACAACAGACACTTGGAGGAGTTGAGAAAAACAGTGCAAGAAATAAAAAATGGCATAGAGCAGTTAAAACAGACTCAAGCAGAGTTTAAAACTGAGCTACAAGACAAGTTATCTTCAACCCAGAACTCCACAGAGAGTCTTATCAGCAGAACTAAAGAAGCAGAAAACAGAATTTCAGACCTTGAAGATAAAGTGGGAGTATTAACCAGCCCAATGAAAGAGGTTGTTAAAGCCAAAAAGATAATTGAGAGAAATATCCAGGAGATATGGGACACCCTGAAGAAGCGTAACATGCGTATTCATGGAATACCAGAGCAAGAATCTCAAAATACCCCCCTGAGGAAATTTTTCAAACAATCATCAAGGAAAACTTTCCTCATATAAGAAAAGAGAGGCTCATACATATACAAGAGGCATTCCGCACTCCAAACAGATATGACCAAAACAGAAGCTCGCCACGGCAAATAATAGTTAAAACACTTCACATTCAAGATAAAGAACTGGTGCTGAGAGCTTCAAGGGAGAAAAAACAAGTCACTTTTAAAGGTAAACCTATTAAAATAACAAATGACTTCTCAGTCGAAACAGTAAAAGCAAGAAGAGCTTGGAGAGACATACTACAAGTATTGAATGAGCAAAAATGTCAATCCAGGCTGATTTACCCTGAAAAACTATCAGTCATGATCGAGGGAGAAAGAAAAATTTTCCAGCACAAAGACAACTTGAAGGGATACATGGCCACCAAATCAGACCTTCAAAAAATGCTAGAAATGATACTCAAGCGTGAAGAAAAAAAACAGGCATATCCAGGAGAACAGAAGGCAAATATAACACCATTAAAAGCGAAGCAATACACTTATAAAAACTACTAAACATAATAAATGTCTGGAATTCAAAATAGTTTCTCCATTATAACACTAAAAGTTAATGGAATTAATTCACCGATCAAGAGACACAGATTATAAACATAGATTAAAAATCACAATCCATCAATCTGCTGCCTGCAGGAAACCCATCTCACCACAAAAGATAGGCATGCCCTAAAAATAAAGGGCTGGTCAACAATTCTACAAGCTAATGGAAGCAGAAAACAGGCAGGGGTAGCCATTATGATATCTGACAAAGTGGACTTCAAACCAAAGAAAATTATAAGAGACACGGATGGATACTACATTTTAGTCACAGGTACAATTCACCAGGAAGACTTCACAACACTGAACATTTATGCACCCAATACCGGCCCGTCCACATTCATTAATAAAACCCTACAGCATCTAAAGCAAGAAATCAACCCCCAAACGATAATTATTGGGGACTTCAACACCGCCCTCTCAACATGGGATAGATCAACAGGTCAAAAGCTTAACAGAGACACTTTGGAACTTAATCAAACCCTTAAAGAAATGGACCTTACAGATCTCTATCGAACTTTTCAGCCACGCACCAAAGAATACACATTTTCCTCGGCAGCACACGGAACTGTCTCCAAAATAGATCACATATTGGGCCACAAAACGAATCTACACATATACAAAATTTGAAATCCTAACCTGTGCCCTATCAGACCACCACGGCCTAAAGCTGGACATCCACAACACAACAAATGACAGAAAATACACTAACTCCTGGAAACTTAACAATATGATGCTGAATGAGAACTGGATTCAGGAAGAAATTAAAAAGGAAATTCAAGATTTCCTGAAAGTGAATGATAACGAAAATACAACTTACCAAAATCTCTGGGACACAATGAAAGCTGTTCTAAGAGGTAAGTTAATAGCTCTTAATGCCCACGTCAAAAAAATGGAAACATCAGAAATAAACAACTTAACAATGCAGCTTAAAGCTTTAGAGAAACTAGAGCAATCTGATCCCAAAAGCAGTAGAAGGAGAGAGATTAGCAAAATAAGGGGAGAAATATCTGAAATCGAGACTAAGAAAACGATAGAAAAAATCAACCAGTCAAAAAGCTGGTTCTTTGAAAAAATCAATAAGATTGATTCACCCCTAGCTAAATTAACCAAAAGCAAGAGAGAGAAAACCCAAATTAAAAAAATTAGAAATGAACATGGAGTAATCACTACTGATACCCAAGAAATGCAGAGAATTATAACATCATATTTCAAAAACTTATACTCTGGGAAGTTTGACAACCCAAAAGAGATGGATAAATTTCTAAGTAAACACAACTTACCTAAATTGAATCAGGAAGTTGTGCAGTATTTAAATAGTTCTATAACATATAAGGAAATTGAGGAAGTAATCTCGAATCTTCCCACCAAAAAATGTCCTGTACCAGAGGGATTCAGCATAAAGTTCTACCAGACATTTAAGGAGTTAATAACACCAATACTCCTTAAACTGTTTCATCAAATAGCAAAGGAAGGAACACTACCAAATTCCTTCTATGAAGCTAATATCAGTTTTAATCCCAAAACCTAATAAAGATTCACTTAAAAAAAAAAAAAACTATAGGCCGATTTCTCTGAGGAACACAGACTCAAAGATTCTCAACAAAGTCTTAACAAATCGGATTCAAAAACATATTAAAAAGATCATTCACGGAGACCAAGTAGGCTTCATCCCAGGCACACAAGGTTGGTTCAACATACGCAAATCAATAAATGTAATTTATCTTGTAAACCAGTACAAAGTCCAAGACCACATGATACTCTCGATAGATGCAGAAAAAGCTTTTGACAAGATCCAACAGCCTTTTATGATCAAAACGCTAGAGACAGTAGGAATGAAAGTAACCTTTATCAATATAATAAAAGCTGTATACAGGGGCTGGAGAGGTGGCTCAGTGGTTAAGCCTCCGCCTTGCAGGCAGAAAGTTCTGAGTTCGGATCCCAGATCCCATGTATAGATGCCAAATGGAAGCGGGGGCCGACTGCGCTTCTGGTTCTGGTAGGGCGGAGCCTGTGAATCCCCGGGCAGAAGGAGGTGGAGACATCCATGGTGGTTTGCGAATTCGTCCGTGGTTCTACACATACACAGACACACACACACACACACGCACACGCACATATACATGCACATGTGCACAGTTGAATAAATAATAATAATAAAATTTTTTTTTAAAAAAGCTGTATACAACAAGCCCACAGCAAGGATTATGCTCAATGGGGAACAACTGGAAGCATTCCCACTTCAATCAGGAACCAGACAAGGCTGTCCACTCTCACCACTTCTATTCAATACTGTACTTGAAGTCTTAGGTGAAGCTATAAGAGAAGAAAAGGACATAAAAGGGATTCAAATCGGCAAGGAAGAATTCAAGCTATCCCTATTTGCAGAGGACATGATCTTATACCTGAGTGATCCCAAAAACTCCACCAGGAAACTCCTGGAACTAATTGAGAAGTTCAGCAGGGTGGAAGGATACAAAATAAATGTGCAAAAATCAGAGGCCTTTCTATATGCCCAGAATGAAAGAAGTGAAAAAGCCTTGAGAGAAACAATCCCATTTAGTATAGCCCCTAAAAAAATGAAATACCTTGGTATAAACCTAACCAAGGAGGTAAAAGACCTTTACAATGAAAACTTTAAAACCCTAAAGAAAGAAATAGCAGAAGACCCCAGAAGGTGGAAAGACCTCCCTTGTTCCTGGATTGGCAGAATCAACATCGTAAAAATGACCATCCTACCAAAGGCAATATACAAATTCAATCCTATACCAATTAAAATCCCAAAGCAATTCTTCAAAGAAGTTGACCAAACAATCTCAAAATTCATATGGAGGCACAAAAGACCCAGGATAGCAAAGACAATCCTGAGTAACAAAATCACTGCTGGAGGTATCACCATACCAAAGCTTAGTCTATACTACAAATCCATAGTTGTAAAAACAGCCTGGTACTGGCTCCAAAATAGACACACAGATCAATGGATAAGGATTGAAGACCCAGATATAAGCCCACAAAATTACAGCCATTTGGTCTTTGACAAAGAGGCCCAAAGAATCCAATGGAAAAAGAACAGCATCTTCAACAAATGGTGCTGGCAAAACTGGATCTCCACATGCAGAAGATTAAAGCTGGACCCGTACTTGTCACCATGTACAAGACTTAATTCCAAATGGATCAAGGACCTTGATATCAGGCCAGAGACTATAAAAACCATAGTTGAAAGGATAGGGAAGTCCCTCGAGCTGATTGGGCTAGGCCAACATTTCCTAAACAGACATCCAATGGCACAGTCACTGCTACCAACTCTCAACAGTTGGGATCTTGTAAAATTAAAGAGCTTCTGCTCAGATAAAGAGATTGTAACGGGAGCTCAAAGGCAACCCACAGAATGGGAGAAAATCTTCACTAACCACACATCTGATAGAACTCTGCTGTCCACAGTGCCCAAAGAACTTATAAAACTAAACACCAGTGAAACTAATGGCCCAATTAAAAAATGGGCCCTGGAACTTAAAACAAATTTTACCAGGGATGAAATTAAAATGTCTAACAAATATCTTCAAAAATGCTCCACTTCTTTATCCATCAGGGAAATGCAAATCAAAACTTCCCTGAGATATCATCTCACCCTGCTCAGGATGGCAAAAATCCACAATACAAACAACAACAAATGTTGGAGAGGATGTGGAGAGAGGGGAACTCTCGTACATTGTTGGTGGGAATGCAGGCTTATACAGCCACTCTTACGAGCCATCTGGAGATTCTTAAAGAAATAAAAGATTGAAATGCCATATGACCCTGCTATTCCACTTTTGGGAATAACCCCCCATACAGCAGTGGTTCACCTCGATAGCACAAGCATGACCATGTTCATAGCAGCACTGTTTACAATAGCAAAGTCATGGAATCAACCCAAATATCCAACAGTTGATGGGTGGATAAGGAAATAGTGGTACATCTATACAATGGAGTACTACTCAGCCATCAACATAATTATTCATATCCACATATTTACATCTTAATGCTGGCCATGATACTTTGAAAGTATTAGCCTGATGTTTTGCACACAGTGCTTGGCTTTGGGATACTTTTTGATCAATTAAGATTAGATCCTGAATATTAGACTAAATACTTTCTTACTTTACTTTTCGTCTTCCTTTTTATGAAGAAATTTTTAAACTGCTTCAACCTGCATATATATATAAAGTTTTTTTTCCTGAATCTAATGACATTGTATTTTTCTAGTGCTGTCATTCATATACTCAAAAAATCAGGTAAACATAAAAATCTTACCAAATCTGTATATAAGGTAAACAAAGATAAATGAATGCTGACAATAATTTGACAAAAATACATACACTGGTTACTCAAGCAAAAATAACCACCCACGTGTAAGTTGGCAAGGCTAATAGAAAAATAAGAATTTCAAAGAAAACCCAACAAGCATGAAGGAATTTTTATAAATTAGAAAGTACTGCTTCAGATTCCCTTGCAACAAAGATTTGCAAAATGAGTAGTTAAAATAAGATCACCAAAGAAATCCACATTAAAATTGTCTCTTTAGGAGTGAAGCTGGTAAATTAGGCATATTCTACAATGGAATAGTTCATATTTCCAGTTTCAATTATTGCAAACAAGAGAGTGACTACAGTAGAGTGGATGCATGAACAGCAAACTTGAGTCTGGGCAGTAAAGATATGGTGATTCATGATGATGTATACAGAAAGATGAAGACTAAGGCTCAAGATAGAAAGATGTACATAGCTTGAAGGACTCATTCAAGAAATATTTTGTTCTCTGAATTTTGTCAAGTAAGAATGGTATAAACTTTTGTATATCATCTTCATAAAGACTTTTATATAATATTAATATTTATACTTGGGAGAGTTTTTGTAAGGGCAAGCCAACCTGCTGATAAAGAAAATGACAGATGATGCCAAGTGATATACATATAGCAGAAGTCTTTCTATTGTTTGTCTTTGGATTTATAATGCACTCTTTTTAATGGGCTTACTAATTAGTTGTTCTGGAGGTTTTTCTTAATGAAGAAATCTAATGAGCATTCAATATTCTTGAGACTTTGTTTATGACCACTTGTTAACACAATCATCTCTTCAGTGTCCCATGTTATCTTGAATTATAATATAAAAAGGTTCACTTAGAAAAAGACTGATAAAGGCAAAAAATATTTCTTTTAGAATCTCATTATGGTAATTCCAAAAGATCTAAGTTCTATGAAGAGGCCTGGTAGTTTTACAAGGAACAAAATATTCAAGATAGTCATGTGTGAAAGCCTTCAGTGGTCTTCAATCAATCCTGTGTCTTTGACCTCCTTGCCTTCCAGTACTACATCACTTGAGAACAGTTTGGTGGAATTAAATGTTTGAGCATATTTTTTAAAATGGATTGTGTAGCCAGTTGCCGATTTAATGCATAGAACTAGGCATACGACATGATTTATCTAATTACCCCCAGTGTAGTATCATGCTAAGGACTTCTACAGAAGGTTTCTGTGGAATGCTAACACCATCCAGATGTTTGTGCTTGCTTTCTTTGGTTCTCCAGTGGCATTTTCCCAGTGAGCTAAATCTTCGTATGGACATCACTTTTTCTTTCTTTCACTTATTCTCTCTCTCTCTCATGCTTTATTTTTGCTCCTCTGTTGTCTCTGCTTCTTTGTTTCTTTCTCTCATCTCTGTTCCTATTTTCTTTCTTTCTCTTCTTTTTCTTTCTTTTTCATTTTTTGAACCAGAATGGTTGCTACTATACTGTACAATTTAAAGAGCAGGAATGTGATAAGAAATGTCCTTCTACAAGTGAAATTCTAGATTTTCAGTGCATTCTACTTATGACATGTTCAGAAGTGTCAGTGCGTTCATGTCATTCACAAGTTATTCAATTTACAAAAATTATATTAAAAATATTATTCAGCAATGATTGCTATTTTCTAGTCATCTGTTTAGTGCTTCAGATAAGAGGAAAGCAAGGAATGATCCAGACTCTCTGTGCCTCTAGGAAATGTGAGATATGAACATAGTGCAGGGCTGATTAATTTCTTTTTTTGTTCTTATGTAGGTATATGTATGAATGTGTGTTTACATGTGTGTAGGTGTATGTGTGTGCATATGTGTGCATGTGTACATGCAGGGCACTGTTTGTATCTGTGGGGGCCTAAGGATGCATCAACAATCATCCTGGATGCTCTACCTCCTTATGATTTTACTCTGTTACTTTCTTCTGGAGTTTCCCAGAATCTGCCTTCCAAGGCTAGAAATGCATGTAAGCCACTGCCATTTCTTTTCTTTTTCTTCTTTTTTCTTTATTATTTATTTAATTGTGCATGTATATGTGTGTGTGTGTGTGTGTATATATGTGTGTATATGTAGAACCACGGATGAATTTGGGAACAACCATGGACCGCCTCCACCTCCTCCTTGTTTGCTCTGTCCTGGGATTCGCAGGCTCCGCCCTACCAGAAACGCAGCCCCCCCCCCACTTCTGCCTGGCTTCTATACGTGGGGTTTAGGATCTAAACTCAGGACCTTCTGCCTGCAAGGCAAAGGTTTAACCCCTGAGCCACCTCTCCAGCCTCCCAACCACTGCCATTTCTGTCTGCATTTTTACATGGGTTTTGGAATCCAAATTTAGATCCTTTTGCTTAACAGACAAAAACTTGCCAGCCTCATTAGCTTCTAACAGTTAAAGTCATCCTGACTTCATGTGGTGGTCTAAAATGGTGTTCTGCTAGTGCCAATAATATTTCAGTCTTATTGACTTCCAGTAATTCAGCATATTTCACCTACTTTTACATAACTCATTCTTGTTCCAAAAGTAACACATCTTCTGTTTAATAATTTATCTATTTGATTGAATATTTTGCATTATTTTTCTAGGACCAGATTATTTCTACAAAATCACCAATACTTCTTATATCTGTGACCTGTATCTATAATTTTAAAACAAATAACTCTATCCTTAATAAATTCAGTTTTATAAATAATAAAGAAACTGATTTTAGAAAATATGGCTCAAAACTTATTTTGTTAAAATTTTGTTTAACCCAAAGCAATTTTGTGTTTTGGAAAACTACACCCAGAGTCATTTATTCCACAACTCTGTGAGATAACAAAGGAAACAATGTTGGCCATGTGGTCTGAAAGCAAACTAATGTTTATTTAAGAGCAGCTATAGAGCAAAGCATGTCTTATTCCACATCTTTCAACTGCAACTCAGAATAGTATATTTTACCATCTGTAGCTGAACAAAATGAATACAGGGAAGGCTACAGCAGAGGGTCAGAATCTATATCAACTCTATTATGTTTATAAAAAAAGGAACATAGGGTCTGGGGAAATAACTCTACACCTAAAGTGTGTGCTATGTATGCAAGAAGGCCAGATCTTCAGAGCCTTGACGACTCCCTGCAGATGTTATTGTCACATCTCCTGAGTTCCCAGCACTGGAGAAACAAAGACAAGGAATTCCCAAGGCCAAATGACTAGCTAATCTAGATATAACTGATGAACTCTGTATTCAGCATAAGATATCACTTCTATAAATACATAGAGTGTTCAATGAAGTCACCACTGTAAACCTGAGGCCTCCAAATGCACCTGCATAAACATACCTGCATCCACAGGCCCAAACACATGTGACTAAGTTTTAGCTACTCTCCAGTGTTGATAACATATTAAGACTATTGTGATGATACTAAAGAATGTCCTTACAGATTACAAAGGATTATATATCAGTTGTTGATCTAGTCACTTTTTAAGATTCCTACATTGTTTCCAAGTAACTATAATTAAAACTCTAGCTTTAGTTCCAGGCATTATTGTCATAGTTAATCCTGTATCTCAACTTGACCACATATGGTATTAATTACGATCAGCTGAGACTACCTGAAGAGATTATCTGGATACACATTTACAACATAACATTTACAATATGATACAATGAATACAACATAAAGACTAGCCCTAGATCTTATTTGAATCTCCCTAGATCTGAGTAGAAACTCCCTAGATCTGATTGGAATCTCCAGGTGGTGTACTAGATCAAAGGAATCATAGAACAGAAGACTTGGAAGAAGATTGACTCTCCAAAGATGTCTGCAGTGATGTAGCCTGCCTCCAGTTTCAATCACCAGCCATGTTGCCTCTGCCATGAAAGACTGTTTCTCCTCTCTGGAACCATAAGCTGAATAAATTTCCTTTTCTCATTTAAGTTGTTTGACTTTAAGTGTTTTCTTACAAAAATAGTTAAGAGTAATCATTACAGTTACCTAACATGCAGTGCAAGTCTTAGTCATTTAATGTCCAAGAACATACATTTCACAGGTGCTTCAACTCCAGCTATGAACCATTTCACAGGCAGAGAATAGGGAAATCTATTTTTCTTTTAGAAAATGTCTATTTTTAATATTTATATCTGACATTTCCAAGAAAAAGATAAATGAAGATATTGAAAGCAATATACTCATTATCTATTGTGTAATAATTTCAGCATAAATGAGCAGTGTATTTGATTAATGTTCTTATTTTCTTCTTCTTTTAAAAGTATTTCCTCAATCCCTAACACTATAATTAAACAAAGCAATCTGTCAGAAAATATCACTATTCTTTTAATTTGGTGAACCACTATATTTACTCTCCCATTATATATGTGGAAAGTTTTTCACTGAAAGGGAATTGGCAAGACACTCTTAACAAGTAGCTCCTGCAAAGAAGCTAACAGCAATGAAATAGCATCCTTCGCTATTTTCAATTTTTGAAACCAGGTTTCATGGGGCAAACACAATAAGAATATAGTAATGTGCATGTAAAAAATGTGAACTGAAGAAAAGCCTGCACATAGAAGCATTGTGTCATTGCCTTCTGTAACTGAATTGCACAATATGTCAGTTGGAAGTTACTCTTTTGTAATACTGGGAATAGAAGCTTCAGTTTGTTTCCTTGAAAACTGTTATCAGATAAGTCAAAATCTTAAGGTGCCCTTTCAGTTTCCTTAAAGAATAGATTAATGACTTTGCCTAAAGTTCTCCTTGCCCAGGAAGGTGAGAACAATGCATGTGAATACAGAAGGAGATTTTTCCAGAGATGAAAAAAGCACAGCTGCATGCTACAAAACATCACAGCAAAGACATTATGTATTGTCTTGGTATTGTTTGGGTACATCAATATGACTGCAAATGCAAGGAAGCTTGGACTGGCTAAGATGTCTTCAAATAATTTACACACTATGTAGAAATACATTATTGATTTGCCTTTGCAACTACAGTTTTATGTTATCCTGTCTTCCTGACTGAAACCTTTACAAACAAAAAATACCAATTGTAAAACTCACTTGTGAATGTTCATGCTTACCGATGCATTGTTATTGTGCCAGTTAATCTATGTGACTTGTCCATCTCTATTTAGCCAGTTGCTGTGTGCTACTATCATCTTTATTTCTCTCCAGGACTTAGATAATATTCAAAAACCAAGAAAAATAAGATAATTACTGGATAAATGTGTATATTTAGAGAATAGAAGCCATAACCAGAAAATCCAGGTATTGTTCTTCTCCTGAGTACTGTGTTTCTGCCTAGGTTAATGAAAAATCAGAACTGGCTGCCTTTTCCATTTTAGAGACATCTTCTTATTAAAAGCCATATTATTAAGGGCATTCTATGGTAGGAGAGGAAAAGTGGCCCTAAAAATGAAGTATATCTACTTCATCCATTTTTCATATCAATGAAACGAGGCAGAGAAATCAATATTAATGAACATTTTGAGCCCATTTCTGGGTCATCTTAACTGCACTGAAGTGTAAGAGCTGAAAAAAAAATACTGGCAGACAAAAAGTGACACTTAAGCTCACTTTTTATAAATAATTTCAGAAATGCTACATAAACTCTCATCTTTAGTGAGATCAATCTCCCATAAAGCAACTTTATATTACCCAACGTCCTGACTGTCCAAGCGATAGATCCATATGAGTAACGGGTGGCTTATTAGTTATACCACCATGCACTTCAATTTTTCTCATGTATTCTGGGAGGGAAGAAAGATTTTAGACCAATTTCTCTAGAGAAAAGAATTATATTGAAAAACAGGGTAATCGTGTGCAAGAGACATCTGTTGAAATTCACATCTGAACATTTAAACTGCTCTCTGAGATGTGGTAATCAAAACACTGCAAATAAAGACCTATGAGATCAGAAAACAAATAGTCATGAAAAACATTTAGGTACTTTCCTATATTCCCAAGGATCCTGTAGTCAGTTTCAATCACTTTTAGACAAGCTCTTTTGTACTCCTATTCATAGCCATTTTTATTAATCACATCAAATATTCTTTTAAAGCTTCAATTTTCAGAGTGAAGTTTATAAAGGTAGACTGGAAGATAAGAGAATTGAATTGGGAAGATTTGGCACTTAGAAATTGGGAGACTTGCGGTTGGTGATCATCTAATCTGACTATTAAAGTCCTCTATTGCTTGAACCCATAAGGGTTGTTTTTTCTGCTGTTCAATGCTATGTACTCAACCCTGGGCCTTGCAGGGGGAAGAAATCACAAATGTGAGGGCTGCCATACTGCCACAGAGTGTAGAGGGAAGGAAAAAACATAATGTAAGGAAGTAGGAATGAATTACATATAGCTCGAGCAACAATTGTGTCATGCATTACCTAAAAAATCCTTGTGGTTAATATTTGAGCTGAAAAATGTAACATGTAAAACTAGAAAATACTCAGATTCTCCTTGTTAACACAGGTGAAATAGCTGCTTTGCCTTTATGTCTCCACTTATACAGAATAAAGCAGATGAAATATCTCTCTCTCTCTCTCTCTCTCTCTCTCTCTCTCTCTCTCTCTCTCTCTCTCTGTGTATGTTTGTGTGCTGTGTGTTGTGTGTTGTGTGAATGTGAGTGTGCACATTCTGGGTTGTGCCTGTGGAAAAGGAGAACAACCTTAAGGTATTGCTTTTTACTTTCCCATCTGTTTTTGAAATTTATCTCTTTACCACTGCTGCATGGTAAAGCCCTTGCACTTCTATAGCTCAGATCTGTATCTTCTATTGCCTAAGTGTGAATTACAAACACTTATGTCATTGTGTTCCTGCATTTACATGGAATCTTAAGATCTAAATTCCAGTGCTCTACTTACTGAATCATTTCCCAAGCCATTGATATTTCCCTTAGCAAATGTCAAGAAATAACTTCTTCAATGTTTTGTTAGTATTGATAGTGTTTACTTAATAGTTACTATCTTTAGTCTATATACAACCCTAATTTTAGTGGTACAGTCATTACTTTTCTTATTGTGTACATGAAGATGCCTTCCTTATACGCAAAGTAGATCTAAGAATGGAAAGTTCAAGAAGTTGTGTTTTCTATTCACTGACTTAACAGAAAGCAACTACTCCTCCATCAGTAGGCACTCCACAGTCATGTGTTTCTGTCTAGGAAAAGCTTCATGTAAAGACAAGACTCAGCACAACAGACACTTTAGACAGAAGAAATATTATCCATTTACTGCTTAAAACACCTGAAGACATAAATTGTAGTCACCTTTTTTGTTGTCTTTCTTCATTCTGCTTTTCTTTTTTTTAATGAATCCACAAAGATTCATTAAATCTTGGCCAAGATTAATTTAATAACCTTATTGTGAGCTTTGTATCATTATATGAAGATATTAATTTTTATGTTTTTGTTTTCCACTTGTTGAAAAATAGAGCCATACAAATATTTTTATTCATTTCGTTTATTCATTCTGCATGCTGTGAAAGTATAGTATGTGTGTACATACTTGTTGTGTGGGGGTACACATGTGTACCTGTTTGCATTTTTTCATGTGTGTGAAGGTTGAAATGAACGCTGCATGTCGTCTCTCAGTCACCATCCACCTTGCTTCTTTTTTTTATTTTTCTTCCACTCATACAAAATTGATAAGTACCCCATTCCCCTCCCTGCCTCCATCCCTCCCTGGATCCTCTTGCTCCCTCCCCCTTTCCTTTCCCTCCCTCCCTCCCTTTCGCCCAGTTCTTCCTCCCCCTCCCCATTCCTGGAGCATCCTTTAGTCTGCATGTCAAACTTCCCTCTGGATCTTCTTCTCTGATGAGGTATGAGGACTCAGTGGCATTGCCTAGAGCTCTTTTTTGTGTTCCCCTTTAGTATAGAAACACTATTGTGGCTGATAATCCCCTGCCTCTAAGAATCCTAGTGTCTGTGATCCATGCTAGACTTTGGGGGGTCAATGATATGTCGGTCATTGTGCAGGTCATGCAAAGTCCTATTATGATTACTTCGGCCCTAACTTGTATGGACCACCTTGTTTCTTGATACAGTCTCTGACTGGACTGGATCTCATTGGGTTAGCTAGGCTAGCTGGGTAGCAAGTCCAAGGAATCCACCCCAACCATGGAGTTAAAAGCATATACTGCTATGCTTGTCTTTTGTATGTGGATGTTAGAGTCAAAGTCCGTTTCTCATGTATGCATGGCAAGCAGTTTACTTCCTGAAGCATCTCCCTAGTCACTTTGCATATTTGTATAATTATCTCTTCACATATAGATGGTGGTCCTAATTTTGAAAGATATAATCCTAAGCATCTTAGTCCTAAATATTGAAAACTTAAAAGATCTACATGCTACAATGCTAAAATTGTCTCAAACTACCATAAGGAATTAATTTGGCAGATACTGAAATTCTTAAAATCACTTTGATGAATAAAATGTTATTTTTATTGTGCCCTTTCATTGCAAGCCATATAGATGGATCACAGTAGATAAGAGTAATACCTAGAAATCTGGGAAAACATTCAGCTGACTGTGTCCAGGGGACAGTTGCCAAAGATAACTATGAGTAAAATGGGCCAAGATGAGGCCCAGGGAGGGATGGCGGGAGGGAGGGGAATGGGGTACTTATCAATTTTGTATGAGTGGAAGAAATAAATAAAAAGGTGCTGCCATGCAAAAGACTTGAGGACTGGAAAGAACAATTAGGACAAGAGAATCAGCTTTTCTCTGAGAATTTCCTTAGGGTATTCTCTATCATCTTGGCTACCTTAACATCAGAATCATTGGACATGGATAAACCAACATCTAAAAGTTCATAAAGAGATTTATCATTTTCTTACATGTTTTTCATATAATATTTTTATTGTGAATAAATTTTAATTATTCAATTCTTTTTTCCAAGAATTATAATTTCTTTATTTTATTCTTTGGGATAAATTTTCTCCTTGAAATGTTTCACCAAAAAGCTTTATAAGCAAGCTTTGAATTTCAGGAATAAAGTCCAAGCTCTGGTACAATATAAAGTAATCCTTTGATGTAGTTTAGCCTATTGCTTACTAGTTTTCCCTAGGGAGACTTAATGAAAGTTAATCTGCTTCAAAACAGAAAAACATTAACAACTAAAGAAAGTATTATATCTGTCTACTAAGTGAATAGACTGAGTTATCTGAGGTTATTTGCAAGAACTTGTGGGACTGAAAGGCAAATTAACAGCTAGTTTCCCAGCAGATGTTTATGGTCTGTTACACCACTGGAACATCCAGTTTCCAGTTGACCATATTTCTATAAATATTCCAGCCCCAAGACTGAGCACATCTGAAATGTGAACAGCTTTATTTCCACTCAGAGAACTAGCTAGCACCTCTCTTATTACCTTGTCTTGACATGTCTTGACTATGGACCAACATCTTCTGCAAAGCATTGTAGCTCTTCTGTTTCAGGAATCCAGACTGGAGGAAATTGTTTCACCACTACCCCAAAAGGGTAAATTCAGGCTAGTGTGAATACTTGGCAGCTAATTCTACTGTGAAACTGTCAGTAACCAATGTAGAATGTAATTGGAAGGAATTAAAACATTTATATACTCCTTTGTTACATATGAATTTTTTTACATCTTAAATGTTATAATTAAGAATGTTGGTTCATGGAAGGAGTTGAGAAATTACCCTTCAGAAGTGCATGGAAGGAGTTGAGAAATTATCCTTCAGAAGTGCTTGAGAGGGTCATGAGCACTGTTTGGAGGAAAGCGTGATGGCTGGTAGCAGGGCATGATTGGTCTTTGAAATAGGAAAATATTAAGAGGGATAAAGGATCATTCCAGAAGCAATGAGAAAGAGGAACAAAAGGAGTCCCCTGTTCTTAAAATTTTTTAGAGGTGCTGAGCAAGCTTCATACCTGATAGCCCACGTTGAAATGACTCTAAGGTGTAAGAGCAAAAGGATGGGAGGATCAATGATTTGCAAGATACTCCACACAAGTTAGGGCCGAAACAATCATAATTGGACATTGCACGCCCAGCGCAATGTCCAACACACTATTGACCTCACAAAGTCTAGCATCTGCTAAAGGCACCAAGATCCTTGGAGGCAAGGGATTGACAGCCACAGTAGTGTTCCTATGCTTAAGGGGAACACAGGAAAGGGTTCAGGGAAATGCCACTGGGTCCTTGTACGTCATCGTAGAGGAGGACCCAGAGGAAAGTCAGGCATGCACAAGAAAGGACTCTGGGAAATGGGGCGGGAGGCACCGGGGGATAGGGAGGGAGGGGTAAGGGGAGGGGGAGCAGGGGGTTCGGGGGAGGAAGAGGGAGGGAGGGAACTGGTGTACCTATTAAGTTTGTATGAGCTGAAATAATAATAAAAATGTATTATAAAAAATGACTCTAAGAACATAGATAGGTACATGATGGAACCACAGATTAATATTGCTCTTGTCCTGAAAGCAGATTTGGGATACTGCACTTGCTTTGATTTCCAAGACTGAAGTGCTCATAGAAGGCACCTGTCAGTAAGTTCTTTGTTCTAAGGGAGAATCTGTAGGGAATGTGGCTTTATTTTTCCAAAGTTGCCATATCTGTTCTCTAAAGCAGCCATATGGTAAAGCAACAGGTTCAAAATTTGATACATTTTCCTGTGGTGAAGATTCTACAAGATCAACTGAGAAAAACATAATGATTGCACAGAAGTAGAAAACCTAAGTCATCTTAGAGAAAAATTTTTTTTTCTCTGGGGTAGTTAATTTCTTTCTAAAAGTGGGACCTTAGGACATACCTGTCAAAACTTAACTAGATAAAGGTTAATCTTTGAGAATGTCTGTGAGGGATTATCTTGATTAAATTAATTCATATGAGAAGATTCATTTTAAGTGAAACTGGAACCATTCCCTCTGTAGAGGATTCTGGACTATATCCTATATATGGCCAGTTGACCACTAACAATGTCTCTCTGCTTTCTGATGATGGATACAAAATGGCCAGCTACTTCAAACTTCTGCTGTCCTGTGGTGAACTAGAGATGATGTGGCTTGACACCTAAATGCTCCCCATAAACTAATGTGTTTGTACTCTTGATCATGAGTTGGTGGCCCTACTTGGGAAGACTGTAGAACTATTAAAAGGTAGAGAATTACTGGAGGAAAATTATCAGTAGGCATAGGCCTTGAGGTCTAAAAAACTAGACATACTTCCTATTCTCCCTTGCCTAGATTTGGATGCAACCTAAGCTCCTCTGCCTATTGCCATGGCATAATGCTTTCTATTATTAATTCCAATTCCTGTTTAGACCGTGGCTATTTACAAATGACTTATTTCCAAATATTTATATACAGATATTCATTGTTGATGTTTATTTTAACCCTATTTCTCTTAATTACTTTATTATTATAATACATTGAAATTGAATCTTTTCTGATGTCTTAAGACACTTGTCATTAATATAATAAAAAATAGGACAATGTAGCTTTATAAAATAAAGGCATTATAGGTTTGCACGACCAACGACATATTGCTGGTGAAAACTGAGTTCTGGTATATTTATTTATTCACATAGGCTCTTATAATGACTTTTACTTGGAAAGCATATTTCTACCTATACATATATAATTATCTTAAAATTAAAAGAAACTAAGGAAAAAAGAAAGTATATTTCTGTTTCCAAATCTTCTCATACTATGCCATAATTGTATAATAGTTTACTTTGTTTCTTAGTATTAAAATTTCTTTTATTTCCTAACTGTATTTTAGATTTATTATCAAATTTAAAAAAATTATATAGTTTTTTTTTTCCTATATTTACTTTCAAGGCACTCCCTCCAATAGCACATTCATTAGCATGCTGGACTTTGCTTGCTTCACAGGGCACAGATCACTCTTTACATTAATTCTACACTTTCTTTTCCTGTTTCATTTTTTTCATTGTGTCTATTCATGTGTGTTCAAGTTCCAAATCTTTTATTCTGAAATCTCTCCTAGACTGTTAAACATCTGAAGAATATATTTTCCTCTTGATATTGCAGTTTTCACAAATAAAAGATGAATTTGAATCCTTTTATATTTCCTCTTTTCTCTAATATGTTCACATTTACTATAGTTTCTTAAATATCTGCCACATATGTACATAGTAACTCTTACTTATCTATTCAGCCCATCATTTGTGACATTGCTAATTCAGTTTAAATGCTTATTTTCTTCTGACTACTTAGAAATTCATGTCCCTGTGTATTCTGAGAGCTCATTCTTCTGAATGTTTGTTGAAACATTCGAAAATTGCAACCAAGATGTCTCTGTTGGTAAAAAGCTTTCCTTAAAAATCAAAAGAATATAATGTTAGATGATCTGTCATTATTTTATATTGTAATTTCTTAAATAACCATTTGGAATTATTGTCACAGCTGAATATAAAGTCCTAATACTTTTTATGCATAAGCTTTGATCCAGACAAAAAGATTTTTTAAATTTTTTTATTTTATTCAATTGTGCGTGTGTGCGCATGTGTGTATGTATATGTGAGTGTATGTGCGTGTGTTTATGTGTGTGTGCAGAACCACAGGCGAATTGGGGAACCACAATGGGCGCCTCCACCTCCTCATTGTTTCCTCTGCCCCAGGATTCACAGGCTCCACCCTACCAGGGCCAAAAATGCAGGCCGCCCCCACTTCTGCCTGGAGTCTATATGTGGGGTCTAGAATCTGAACTCAGGAACTTCCGCCTGCAAAGCAGAGGCTTAACCCCTGAGCCATCTCTCCAGCCCCGACAAAAAGAATTTTTAATGAACACTATTTTCTCTCCTGCCTAAATAAGCACATGGAGTTTTATAATTCCATAAGATAATATGTGCATACGAAAAAGCATGTCTTTGTATTATGTCTGAAATGTCCAGAAAAGCTTAGATTTCGTTGGATAATATAAAAAATAATAAGGAAAATAAATGTTCCAAGTAAGCAGAAATATGGATTGTTTATGCTGTTTCAAAATACATGAAGTAAGTATAGGCAGAGCTTCAAATTGCAAAAATGTATCAAATATTTAAAAAATAAAATCATGTGATAATTCTTTCTTCTTGAAAACTATACCATAAAATAAACACTTATATTCTGGCTTTAATATAATGGTCAAATTGTAATTTATTTCAGTATAGTTTCTACATTAGTCAAATAATGAGTATATCTTCTCTCTTAATGTATCTTTGTCATCATGTAAGATTACTTTATAACAAACTCAGAGCATATGTTTGAAAAATACTTCTATGTGTGCATAGTAAAGAAAAGTAGAAATAACCGTACCATCAGGTTTAAAGTTAAATAGAATTTAAGAGTTATGCACATTTAAGCAGTCTTAGTTAAAATATGGCCCTGCCAATCATCTTCCCTGGACTCTGGGCTCTCCAGTAAGTGCTCTGGTTGGTTGTCAACAATCCACAAGCTATGATTTTATAAGAACTTATTCAAATTTCTTATGGGTTCATTGTTTCAACAGCCTGAGAGACAAAGGAAGGGAGAAATCATATTTATTTTGAATATTTTCATTCCTGACAATAAGGTTACATTAAAATTACATATCCAAGGGTCTGGAGAGGTGGCTCAGGCCTTTGCAGGCAGAAGGTACTGAGTTCGGTTGGCCTGGAGAGATAGCTCAGGGGTTAAGCCTCTGCCTTGTAGGCAGAAGGTCCTGATGTTCAGATTCTAGACCCCACGTATAGACTCCAGGCAGAAGTGGGGGTGGTCTGCGTTGTTGGCCCTGGTAGGGTGGAGCCTGTGAATCCCGGGCAGAGTAAACAAGGAGGAGGTGGAGGCGCTCCATGGTGATTCCCGAATTTGCCCGTGGTTCTACACACACGCACGCACGTGTGCATGCGTGCGCACATGCATACGTGCACACACATGCACAATTGAATAAATAATAAAAAAAAAAGACATGTCTTAAAAAAAAGATCCTGAGTTCGGATCCTAGACCCCACATATAGACCCAGGGCGGAAGCGGGGGCGACCTACGTTTCTGGTCCTGGTGGGGCGGAGCCTGTAAATCCTGGGGCAGAGTAAACAAGGAGGTGGAGGAGGCTGTCCACGGTGGTTCCCGAATTCGTCCGTGGTTCTACACACACACACGTACACACATATGTACACACATACACAATTGAATAAAAAAATTAAAAAAAGAAATACTGTTAAAAATTACATATCCAAGATGAAAAACACAAATTTAAATAAAGTTTGTAAAATAAGAAAACAATGGGTGAGTAGCAATACCCCAAGAATCTCTGCATATCCATACACAAGGTTTCATATCTCCAGACACACAGCAATGGATTTGGCATCCTTTGGAGGCAAATATACTTGATAAATGGCTCTATTAATTGATTCTGCAAATTAACTACTAATCCAGAGCTTTTGATTCTGAGTAGTGCTAATCAATTTATTTGATAGCAAGCTTTCAGCCATTTGTACATTAAAAATTGCCTACATTTTTATGTGTTGGCATAATGAATATATTTATCCTAGTTGTGAAAAATCAGAATCCTCACTGTTAATTTCCTCTTGACCTGCTTTCTCTCTCCACAGGGTCTCCTTTAGAGCATCTTTAGAAGTAAAAAATTAAAATGCTGTCAACAGATTAAAATGCTCTTTAGCCCAGAGGAATTTTTTCAGGCTCTGTACATTATGTGGAGCTATTATAACATGACTTTCATAGGGAAAATTTTGCAGCTAGCCAGCTCGGGTCTCATAATAATACCTGCAGCTGAAAACTATCTCCTGTGCCGAATCAAAATGCTGACATTATTCTTGTCAGGATTATCTGCAAGAGTATCTGACAATCCATCGGACCCCAAATGTTCTTTCTGGTAGTTACACAGTTGTACCTACATGGAGGGCAGACAGAGGACAACATGTTATCAGGTTAAATTTGTCTTAAATTGCTTCAGGAAGAATGAAACTTCATAGACCTAGAATTGTGTAATCTGTATTGTTTAGATTCTTCACAAAATTATTTTTGACTGAATATTATGCCACTTCCATTAATGTAAGCAATTGTCGCTAAGTCAGTGGCAACTTGGGTGTTTGACAAAATGAGTAATGACCTGGGCTTAAACCTCAGTGATAACCTATCACCCCACAAAATGAACCCAGATAGCCAAAGTTTTCTTCTTTACATCATTTATTTTAATAGGAACATTGCGCCAAGTGTTCTTATTTGTTAAAAAGCAGCACCACTTGAAATTTATAATGTGTCTATTCATAATTTGATATACGATGCAGAGTAACATATAAAAGCATATGGAACTTTGAATGAAAAGCTTTAATACCTTTGACTAAACATTAAAACCCATTCCTAGGGTTGGTGAGGTAGTTAAGTGCATAAGACACTTTCTCATAAACCTTCTAACCTTTAAAGCTCACATGTTGTAAGTAGAGCACTGCCTTCCAGAAGTTGTCCTCTGCCTCCAGCTGTGTATCATGGCATGTATTCCTTTCTCTCAATTTAAACAAATAAAAATAAGTAGGAAATAAAATTATTATTACTCCTACAAGATGAACCATAAAACTTGAAGTAAAAATGAATGTGCTTTCTTGGAAATCACTAAGAAACTTATAAAGTATATATTTTCCCCAATTTTTAAAGTATAGGCACAATTACAACGTGAATCCAAGGTTCCTATCCCCTAGCATCCATAGCCTCTGTAGGTTATGTGTGAATACATTTCCTGGGGAGATACCACAAAACTATTTATCCACCCCAGAGAGCATTTCCACAACTGATCACAGAAGTGATCACACCATGGTCTGACTTCATGAACCAATGAGTTTATTGGGAGTTGCTTATAGAAGCATGGGTGAGGGGTACCTACAGAAGTAGGGATGATTCAAAGGAAGCTAAATCACCAATCTCCCCACAGTATGGGTGAGATTCAGCAAATATACACCCTAGAGCCCTCAGTTGTATGACTTGGTAGGACAGTCTCCTCTAGTCTTCCAGACTGCCTAGGGTGCTTTATCACATTGCTAGACTGTTCACTGGACTCTCTCTCCCAATTTCTTCGCTGACCTGCTCAGCAATCCCCTCCAGACTGTTTTTCAAGGTCTTCTTTATAGTGTCTCGAACTACCTCAGGGTTTTCCTTCTAAAATGCTTGACTGGTCTCTTCCTGAATTACCTATTCAGGCGTCTTCTTCAAACTGACTGAACAGGTCAGCACTTCCCCTTCATCTGTGTGACTGGCAGGGAATCTCTCCTCCAGCTATTTACGTTTTCTACATCCTAGAGGGGCCTTTTCCTCCACGCTCTTTAGTTTCAGGAGCTTCCTGAGCCCAGTGAATTGTTTACTTACTGAGACTTTCTATAGGAAATCTTATGTTAGACTGGGTCAAAGTATAAGATGGTTGATCAGAGGATAAACAGCATACAACACTAAGTGATTCATGAATTCCACTGTAAATACCACTGGATTTGTAGTACCAGATTTTATAGAGCAATTAAGTTTCTAAACTATTTTATTTTAAATTAGCTGTTAGTCCAGTGAGCCTCAAATAATCAAGTGCATTTAAAAAGTACTAGGATGTTCTCATAATAGAAAATAAATGCTGTGAAAGATACTCAGTATATTGGAAATTCTCTATTATAAGAATTGAAGATAGAAAAAATTGAATACAAAAGGGAAGAGCATGAATTTCAGGAAGGAAATGTTGACCTTAAGTGATATCCAGCACATGTAGAGAATCAATCTCTGCTGCAAATGTTAGCAAATTTATCAATAGGCTCTATCTCTTCCTAAGTTAATTGTCCCCAACATAATGCAGGACAATCTACATTTCTATTTCAGTGCTATGAATCTTGAACAAAGTGTCAAACTGCAACTTTCAAAAATTTTCATTTGAAGATATAAGACATAATAGACATTATTTAAAATTGGCAAATTTTTCACAGTCTGCTTAGAGTAATAAACACTATACAATACTTAATGTTACAATATCCAATGTTCATAATCTTGCAAATTTACAAATCATTTTGATACTGTGATACTAAAATAGATATAAATGCTTTGTGTAGTGTTAGATGGATCTGCTAATATAATATTTAGGGTTCCCTAGTGCAGTTATAACAAGTCAGAAGGCTAGTATGATAAAACAACAAAAATGAAGCATTCACATGATGCAGATCTAACTGGGCTAAAATCAAGACATCAGCAGGATTATACTTAGCCTTTCTAGAAACTCCACAGGTGATCATGCATCCTATTCATTTGCATTATTGATAGTTTGGTTCTTTGCAATTAGAAAAGAGAATCTTATAACTTTGTAGGTCAGAAGTCTCTCATCATTTTTATGAAGCAAATTGTGATGATGGCAGCCTCATGTTTTTTGGGGGAAGTGTTAAGGATGGTCATAAACCTGACCTTGCTCAGGTTCTAGAGGCCAACACTATCTTTTCCACATTACTTCTTTACTCACGGTGCAATAAATACTGACTAAGTTCAGGTAGCAGTTATCCTGCTAAGTTTGCAATACCAAAATACGTTGAGATGGTTAGAAATATGAAGACTTGGAGGAATGAAATATAGAGGAAACTCAGGAGGTGGCAGTTATTATGCTGTGATGTTTCATGGCAGACTTTTTAGGACAGGCTGACTGGCTCATTACAGAAAAATGAGGCTGCAGTTTAGGAACTGATGCTGCCATTAACAATAAACAAGGTCATAAGAGATAAAATCCAGAATTAAATAAATGCATTTCCTCATTTAGAAGTGATAACCATGCCCCCAGCAGGCATCGGGATAAACAGTACGTTTTGCCATTGGACAGAGATGGGGACTACAAATTGACAGACCTTTACTTGCCCATATTTTTATGACATCAGTGTTACCTGTTTGATTAAATTACCCCTAACAGGATGTTAAAAAAGTTGCTGACTTATTGAAATCATGGTTGTTGTGAGGGAGTAGTCACATTTCTTCAGAGAAAATCAAATTGTATTTGCTTTATGATAATTAAGATTTGCCTACAGCTGTTACAGGATAACTGTAGTAGATAAAGACATCAGAATGTTCATGAACTTATTCATATGCTCCATGAAATTAATCTGATAAATACATCTAAACATCATCTGTAAAGAAGCTGAGTGTGATTACAAAGTCAGAAGAACATGTTTCAATAGACCTTAGCATATCTATTCTTTATATTAAATGTGAAATATTTGATAATTTATAAGTATAAAAATGTAATGGATGTTTTCAACTGTTTAATACAAATGTGCAAATATGAAAATGATATAACTCAATACTTTAACTCACCAGAATTTTATTAAATGATTTTATGTATCTATATATACATTTTTCTATATTGTATAGCATCACAAAAGGTTACTTTGCTATTTTGTATAATAATGAGAAATATACCTTATTAAAAACATACCTTTGTTCTATATGAAGTTATGTATTTTCACCTTACTATAAGATTGGAATAGTGGATATCATAGTTAGGAACAGAAGACTCTGATATCTAGATATAGTTGTGAGAAATTGATTGTTGAGTTTGGACCTATACTAGCCAGAAGGAGATTGTTTAATTGATTGGGGAAGACCCAGCCCATACTGGGCAGGACTAGGCCCTGGCCAGGTGAATAAGAAGGAAAAAAAACTGGTTAAGGAAGTTATCATCCTTGGGCATGCTTGGACAGACATACTGGTCTGGCAAGTAGGGATTGTTCTCTTAGCAGTCCTGTGGATAATGGATATGTTACGAGGTGTGAGGTCCTAGGTCTCCTTCTAAGTTGGACAAGGAACAGTAACTAAGTCTCGTAAGTCAGAGTAAAACCCCTTGTACCCTATAAGCCCTTTGGGTGGGAATATGCACTTCTGGAAACAATCATCAGAAACACTGCATGTAAAATACACATGCTTTTACTAAGAACCTTCAGAAATATTCATCAAGAGTAAGATGGTGTTCTAACGACTTTCTGTTTAGTCATTCACCTATTCATGCATTTATTTGGGGGAGTAGATGTGATGTGTATGTGTATTTACACATGTTTGAGCAGGAGTGCTCATCAATGTATGCACATGTGTTGGCCTAAGACAATATTCTTTGCTTCAATAACTTCTCTACCTTATTTCTGTGTTTGGCCTTTTACTGAACTTGGAGCTTATTATTGACTAGATTGGTTGGTCAGTGAGTCCTAGTTCTCATTTTTTTCTCTGCATGTGACTCATCAGCACTGAGGTGACAGACACATGTTGTCATTTGGGCTTTAAGATGAAGCAGGATCCTCCTGCTTGGGCAGCATGCACTTTATTCATTGAGCCATCCTGCCAACTCTCATTGTTTTTCTGAAATTTCTTTTATCTTTTCTCATCATCCTGAGTACTATTTCCATTTACACAGGAACCATATTCTGAAGTCACCAATAATATAGAAAATTTTTGTGCCACAATCTTTCCATGACAAGAGTGATGAGAATGAGGAACATGCAACGAGATGGCAAAGTGCTGGAATAATGAGCTCAAGATTACACATCAACAGGCTGCTTCATCTCAGTTCCATTTTATCAAATCAAATTCTATGTATGACAGTATAATTGTTTTTCCTACTTAACAAAATTCCTTTCTGAAATTCAGTACCTCCAAAGTGTTTGAATATAATTTTGAAATTAGCATCGAATTATGTTTTATTTTATCTCAGCAAAGATATCCTTTTAGGATGTTAACACCCAGCTTAGACCTGCAACTAATTTTAAGGAAGGAAAGTTTTCACATTTCTCCTTAAATTTTTATTAATAAGAATCATAATTTACAAGAATTCATGTAAAAATATTGATAGGTTACTCTGGAATTTTGTTTCAATGGAATAAAGAATGCGATTCTATGTACAATTTACTCATTAGCAAGTAAAGAAATTGAACTTAATATATTTATATTGAGCTAAGATATGTAACATAAAGAAAGTCTTTACAACATTCATTTATATATTTTCCATAGTGGAACAGCAGAAAATGTGCACAGACGATTCTGAGTGGAAACAAAACCCCTTGTAAGTACCAGTGGTAATTTTAGATGGATATCAAGGTACTGGCTATGAGAGAGACACAAAGGTAGAGATTAAAACTTTGAATGAGTGTGGCATAAAGTTTCCCTAGAGATACAGGTTAAATTAAACACACACACACACACACACACACACACACACACACACAAACAAACAAAGGTTAGGATGGGAGCTAGTTTTCCTCTTGCTAAGTAGGCAAAAGGTTGGATCTTGAGGTCTTCTTTCCCCTTCCCTCCTAGTTGTAATCCTTTGAGGTTATAATGGGTATTACAGAGTTATAATGGGTGTTACCTTTAAGTATGTCATTAAGAGGGTTTGGAACTAGGACCTCAAGAGAAAGAAGACAAAAAAGCATAGCTCAATATAGAGATTAGGCCATGGTCAAGTATTGCCAGT
Organism: Typhlomys cinereus; assembly: GCA_023101885.1. Classification (NCBI taxonomy): domain Eukaryota; kingdom Metazoa; phylum Chordata; class Mammalia; order Rodentia; family Platacanthomyidae; genus Typhlomys; species Typhlomys cinereus. The sequence continues at coordinate 1,404,608 of JALPQD010000221.1, read as the reverse complement.
AAGTAGCAGGACATCTGATACAACTCACTCTTATGTCCCTTCCTGTTCACTTGGGATTAACCAGTTTGAAGAGCTGATCATATCCCCCCAGTCATAGAATGGGATGGGGGATGGCAGTTAGATGGTAGTCAATTGACAGCTGGGAGACTCACCCCACTCAGTCTGGGACTTATTCTTCCCTTTACCTTTAAGCCTCTTCTTATATGAAGACCTTCTTTTAAACAATGTTTTATCTTTGGCTAGAAAACCTCAATACCCAAACAAGATTCAGCAAAATGCAGTGCAGGAACCACAAAACTGAAAACACCAGCCAATGTTAATTCAGATTAACTCCCCTATAATATTCACTGGGCACAAGACCACCCAAATCTTTCCCCATCCTAAAGCTCAGGGAAACTCGAGGAAGAGGAGGCAACATAATTATAAGACCCTAAAGATGGGAGGTCTACCAATGGCCAAATACTCCATTCAAATCTGGGCTGCTCCAGCCAGGATCCCACAGTTTGGACCTTACCTTACCTGCACAATTTCATGTCAACAAGCCACCATATACTAGTGAGGATCTCAGAGAAAATGGCTTCAGGCAGTAGGATCCTTAGAGGAAAGGGGCTAGACAGATATAATGGGTTTCTACGTTAGTGGGCGGCCCAAGAAGGGACGCAAAAATATTTCACGGACTCCTGAACCCTCACTAGTATAGATGACTCAGAGAGGTTTCAGGGCCCATATAAGCTGAAGTTCTGGAAGGTGGGAGAGAGAAGGTTGGAAACATCAAAAGAGGGCAAGGAGGGAAGAAAGGAGGAAAGGAGAGAGGGAGGTGTGGGAGACAGGTCAAATGGAGAGATAGAAAAGAAGAGGGAATAAAGAAGGGGAAGCGAGAAGGAGGAGGGTGAGGATACCTACCAATTGAGCTGCAATAACTAGATTAAAAAATAAAATTAAGGACTAGCAGGATGGCTTAGGGGTTAAGACTCTGTCTTGCAAGCAGAAGGTCCTGAGTTCAGATCCCCAGTCCCACATAAAAAATACCAGGGGCTGGAGAGGTGGCTCAGGGGTTAAGCCTCTGCCTTGCAGGCGGAAGGTCCTGAGTTCGGATCCCAGATCCCACGTATAGACGCCAGGCGGAAGCGGGGATGGCCTGCGTTTCTGGTCCTGGTAGGGTGGAGCCTGTGAATCCTGGGGCAGAGTAAACAAGGAGGTGGAGGCGCCCATGGTGGTTCCCGAATTCGTCCGTGGTTCTACACACACACAGACATACACACGTGCACATACATACGTACACATGCACAATAGAATAAATAATAATAAAAAAAATTTAAAAAAATGCCAGGTGGAAACTGCGGTCTGTAATTCCTTCCCTGGTGGGCAGAGACTAGGAAATCCTAGAGAGAAGCAAGAAGGAGGTAGAAGCAATCCAGGATGATTCCTGAAGTCATTCTCAGACCTTCACAGACACACACACACACACACACACACACACACACACACACACACACACACACAAAGTAAATAAATAAAAATATTTTTAAAAATTTGAAACACAAAAAATTAAAATAAAAGTCTCTTGTGTCATTCTCTCTTGTGAAAAAAAGAATACAAGAGAAGGAAAGAAAAGAAAAAGAGAGGAGAGGAAGAAAGGGGAGAAAGAATAGAAGAGGCAAAGAGGAACAAAGGAAGAAATGAGGTAAGAAGGCGTAAAATAAGTTAAGTAAGGTAAGAGTGTGTAGTTAGAGAAATTCCACATGAATCTGATATAATACAATCAATATCACCAAGGTAATGACTAAATAAGAAAGACTGAAGTATTAAATCTTTGGAAATAATTTTGCAGTTTGTAGAAATGACTAAACAGTAGCTTGAGCGCAATGGATATATAACTTGTTCCTACGAAGTAACCTTACAGTTTATAATCCAAAGCTACCCATCTTCCCTCTTCCAGTTCTTCTCTTTCCTTGCCTGAATTAAGGCAAGGTAATAATATTCATTTCTTTTCCCTGACCAAAAGCAGCAACTTCAAATCATAAGCATTCATACATTCTCATGACTTTGAAGAGAATTTCAAAGTGCTATTTCCTCTGTCTTTATATTTTATTTTATTATAATTGGTTTATTTACAAAGAAAAAACCTGGCTTTTTGTCTTTGCCCTGACCCCACCCAACCCACTCCCTCCACTCCTACACTTCCTGCTTTCACACCCTTCCACGCTCCCCTCTCCTCATCTGTCCTGCCCTGTTCCACCCCACCTTTCCTGTCCCTCAGCTTGTCTAGAACCTGTTCCTTAAACAGTCTGAGAGCAATTGTTTCATCTAAGATCTTATTTAGTCTGTGAGAGAATGTTGATATGTCAGTCATTTACGTCGATTTGGTGGCAGAAATTTTTATTGCAGTGACCTTCTGGATACAGTGGTCCTGTAGTAGTTGAAGTGTGTTGGTCAGAAGTACCTCATCTAATCTTTAGGCTCTCAAAATTTTGCAAGGTTCCCTGAGTCTTGGTGTGGGAGAAGATTTTAATGGACTGATTAGGGCTGAATATTGTAGGTTTACTGATATTCTGTACTCTGGTCTGATGTGGTTTTCTCCCTTACTAGTCCTCCATTGTAATAGGGCACAACTTAGTTGAGCTCTGAGAGCTTTTATCTTAGGATTTAAAGAAAAGCAGCGTTTTGATGGTGTTTTATTATCAATTTATATAACTAACACTAAGATATCTGTTCCTGTCTATTTACTTTTATTCTACTGGATTATTTGGATAGGTTTACAGTGTCAGGTCTGCTTTCCTGATATTAAGGGGTTTAGAAACTTTTCAGAGAGTAACTGTTTTCCCATGGGTCTTACATGCCTCTCTTGTGCCCCTAGATTCTTCTTGCCAGAGTTGTGGTGACTTATAACATTCAGTACTCCATTGGTGTCCTTGATCTCTCTTTTGCCTCTTTTTTCCCCTTCCATCCCCCTTATTTACTTCCCTTCGCTTATAGGTTTTTATTTCACAGTGGCTTTATTTATCTATTTACCTGTGTTCCTTTGTCTCCAGAAAGACAGATGTCACATGTTCTCCCTTAATAAGTGGAACCTAGAACTAATCCTTCAAAGTGATACATATACTCAAGGAAATTTTTATAATGCCCACTGTAAACATAGAGAAACATTGTTTGGGGGTCTAGAAGACAGAAAACTCTCCTAAGCCTTTAAATATATGCAGACAGAGTTGTTCATACTTCCCTTCACTGTCAGTATTCTTTGAATGCCTACTTTCTACTTTTAACATGCATGTTGTATGGGGTACAGGAAGTGCTGCACAATCAAGTTGACCTTTTAAGGAGAAGTGTTGTTAATTGTGTTTCCCCATATGAGAGAGAGGAAGCCTAATAGGAATGGGATTTTCCCTTTCAGAAGAGGTGAAGCTGTAGAAAAGTCTTTTATCTAGGGAAATAGGGATGTATTGTCAAAGAACTATATACCTATCTCTCTCTCCCCAGTCATCCTATGTAGGCTTTGGGCTTGTGATATTCTCCCATCTCTGCCTCCCTAATTAAAAACATACTACCATACCAGATCTCCATAATGGAATTTGCAAATCCATGTAGGACTGGAGAGATGGCTAAAGATTTAAGATTCTGCTTCACAAACAGAGTTCAGATCCCAGGTTTCACCTGGTGGGCAGAGCCTGGAAAATTCCAGAGAAAAGCAAAAAGGAGGTATAACCATTCCAGGGTGATTCCTAAAGTCATCCTTGGTCCTTCACAGGGACATACAGTGCCCTCTGATACACACACGCACACACACACACACACACACACACACACACACACGCATACACTCAAATCATGTAAGTTTGAAAGCTGTGAAAGATCATGCAATTTTCTTTTTCATGTATGTGTGAATTGGGGCATGTGTATGTGCATTTTGAATGTAGGTGAGTATATGTGGGGGGAAGTATGTACACAAATGTACTTGCATGTCACATGCATTTTTTCAGGAACTCTGTTTCTAGAATTACTGAACCAAGTAAGTGTTCAGACGCATTATAGTCCCACTGTATTTTCCAACAACATATGTATCACTTGTATTGTTCTGAATTCTGGTTTCTCTAGTGTTGATTTGCCTGAAATCTCACTTTCTGATATATTTGGGCAAGCCAATATACAACTTGATTTACGTTTTGTTGATGGTGGTGTAAGAATTCCAAGTCTAATTTTCCAAGGGTCTAAATTTCCAAGATTTTTATATTCTAGACATGAAACAAGAATTGTATTTCTGTTAGTGGTTACATGGGACCTCACACTACAGCCTGCCTGTCCCTGAAGTCAGGGCAATTTTCCATTCTCAGCTTGCTGAGTGCTGGGATTGCAAATGTAACCCCTCCTCACATGGCAAACATGATTTTTATGACTACAACTAATGACTGACTCTATTTTCTGTGTCAGAGAACAAGCATTTTAAGAGAAGACAAACATTTGATTTCTGTCCCAAACTACTGGAAAATAAAGCACTTATACCATAAACATGCTTAGAAGAAGAATGAGGAGGACAAGGTATGTTTAATTAGGTTACAGAGTAACAGGATGTATATGAGAAGAGCACCGACTTAACATTTATTGCAAAGTCTAAAAAAGATATAAAGCACATAATATTTTATTTACATATGTAGCAAAATATAAATATATCTTTTGTTGATTTGTGATTGACAAAGTTGTCTTTAACCCAAAAATGATAAAAATTGAAGATTTAAGTATTGATATAAAATTATGTATTTAGTCATGTTATATTTCATCTTAAATCAGAGATGACTGAAAAGTTAAAGAAAACATCCTATTCTAGTTTTTACATAGCTTTCAATTGATCTACATTGATTGTTAAAGTAGTTTCAAAAAGTCTTAATAATCTGCAATGTACATTTTTGTATCATATGTCCTGGAAAGGATACTTATATCACTCAAAGAACATAGACTTCTCTAATTTGTATTATTATTCAGCAATCTTGAGACTCAAAGTCCTTCAGGGAGTGCAGTGCCTGTATAAGTGTGTTCTGAGGGGAAAAATTTGCATTTGAATTGCTGAGTCAGTTGGAAGACTTGTTGAATCAAATTCCAATGATTACTTTCCATTGACTTTATATCAAAACTCACTTTTAAAGGCCATTTGTCCTAACAAGGACTTTAATGAATTGCTTATAGAAAAAAAGTTCTTTACAGATTTTCAGAATGTTTTGGATGCTAATCACTGGCCACTTCAGCACAGAGTTGGAAAGCTGCCAGTGCGATGATCTCGTTGCTCTAGCAGTAAGGGTTTCTGCTTTGGAAAAATGATCTTTACAAATTGTTTAATGATAGTTTGGTAGCATTTGTTAATAATTAGAAATAATTGAAATTGTTTCTGTAGAAAGTATATTAGTAGCTTTGATATTAAACTACTAGGTATTCAGTTTTCATAGTCAGCACTAAGGATGTCTATTCTTACATATGACTGACTGTGTGTCTACCACTACATCTATTTTTAACCCCATACCCTATCTGTGCTTAATACTTTATATATTCTCTAAATGTTGTCAATACAGTCATAACAAAGCAGCTTAAGAGGCAATAACAAATTTTGTTCACTTTTTTATGCTTCTCAGTTACAGTTCCTTCTCCAGGACAGTCATACCAACACCAGGGGCTGAGGGGAACTGACCACACCATATCCACAAGACTTCTGCTCACTTTACAAACTAGCATGACTTCTCAGAGAGTCACAGTCCTTACTTGCCAGTAATATCTATCCAAATATACCAAAGAATACCAATCCTTTACCAGTTACTACCATCTTTTCAATGTGCCCAGAGATTAGGCCCATCTATCATAGACTGAGCTTTCCCATCAATTAATTAATATTTTGAAGGATAGCTTGTTTTTTTTAACTCAACTCCCGATTCTTTACCAATGTGCACAGAGCTTGAATCATAATTTGTGTCAAGTTGATACCTGTATCTAACTTTAATATTCATCTGCTCTCCATTCCATCTGTTCCACTTTGCTTGTACATTGCCAACAAATCCATGACCAAACAACTTAGAAGAGCAAGGGAATTTTATTCTTGCTTTTGCTGCAAGAATGTCTGTACCAGGAGTCAAACATATTGCCTACCATAGCAATAGAAATTGCAGAGAAAAGAGCTAACCTTACTTGAGTCAGCTCTATTCAAACTATCTTCTTTCTGCATGCTTGCTTAGGATTTGTTTTAGCTACTAATTCTTCAATAGATGTGCACAGATCCCAGTCTTCAACTGTCAAGTTGACACCTATATCTAATTAGTAAATTGTCTTACTCTTTCACTAGACTATGCTTTATCACTGATATTGTTCAAAATATAAATTGTTCATCACAGGCTCATATGTTTGATTCTTTAGTTGGGATGGTTTGGACACCTTAAACAGGTGGAGTTATGCTGGAAGAAGGCAGAAGAAGTTGGTTAGCCCCATCCTGTTTGTGTGAGTGAGTCTGTTCTTCAGTGTGCATGCAGCAGTTCTCTGCCTGCATGATGGGTGCAATTAGGCCTCCTCCAGCTCTGCCACCAACCATGCCTTTTTCACTATAATAGACGGTATCACCTCTCTGATACCATAAGCTGAATAAATCTCCTTTTCTCCCTTAATTTGTTTGAATTTAACTGGTGTCTCACAGCATTGAGCAGAGTGATCAATACAGAAATTGATACTGAGAATGAGGTATTGCTATAAGATTACCGTCATCTGGTACCAGAACATGAACTGTTTTGAAGTTGAGAGGAATTGATACCAGAGAAGTAGGGTGCTACTGTGTGAGACTGAGAATCTGCTACCAAAGTGAAGTTGTTTGTGAAGCTAAGAAAGTACCAACTCAGTAGTATCGTCATTGCTATAATATGGTTAGTGTGCCGTTGGAACTGCACGTTGGGAGAAATATGGAGAATTTTGTTACTTTGCACTGGGAAATTCTTTGTGTCTTGGAGATAGGGCTAAAAGAGCCATTCTTGTGAGAGTTTGTAAGAGAGTAATGTTATTTGAAATATAGGCAATGGAAGCCCAGTTTGCAATAGTCCAGAAGGTAATAGAAATAGTGTTAGAAGGTGAACAAGGGGAAAATGAAGTGATACACTGGTAAAAAAGTTTAGTGAGGTTTTGATCTTGTCTTGAAAGCATGCCTGAAGCTAAATTCAAGTGCTTGGTAGAAGTTTCTAGGCAATTTAGTTTTGACAGTGTGGCATGGATACCTCTGCGTGCTCTTGTTCATAGTTATTAAAAAGAGTAAGGAATAAGGCAGAAAGAAGCAAAAACTGTGAAATCTGATGAAGATCAACACAGTCACAAACTTGAAGAGTTGAAGCAAGAAGAGGCAGAGAGAAAAATGACGGCTGTTGTTTAAGAGATTAGCACTAATGTAGGATCAAAATCTGCTCTCCATTTGGATAATAGAAGAGTCCTTACCGTGGAAAGGCTTCCACCCATAAGAATGCAAATAATTTTGGAAGAGAAAAGCTGCAGTTCATAGTTCTAATGGAATTGTTTTTTCCTCTTAAGAATCTGCCCCAGATGGCAAGATTGTTAAGAGCCTAAAGATGGGGAGGACCAACAATATGCAAGATACTTCACACAAGTCAGGACTGCAGCACCCAAGATATAGCCACAATGTGATTGGACTACACAATGGCTTATGTGTCAACAACCCCCCAAAGTCTAGCAGGGAATACAAGTGAGGAGGCTTCAGGCAGTAAGATCCTTAGAGGCAAGGGGTTGAACAGTCATAATAGAGTTCCCATACGAGCAGGTAGCCCAGAAAGGGGCTCCAAGCTGAACCCTCAGTAGTGTAGAAGACTCAGGGAAATTCAGCACCCACAGAAATGGATGCTGTAGAGGATGGGAGGGAGAAAGTAGGAAGCACCAAGAGAGGAGGAGAGAAGGAAAAGGGGTAGGGAGAAGACAGAGTGAGAAGGTGGGGGAGTGCACTGGGGTAACAGTTGGGGGAAGAGAGAGGGGAGGATGAAGAAAGGGGTTACCTATTGAGCTTGTAAAAATAGGCAGAAAAAATTGTAATAATAGAAAAGAATCTCTCCCAGAAAGATTTTGTCTATAATCAGCACTAAAAAAACTGAGCTAGCTGTGAGTGGAGGGGGACAATTTCCATCTGGAGAATAGCATAACTTAGCAAAGTGGTGTACATGGTCCTGATTTAGAGACTTCAAAGATGTAAGAGGGAGGGGCCATGGATCTCCTCTTCAAGGTTACAAAAAATGGCAGAATCTAGGCAGTGTGTAGCAGGAAGCACACTTGGGCAGTTTAAAAGCCCAAGAAGGGTATTTTGTGCTGTGGAATTAAAACCTGGTTTGCCTTGAGAAAGGAGAATGTCAGAGATGCCAGAGCCAATGTGGTACATCTGCCAAGGAGAGCTGTATACCATGGAGAGGCCAGCCTAAGAGGATGGTATGTTCTATGGGCAGCTGCTTTGAAGAGATAGGTAGAACTGAAACCCTTTGTAATTAAGATGATTTCTGCAAGAATCTCATTTGCTCAAATTGAAGCTTAGGATTTGACATTTGTCCTGCTGGTTTTCAGTCTTGTTAGGTAGTAGTCTGTCCTAGATATGCCCCCATTATTCCCTTTTGGAATGGGAATGTCTATTCTATGTGATTTTTATGTTGGGAGTCTATAACTTATCTTTTTATTTCACAGGAGCCTTTGGACTTTGAACTTTTGGACTGTTTAGGACTAATGATGTAGTCTATGAAGACTTTTAGAGTTGAACTGAGTACATTTTGCACAATAAGCCTATTGAAATGTAATTTGTCCCCTCCCCATAGGTTCATGTCGTTGAACTTTTAGGAAATGGAGTCTTGTTAGAAGTCACAGGGGGTGGGCATTGAGTTTGGTTAGCCCTGTACTGCTTGAGTGAGTGAGTGAGTCTGCTCTTCAGTTTGCATGTAACAGCTCTCTCCCTCCATGATGGGTGTAACTTAGGCCTCCTCCAATTTTTGCTGCCAGCCATGCCTTTTCTGCCATATGGAACTGTATCTTCTCTCTGGAATCATAAGCTGAATACATCTCTCTTTATCCATTAATTTATTTGAGTCTCACAGGTGTCTCACAGCAACAAAGCACAGTAACCAGTTTAATAACTTTATTTCTTTTACACTTCTTTCATGTATATCAGAAAAATGATGACTTTAACCTTATATTCTTACTCTGTTCTCTCCTTACTCAGAATTTATAAAGACTCTTCTGGAAGTCTTTGGGGAGTCACACAAATTTTTTTGACTACAATTAGTACACATTGTCAAAACTTGAGTATGTTGTTTTCCCCTCCTCAAGACATAACATAAAGTATTCTTTGTATCTGTTAAATTGATCCACATGACTAGTTCTCAATATTAAAAATGAATTAAAACTATACAGAGATTTGAAAGATCATTTTATGTGCCACTCCATAGATTTCAATTAGGATATATTACCTAAAATCCAGATTTTTTAAAAAATAAAATAATGATTTGATTCACACAGCTGAAGTTGACAATCACTTATTTAACATAAGTCTGATGAAAGTACTGATATTTTCCTCTATTTTTACTAGTTTTATATTTTTAAGATATGCCTTATGGGGTTGGAGAGATGACTCCAATGTTAAAACTTTGCCTCACTAGCAGAAAAATCTGAGTTGGATCTTGGATCCCATGTAAATATTCTAGGCTTAATAGTGGTAGTCTGTACTTCTGACTCTGGAAGACAGTGCCTGGAAAATCCTACAGTGAAATGAAAAGGAGATAGAAGCAATCCAAGATTATTTCTGAAAGCCACCCTTGGGCTCCACAGACACACACAAAGTATCCTCTGACACATAGACTCACACAGACACAGATAGATATGCACATATACACACACACACACACGCACACAAGTTCTTTTAAAAAGATACCCCTTATAAACATGTACATTAAAAATTAATGTTATATTCATAAGTAAATATTTTCAAGAGTTTAAAATATTTAGAAGTAATGATCATGAAAAAATCTTTTATATTAAACTTAAGTTTTCTGTGTTAAATAACTATAAGTGCAACACAAAATAATAACAAGAGGCTTGAGGCTTAGGGGATAAGTTTCTGCATCACAAGCACAAGATCCTGAGTTCAGGTTTACAGCCCATGTAAATCTCCAGGCAGAAATGGGTATGGTATGTCTTGTATTTGACCCTGGAAGACAAAGCCTCGAAAACTCCAGAGTAAAGAGGAGGGCCTCCACAGGCACACACAATGCCATCTGATACACACACAGACACACATGTCAAAAAAATAAAAATAACAAGAATAAATGAATAAAATAACTCTTTAAAAGCATGAACTCTGTATTCACCTTAGATTTTTCACTTAGATCATTTTTCAGATATACTGTTCTTTTCTGTAAAAACCAAGTACAATGTAAAATTTGGTTCATAGCAGACACAGAATTATTGAAGTCATGACTACACACACAAATGAAATTGGAAGATTTTGAAATATGGCTTAGGGGTTAAATTTCTGCTTTACAAGCAAAGGAGAGATAGAAAAGCATGAAATTCTACTAAAATATTTGTTGACTCCCTAAAATATTGCTAAGCTGTCTATATGCAAGAGAAGACCAAACCAGGTGACCAAACCAGGCAAAAGCTTAATAGCTCACAGAATTTTGGAAAATGATTTGAGTTCTTACCTTTGCTTTGGAAATTATTCCATGTTTCTGTGGGTTCTCCATAAAAGTCATACAGTTTAAGATATATTACGTGCTACTCCAGTAGAACTAAGTTGAATCCATGTTATTTGGTCAGATAATATGTCTTATTATGATCTAATAATAGAAGATAAAGACAACATAGGATAGATGATCAAAACAATAATCTACACAAGTTTAGCATTAATCTTAAAAAGACGCAACTCCCTTAAGATGATAGTGACAGGAAAAAATTGATGTCTATGTTGCAATAGGTGTGAGATAAGAATGAACTAATGGAAAATATTGATATTTGAGTTGTTGAGAGTGGAATTTATCAAGCTTTCTAATTTTGATCATCAGAATTCCTCAGTAATGAACAGATTGGATGGTTTAAATAACAGACTTGAACAAAGAATTTCAGTAAATTTAAATGGATACAGTTATCCTAAGGTTAGCACAAGAAGAAAAAAGTAGAAGCAGTGAAAGTAGTGTGGGATACAGTTACATGAAAAAATTCTAATATGTGACTATCTGGCATCCAAAAGAGAAAAAAATGGAAGTTCATTAATGGAGGTTAGTAACAAGATGACAGGAATCATCTACCCATTAAAAAAATGCCTTCCTGCATATTCAAGCTTAAGAACTCCCTGTGGATCAACTGAATGCATAAGCATTCAGGCACCTAGAACAAATCTTCCCTATAACAAACATAAAGAACTCTAAAAGTAGATTCAGAGTGTTGCTATGAGAAGAAAGGACTAAATCAATGAGAATAATTAGTAATCATTCTTAGCAAATAACTAGTTTCTAGTTATGTGTACTTGTTGAAAGTGATAGACATAAATTTCAATGTGTGTGTGTATGTGTGTGTGTGTGTGTGTGTGTGTGTGTGTGTGTGTTCATGCATGCTGGTGTTTTCATGGGTGTTAGCACATATGTGTGTCTATTCAAGTACACATGCATATACATGTGTATGGATATGTGTAATGAAGATGAGGTTAAGTTTCTTCTTTGATAAATCTCCACTTTTATTATTAACATAGATTCTCCCAGTTGAAAATAGTTTTGTTAAAACTATTTTAAATGTACTGAAAGAGCAAATACGTATATCTCTATTCCTAAAACTTTGGGCCTGTTGATGGTTTAACATGTATGTATGTGTGTTTGTTTTCATCCTTTTGTGTATTTGATATTTCCACTTTTAAATTTATATAAATATATATTATTCATCATATCTAATTGCAAAACTTATCTCAAATAACTAGCTACAGCTATTTTCCTTACTGTTGGACTGCATATAATTTAAGGGTGAGAGTAAGGAGTCAAATAGGAACATTGAAAAGGAAACACCTTCAGCGAATATTTAGCTGTTCATATAAATCAAATTACTCACTTATACAAATGAAGACACTAATACAGTGAGGTAATGAAAGCTTACCTGAGTCTGTCTACCTTCTGCAAAAGTTTACGCAGACTGTGTTGTTATTAGTATTAACTTCTCTTCAGCTATATTTAATTATGTTGAATTTACCAAGAAAGTCACATACTAATTTTAGGGAAAAATAGTTCAATTCTTTTTTTTAATTTTTATTATTTATTACTTATTCAATTGTGCATATGTATGTGTGTGCATGTGTGTTTGTATGTGTGTGTGTGTAGAACCACGGACGAATTCGGGAACCACCATGGACCACCTCCATCTCCTGTTTACTCTGCTCGGGGATTCACAGGCTCCGCCCTACCAGGACCAGAAACGCAGGCCGCCCCGCTTCTGCCCGGAGTCTATACATGGGGTCTAGGATCTGAACTCAGGACCTTCCACCTGCAAGGCAAAGGCTTAACCCTTGAGCCACCTCTCCAGCCCCAAATAGTTCAATTCTTAAATAGCACATTGACTTTAATCTTTTTCTGTAGTTCTACATTAGCTTATGCAATTTTAAAGTAAAAATTTAGTACAACCAGAGCAAAGGTAAACATTTAAATATGAGACACATTTTGAATAATAAGAAAAGTTAATTTCTGTGGCTATGCATTGGAAATCATGATTTTTTTTTCCAATGAGATGTAGAAGGCATCTGTGTCCCTTAAAGCAGGAAACTCCTTTTCTGTTAGCTTTTTCTTGAAGGAAACTTCTGCAAATGCTGGAAATTTCACTAAATTAACTTAATATTATTTTATATGTAAATACATAACACATATTAATATATATAAATATGTCTGAACACTCACATGCATACAATTAAATAACTACATGCCATACATAGTCAATTGCATAAACACAAATAAAAAAGACATTTTTATAATATGCTTTCAAGAGAAATTATTCAACTTTTTGCAAACTGTAGAAAGTATCTCTCTATCTCCTAATGACAACTGAGTTATCCTAAGAATTAATGGAGTTGAAAATCAAAACAGAGAAATCAACCAATAAATAGAACCTTTGTTTAAAACACTATTTTGCTGAAACCTACATGATTGCTATTATAATAAATCAATAATAAAATCCAGATTTTGTACATTCTATAAGTTTTGCCTTTTATGTAACATTATCAAAATATATAAATTTTACATATATGTAAATGAAAACACATGAATATTACAAGTAATTGCTCATCTGATTATATTTTGTCTTAATAGTCTACTTGTATTATCCTTCTTGCTTGCTTTCTAATTTGTAGTTTAAATTTTATGAAGAGAAAATCTTTCATATGAGACAGCTGCAAAGACTATCCAGCTGGAATTGAATTCCTAGTATATTTTTATTTATTTAATGTGTGTGTGTGTGTGTGTGTGTGTGTGTATGTGTGTGTGTGTGTGTGTGTGTGTGTGTGTGTATCAGAAGCCTCTGCATGTCCCTGTTGAGGATTAAGGGTGACTTTGGGAATCATCCTGGATTGCTTCTACCTCCGTTTTGCATTGCTTTGGGATTTTCTAGCCTCTTCCACCCGAGGTTGGACATGCAGATCACTTTCCCCCAGCTTTTTTATGTGGGACCTGGGATCTGAATTTAAGACCTTTTGCTTGCAAGGCAGAGTCTTAACCCATGAGCCATCTTTCCAGCCCCCTTAGTACACTTTTAAAAATCCTGGATATTTAGTACCCTTATTTACCTTTTTTAATTTTAGTTTTGAATTTTCACATGATGTATTGCCCAAGTGACCTAGTCATAGTCTTAAATTAATTTTAAAAGGTATGATCTTGTCTTTCATTTGCCTGTTGAGTTTGGCTGAGACCAGTACTTTGCCTCTCAATGGAGAGATTGAAATAGACCTGGAATTTTCTTTACTTTAGATTCAGAATTTTTGTTCTTATCTTCACCATTTTAAATGTTCCATGCCTTTAAAGTTTTCTTTCCCCTTTTTTCATGAGTATAAATGTTTCTATAATATTTGCATTAGTACATTTTGTAAACTTTTTGCAGTATCTCTGATGCTTGAGGTTATTTGCATGATTTTGTATATATTTGCTGATATCCAAGAGAGTAAACATGTAAGTTAACTCAGAAGAAACAACCAAACAAATATTTTGGTCAAAGTTTTCACTGTAAACTTGATGTGGGTACTTATTCTTCAAAATATGATAATTCATTATCATTTACTTTCATTCTCTTTTGAGATACTAAATAAAATTTAAAATTAGTCATCACTGGTGAGAATACTGCTTCCAAAACAAATGTCCCATTCTATTGTTGTTATTAGCAATCCTACATTTATATTTTTAATATGTAGAAAACTGATCACATCTACTTAATTTAAAATTTACTATTTATTAGATACATGTAGAACATGTTAGAACATCAATTATATTTAATTCTTTAAGGAAAAAATTACAAATTGTCATATGAAGTTTTATCAGTTTAAAATAAAATTCTTAAGAAAAATGATGATTTCAGGGGATCAATCACCTATTAGAAAGTATGAAATGTAAAATATTTAGTATCAAGACTAAAGCAAGGCCTCAAGAATAATGATCAAATATAAATCTAAGAATCAGTGATGTCTACATGTTTTTCAGCGAATTCTTAAGAACTTTCCTTGGACTTTGTAGTGAAATCTCTTGATAGAATCCTATAGGGACTTGGGTCTCATCTGTCCAAATCTATTTCAGAAATCTTGAAAGGCAGTACATTGCTTACCAAGATCCTGGCATTAAATTCCTTTATGATTTCTAACATGATTAGAACTGCCAATTATGATTATCTTTATTAATCAGTAGCTCATTGCTGAACTTAATATTGAGTCATGACATCTGGAATATTGCAGTGATAAGTAAACATTTCTTGTTTCTGTTTTTAATCTAAGCATCTGATACTACTCAAAGAGACAGATGTGGTAAACAAGCCACTTACTTAAAAACACCATCTATATTCTACATTCATAAGTAAAAAGGGACAAAATATTACCTGAGTGGAAACCAAGGGACTCAGCTCTATCTTTTCCCACTGAGGAATATTGATAAAAAATTAATCTTATTAATACAACAAAACCTGTAGCAAATAGACATTTGGGTTATTTTAAACATATTTAGTTATTTGAGAGAAAGACAGAGAGACAGAGATAGACAGAGAGAGAGAGAGAGAGAGAGAGAGAGAGAGAGAAAATACACGTGTCACAGCCTGCTTCTGGACGTCAGAAGTCAGAGGACAGGTTTCAGAAATCAGCTCTCTCCTTCCATCACCAGGTATATGTGCAATTGTCTGTGCTCACTGAACCATCTTGCCAGCAAAAATTTTTGAATTCTTAAAGGATTATGGGTGATATCATAGTCATCAATTATATTTCTGAGAAATGTATCAAGCTAGCTGAAATACTTTGAAGTTTATACAGATGAAAATGGAAATGAAAATCCAGTATCAATTTATAAAATGTGTGCCATCCATTTCTGAAAAACTGGAAGTACCTGAACATAGACAAGAATGTTGCATTGTTATCAAGCAGTACACAATGCTTTACGCCAGGACCAGGCTTCGAGACGAGACTATGATTAAAAACAAAACAAACAAAACAAGACTTACAAACTTGATCTTTCTGGAAAGCTCCTGTTTTGATATCATTACTGTCCCAAGAACATTGCTCTGGATCTCACAGAATTACAGAGTTTTCAGTTTCACTAACTTCAGATTCACTAATTTCAGCTTCAATAATTTATTCTACAGGGGCTGGAGAGGTGGCTCAAGGGCTAAGCCTCTGCCTTGCAGGCGGAAGGTCCTGAGTTCGGATCCTAGACCCCACGTATAGATGCCGGGCAGAAGCGGGGGCGGCCTGCGTTTCCGGTCCTGGTAGGATGGAGCCTGTGAATCCCGGGGCAGAGTAAACAAGGAGGAGGTGGAGGCGTTCATGGTAGTTCCCGAATTCGTCTGTGGTTCTACACACACATACATACATACATACATACATACATACACACACACGCACACACATGCATACACACACAAATGAATAAATATTAAAAATAATTAAAAAAATAATTTATTCTACAGAGTTTACTGATAATCCTGATACTGGTAACAATATCACAATGTTAGAAACTGGATTATCTCAAATTTAGAGATTAACATTAACTCACTTTCTATCAACATGTTTCTTCTAGTTCTTCCAGTCCTATCTCTTACCTTCAACTTATAGCATCATAATCTTCTTTATAGGAAAGTTGAAATTCTGTTCACCATTTGTCAGGCCAAACTTTGCTGCAAGCTTTACTCATACATACTTTTTATCTCCCACATTTTTGTTCTTAATCATACAAGTTCAATAAGTCACCCCCTGCCATCTCTCTCTCCCTTCCCTCCCCCATCATCCTCCATTGCACTCTTTCCCCTTCCTTTCTCCCACTCCCTCCCCCTCTCCTGATGCCTCACCCTTCCTCCCTTCCATCCCCTGGAACTTCCCTTTTTGTGAGTGTCAAACCTCCCTCTGAGTCCTCCATTCTAGTGAGGGTTCAGTACTCAGTGGCATAGCCTGGTACACTTTTAAATTGCCTCTCCAGATCTCTTTCTTCAGAAGATTTCCTTGACTCTATTTATTCTAAAAAATCACACTCATTGAAAACTCCATTTCTCGACAGTTTCATTTTTTTTAGTGTGTGTGCATGCACATCCTCATTTCTCTCTCTCTCTCTCTCTCTCTCTCTCTCTGTGTGTGTGTGTGTGTGTGTGTGTGTGTGTGTGTATAGAAGAGGTCATATGCTTGTGATGCCAAAAAGGACTTCAGGAATAATACTGAATAGCACCATTTCCTTGTTGATTTATTCTGGGAATCCCCAGGCTCTGACTTCCAGGGCACTTCCACATGGAATCTGACAATCTGGAAGGATGACAGTTCAAGACTAAGGCGGGGAGTTGGGGGGGGGATGGAGAGTACTTTGAAGCTTGGCACAAAGGGCTTGGGGGAGGGCTGGAGTTGCTGCTAAGTAATGTGAAACCTAAAGATGCCAGAGCGAGCCATGGTTTACATACTGTGGAATTGTCCAGGTGCAGACTGGAACTATCCTAGATAGAAGCTGTGTGTTTTGGAGCTGTCTATGAGATTTGTTATTTAACTTATTGGATTTTTTGTTATATTTTGCTATACATCTATTCTTCCATTTTGAGATATGGATGTTTATTCTGTGCTACTATGTATTGTAAATACACAACTTGTTATTGGTTTTACAAGCACTAACACTGAGGAGTTTAAAGCTATAAATTCCTGGAATTTTTAATGACTAGGGAAACTTAAAGTCAGATTGCATGAATTTCATTGTGTACATTTTATATTGTAAAATGAATATAATATGTGAACAAGGAATGAAAAGTTATGGTTTGTAAGTGGTATGATTTGATGTCAGGTTGAAAAGGTATAATTACAATAATATAAATTTTTAAGCAGATACCTAGGATATAAGGAATATCTGGCCACAGGCTAGAGGATATTTCAAGACGAAACAGGTCTTTGGGGAAGTCTGTAGGAGTTTGTCTTTGTTGCTTTGGTTGAAGTACCATTTCGTGTGACATCAGTGAGCTGGACACAGGCAAAACTGACTTAGTCCCTTCCCTCTCCTCTTTCTGTAGTTGTACTGTGACCAGTTCCATCCATTCATGATATTGTGACTCTCCTGCCATGATGACTGTAACATGGAAATTGAAGCCAAATAAATAACCCTTCTTCTTTTAATTGTTAGGGTCCAGTGTTTTGTCAAAGTAATCAGTTATGAAACTAAAACAGAAAACCAATTCACATGAGATAAAATCAGGGGCTACATAGGCTTCCTAAGGTCATAAAGCAAGTATGTGGTCTCTCTAAGTTGTTAAGATGAAGAGGATAGAACTTACTATTGCTCAGTAATATCCTTCAATAGGCAAACAGGTGAATTGATTTCAACCTCAACACAATAAACTCTCAAACAGCAGTATCTTTTTTTAAAATTTATTTATTTCTGCTCATACAAACTTAATCGGGACTCCGGTCCCCTCCACCCTTTCCTGGACCCCCTTGCTCTCTCTCCCCTTTTCCCTTTTCTTTCCCCCCTTCCTCCATATCTCCCAGTGCTTCCTCCCCCCCATCCCTGGAGCATCTTTTAATGTGAATGTCAAACTTTCCTCTGGGTCCTCCTCTCTGATGAGGTATAAGGACTCAGTGGCATTTCCTAGAACTCTTTCTTGTGTTTCCCCTAAGTATAAGAATAATATTGTGGCTGTTAATCCCTAGCTTCTAAGGATCCTAGTGCCTTTAGTCCACGCTAAACTTTGAGGGGTCAATAATGAAACAACAGCATCTTGTAAAGCTTTGCAAAGTGTGACCCGGTACTGAAAGCTATGTGTGTCAGGTGGGAGGAATTAGGGACCTAATGTTAGACCAGATTAATGACTTAGGAAACATAAAATATAATGATATTAAATGAAGTGTGTTAATTACTGAACATTAGGTTATCTTTGATTTTATTCTGATAAAATGACTAGTTGAATCACACAAGGCTGCCAGTAAACCAGCTCTTTTAATGAACAAAGAAAAATGATTAGAAATTCTGATCCTAATTAGAAGTACCATATAAAAACATTGAAGGATCTGGGGCAATTAGGTCAAAAGAAAAATTGGCTAAATATTTGAAGCTGTAATAAAATTTTTTATATTTCATTTTTTATATGTTCATATTTTATATTTATATTTTAGTGGCCACTGAATAAAAAATGAACCAAATTCTTTGCACACAGAGAAACTTCGGCAAAAAAAGAAAAAACAGATACTGTGAAGTATGCCACGCAGGGAGAGCATGTAAGTAGATCAAACTCAACCAAACAGCCTATAGATAGGCAGTGTGGTCATGAGTTGTGGTAAAGATGTTATTTGGACAAACGGTTCAGATGAGATCATCAAGACCAGAGGTCAGACTTCATGTCAACCAAAGTAGTATTCAAGTTGGCAAAAAATTTAGAAGGGAACTCCATCATGCAAAATGATTTTAAATTAATCATAAGTATTTATTGGTATTTTATGGGACATAAATGTTTTCTTTGTCTTTGTATTACTTCATGTGCATTCAATGGCCATTTTATTTTCTTACAGCAAAAACCTATGTATGAACAATACATACATGGTTTTGCTAAAAAGATTTTTTAAGACATGTAGAGTTCTAAATAATAAAAAAAAGAAAAATATTAAATTATTTATGAAAAGCAAATATTAAAAATTAAGAAAAAAAATCAATTTGTTGATAAAGTCAAGACCAGGAGCCAATCTGGAAGGAGAGAGGACTTCTTATAACAGTTACCAAAAAAAAAGAGAAACACATCAGAGGAAAAGTATGGGGGCACATTTGGCTAAACTTCTGTCAGAGTAAATGGAAAAAATAAATTTATTTTAAAGCTTTTGTTTACTTCTGTGTGGAGTCATTTCAGAATTAAAATTTTCTTCCTGTTCACTATAATCTCAATATTAATGATGGAATCATTTTAAAAACTCAAAGAAAGCCAGGATGTAAGAGCTTGGGCATCACTAGAAAACCACAGAGGGCCAGAGTTCTGTGAAAATTCTAACATCAAAGAGCACAGACAGGAGCCCTTCTCCCTCCCGCGCTGCCTTTGTCTGCCCAATGGAGCCTCCCGCTCCCCACTCCGCCAGACCACCCAGTTGAGTCCCCCCAGCCCTGCCCAGGTCGCACTGCGACCCAGTGGTACCCAGGTTGCCTCTGGTTTTGGCCTGGGCCACACCCCGGGCCCCAGGCCTCTTTCTCCCTCCCGCCTGCCTGTCTGCCCAACTGGACAGGAATTGCTTCCTTTCCTCCATCCCTGGAGCTTGGGTAGGCCACTAAGCCAAGTCCCAGGTCCCAGGTGAAGTATTCTGCCGTCAACATCAGCCCCTCTGCCTCTCTGGCCCACTGGGGACCCACACACATGGTCTACAGAATTCTGTTACTCAGAATTCAATAGAATCCAAAGAAAACTCAAGCAAAGTTCTAAGGGTCAAAGGCCATACATCTGTAAACCTCTATAATCATCCTATCACATGGGAGAGATTCTTCACATCCAGCCCAAAGACAAGTAAACCTCCTTTTTTTTCACCTTACTGTTCCTTTCTAATATTAATCACTATAGATTAACTTTTCCATAAAGCCACCCCAAAAACATATACAACTCCAGAGATCATACCACTCACCCTCACATATCACCAAGATACTACATCGTAAAAGTGCACTATCATACTAATATTCACTCCTTGTCTACGTAACCTGATTTAACTGATGTACTAACAGCCTAACAGACTCAACTAGGAAATAACAATAACAAAAGACAAATATACCCAACCCCAAGGCAAGCACTAGTAATAACTGCCCAAGTGTAGGAATACCAACTAAATAGTCCAAAACACACAGAAACTGAAAAGCCCTAGAAGACAAAACAATGCCCAAGTCAAACTACAGATCCATGAGAAACAAAACCCAACAAGACCAATCTCCCACTGAAATAATTAACCCCTTAATGATGGATTCCAACCAGAACCAATTCACAGAAAACAGCCAAGAAAGCCAGACCCAAGACAACGACTTTCAAAGTATGATTAATACTATGAAACAGGAAATCCAAGAGGAGTTAAACAACAGAATCAACCACTTCGAACAGGAACACAACAGGCATTTGGAGAAAAACAGTTGAGAAAAACAGTTCAAGAAACAAAAATAGGCATAGAGCAGTTAAAACAGACTCAAGCAGAGTTTAAAACTGAACTAAAAGACAAGCTATCTTCAACCCAAAGCTCAACAGAGAGTCTTATCAGCAGAACTAATGAAGCAAAAAATAGAATTTCAGATCATGAAGACAAAGTGGGAGAATTAACCAGTTCAATGGAAGAGATTGTTAAAGTCAAAAAGATACTTGAGAGGAATATTCAAGAGATATGGGACACCCTGAAGAAGCCTAACATGTGCATTCATGGAATACCAGAGCAAGAATCTCAAAACACCACACCTGAGGAAAGTTTTCAAATTATCATAAATGAAAACTTCCCTCAACTGAAGTATGAGAGGCCCATCCAAATACAAGAGACATTTCGCCCAAAATAGAAAATTGCCACAGCAAATAATAGTCAAAACACTCCACATTGAAGACAAAGAAAAGGTGCTGAGAGCTTCAAGAGAAAAAAAGCAAGTCACTTTTAAAGGTAAACCTATTAAAATAACAAATGACTTCTCAATGGAAACATTAAAAGCAAGAAGAGCTTGGAGAGACGTACTTCAAGTATTAAATGACCAAAAATGCCAACCCAGACTGATATACCCGGTAAAACTATCTCTCATGATTTAGGGAGAAAGAAAAATTTTCCAGCACAAAGACGATTTGAAGGGATACATGTCTACCAAACCAGGCCTTCAAAAAATGCTAGAAATTATATGCAAACTTGAAGAAAAGAACAAGCGTATCCAGGAGGACAGAAGGGAAGTATAATACCACAAAATACAAATGTAAAACAATAAGCTTACAAAATCCACTAAACATAAAAAATGTCCAGAATTAAAAATAATTTCTCCATTATAACATTAAATGTCAATGGGCTTAACTCACTGATTAAGAGACACAGATTACAAACTTGGATTAAAAATCACAACCCATCAATCTGCTTCCTTCAGGAAACTCATCTTACCACAAAAGATAAGCACATCCTAAAAATGAAAGGCTGGTCCGAAATTTTGCAAGCTAATGGAACCAGGAAACAGGCAGGGGTAGCCATTATGCTATCGGACAAAGTGGACTTCAAACCCAAAAAAATCATAAGAGACACAGATGGATACTACATTTTAGTCACAGGTACAATTCACCAGGAAGACTTCGCAATCCTGAAC
Source organism: Typhlomys cinereus (assembly GCA_023101885.1). Taxonomy (NCBI): domain Eukaryota; kingdom Metazoa; phylum Chordata; class Mammalia; order Rodentia; family Platacanthomyidae; genus Typhlomys; species Typhlomys cinereus. Next base: position 1,382,604 of record JALPQD010000221.1, on the reverse strand, counting down.
ATTTATGCACCCAATACGGGCCCCTCCACATTCATTAAGAAAACCCTACAGCATCTAAAGCAAGAAATCAACCCCCAAACGATAATTCTCGGGGACTTCAACACCGCCCTCTCAACATGGGATAGATCAACAGGTCAAAAGCTTAACAGAGACACTTTGGACCTTAATCAAACCCTTAAAGAAAAGGACCCTACAGATCTCTATCGAACTTTTCACCCACGCAACAAAGAATACACATTTTTCTCAGCAGCACATGGAACTTTCTCCAAAATAGATCAAATATTGGGCCACAAAATGAATCTCCACATATACAGGAAAGATGAAATTCTAGCCTGTGCCCTATCAGACCACCACAGCCGAAAGCTGGACATCCACAACACAACAAACAAGAGAAAATACACTAACTCCTGGAAACTTAACACTATGATGCTGAATGAGAACTGGATTCAGGAAGAAATTAAAAAGGAAATTCAAGATTTCCTGAAAGTGAACAATAATGAAAATACAACTTACCAAAATCTCTGGGACACAATGAAAGCTGTTCTAAGAGGTAAGTTCATAGCTCTTAATGCCTACATCAAAAAAATGGAAACATCAGAAATAAACAACTTAGGGCTGGAGAGGTGGCTCAGGGGTTAAGCCTCCGCCTTGCAGGCGGAAGGTCCCGAGTTCGGATCCCAGATCCCACGTATAGACGCCAGACGGAAGCGGGGGCGGCCTGCGCTTCTGGTCCTGGTAGGGCGGAGCCTGTGAATCCCAGGGCAGAAGGAGGTGGAGGCGTCCATGGTGGTTCGTGAATTCGTCCGTGGTTCTACACATACACAGACACACACATACACACACACACACACACACAGACACACGCGCGCACACATACACACAGTTGAATAAATAATAACAATAATACTAATAAAAAAAAAAGAAATAAACAACTTAACAATGCAGCTTAAAGCTTTAGAAAAACTAGAGCAATCTAATCCCAAAAAAAGTAGAAGAGAAGAGATTAGCAAAATAAGGGGAGAAATATCTGAAATCGAGATTAGGAAAACGATAGAGAAAATCAACCAGTCAAAAAGCTGGTTCTGGGCTGGAGAGGTGGCTCAGGGGTTAAGCCTCTGCCTTGCAGGCGGAAAGTCCTGAGTTCAGATCCCAGATCCCACGTATAGACACCAGGCGGAAGCGGGGGCGGCCTGCGCTTCTGGTCCTGGTAGGGCGGAGCCTGTGAATCCCAGGGCAGAAGGAGGTGGAGGTGTCCATGGTGGTTCGCGAATTTGTCCGTGGTTCTACACATACACAGATACACACACACACACACACACACACACACACACACACACACAGACGCACACACGCACATGCGCACAGTTGAATAAATAATAATAATAAAAAATTTTTTAAAAAATTAAAAAAAAGCTGGTTCTTTGAAAAAATCAATAAGATTGATATACCCCTAGCTAAAGTAACCAAACGCAAGAGAGAGAAAACCCAAATTAACAAAATTAGAAATGAAAATGGAGTTACGCTACTGATACCCAAGAAATCCAGAGAATTATAACATCATATTTCAAAAACTAATACTCTGTGAAGTTTGACAACACAAAAGAGATGGATGAATTCCTAAGTAAACACAACTTACCTAAATTGAATCAGGAAGTTGTGAAGTATTTAAATAGTCCTATAACATATAAGGAAATTGAAGAAGTAATCTTGAATCTTCCCACCAAAAAATGTCCTGGACCACATGGATTCAGCACAGATTTCTACCAGACATTTAAGGAGTTACTAACACCAATACTCCTTAAACTGTTCCAGTAAATAGCAAAGGAAGGAACACTACCAAATTCCTTGTATGAAGCTAATATCGTTTTAATTCCAAAACCTGATAAAGATTCACTTAAAAGAAGAAAACTGTAGGCCAATCACTCTGATGAACACAGACGCAAAGATTCTCAACAAAGTCTTAGTAAATCGGATTCAAAAACATATTAAAAAGATCATTCACGGAGACCAAGTAGGCTTCATCCCCAACACACAAGGTTGGTTCAACATACGCAAATCAATACATGTAATTCATAATATAAACCAGTCCAAAGCCCAAGACCACATGATACTCTCAATAGATGCAGAAAAAGCTTTTGACAAGATCCAACAGCCTTTTATGATCAAAACGCTAGAGACAGTAGGAATGGAAGGAACCTTTATCAATATAATAAAAGCAGTATACAACAAGCGCACAGCAAAGATTATACTCATTGGGGAAAAACTCGATGCATTCCCACTTCAATCAGGAACTAGACAACACTGTCCACTCTCACCACTTCTATTCAATATTGTACTTGAAGTCTTAGCTAAAGCCATAAGACAAGAAAGGGACATAAAAGGGATTCGATCAGCAAGGAAGAAGTCAAGCTATCCCTATTTGATCTTATACATGAGTGATCCCAAAAAATCCATCAGGAAACTCCTGGAACTAATTGAGAAGTTCAGCAGGGTAGCAGGATACAAAATAAACGTACAAATATCAGTGGCTTTCCTATATGCCAAGAATGAAAGAAGTGAAAAAGCCTTGAGAGAAACAATCCCATTTACTATAGCCCCTAAAAAAAATTGAAATACCTTGGTATTAACCTAACCAAGGAGGTAAAAGACCTTTACATGAAAACTTTAAAACCCTCAAGAAAGACATTGCAGAAGACACCAGAAGGTGGAAAGACCTCCCATGTTCCTGGATTCGCAGAATCAACATCGTAAAAATGACCATCCTACAATATACAAATTCAATGATATACCAATTAAAATCCCAAAACAATTCTTTAAAGAAGTTTACCAAACAATCTCAAAATTCATATTGAGGCACAAAAGACCCAGGATAGCAAAGACAATCCTGAGTAACAAAAACACTGCTGGAGGTATCACCATACCAAACTTTAGTCTATACTACAAATCCATAGTTGTAAAAAACAGCCTGGTACTGGCTCCAAAATAGACACACAGATCAATGGATAAGGGTTGAAGACCCAGATATAAGCCCACAAAATTACAGCCATTTGGTCTTTGACAAAGGGGCCCAAAAATTCCAAGGGAAAAAGAACAGTATCTTCAACAAATGGTGCTGGCAAAACTGGATCTCCACATGTAGAAGATTAAAACTGGACCCGTACTTGTCACCATGTACAAGACTTAATTCCAAATGAATCAAGGACCTTGATATAAGGCCAGAGACTATAAAAACCATAGTTGAAAGGATAGGGAACTCCCTCGAGCTGATTGGGCTAGGCCAATATTTCCTAAACAGACATCCAATGGCACAGTCACTGCTACCAACTCTCAACAGTTGGGATCTTGTGAAATTAAAGAGCTTCTGTTCAGATAAAGAGATTGTAACGTGAGCTCAAAGGCAACCCACAGAAAGGGAGAAAATCTTCACTAACCACATATCTGATAGAGCTCTATTATCCAGAGTGCCCAAAGAACTTAGAAAACTAAACACCAATGAAACTAATGGCCCAATTAAAAAATGGGCCCTGGAACTTAAAAGAAATTTAATAGGGATGAAATTAAAATGTCTAACAAATATCTTCAAAAATGCTCCACTTCCTTATCCATCAGGGAAATGCAAATCAAAACTTCCCTGAGATATTATCTCACCCTGGTCAGGATGGCAAAAATCCACAATACAAACAACACCAAATGCTGGAGAGGATGTGGAGAGAGGAGAACTCTTCTACATTGCTGGTGGGAATGCAGGCTCATACAGCCACTCTGGCGAGCCTTCTGCAGATTTTTAAAGAAATTAAAGATTGAAATGCCATATGACCTTGTTATTCCACTTTTGGGAATAACCCCCTTGCAGCAGAGGTTCACCTCGATAGCACAAGTACGGCCATGTTCATAGCAGCACTGTTTACAATAGCAAAGTCATGGAATCAACCCAAATGTCCAACAGTTGACGAGTGGATAAGGAAACTGTGGTACATCTACACAATGGAGTACTACTCAGCCATCAAAAATGATGAATTACTGGAATTTGCCAGGAAATGGATGTCATTAGAAATAATTATATTGAGTGAAGTATCCCAGACCCAGAAAATTAAGCACTGTATGTACTCCCTATTAGGTGGCTCCTGGTACCAAACCCACCCAGCCCACTTAGAGCCACTCGACGATAAATCTCTGTAATACAGTAATTGCAGGGAGTATGAACAGGTGGCACAGGGTAGGAGGGCCACTCCAGAAACAAGGAGAGAGGAGACCATGTAACAGCAGAGAAAATAGGCCTACATCAAGGACTGCAAGTAAGCAATGAGACATCTGGTTAAGTGCACAGACTTTTCGTTCCTGATCATTTACAACTGAGGGGGTGTGATCTCACCAGAAGGGGAGGGCATATAGTTTGGCAGATAATAAATAACCATTTTGCAAATGGGTGATTGACCCCTCCCTTTATATCAAGAGACTCTATATCAACCACCTAGAACTAGGCCAGCCTATTCTCTCCCATCCTGAAGCTCAGGGAAATTTGGGGAAGAGGACAAGGATGGGAGGAAAAATGATATGCAAGATACTCCACAAAAGTTAAGGCCGAAGCAATCATAATTGGACTTTACATGCCCTGGGCAATGTCCAACACACTATTGACCCCACAAAGTCTAGCATTTGCTAAAAGCAGCAAGATCTTGGAGGCAAGGGACTGACAGCCAAAAAAATTGACAGCTTAAGGGGAACAAAGGATAGGGTTCAGGGAAATGCTGCTGGGTCCTTGTATGTCATCGGAGCGGAGGACCCAGAGGAGAGTCTGCAATGTACATTAAAGGATTCTCCAGAGATTGGGGGAGGGGAGGCACTGGGGGGTGGGGAGGGAAGGGTGAGGGGAGGGTGAGGAAAGAGGTGGGGGGAGGAGGAGGGAGGGAGGGAACCGGTGTACCTATTAAGTTTGTATGAGCGGAGATAATAAAAAATGTTAAAAAAAAAAAAGAGCACAGACAGGAGATAATCCAGGTGCTAACAATAAGAAGACAAAACTATGTGTAGCATATCTTTCATTGCTGTGAATAAGCCAATGTGACTCTAGAAGCTTTCTCATTTGAAATACTAAATCTGGTCAGGTAAGAAATCATTAGTTTTCTGGGTCACCAGTTCTTGCAACTCTCCTATCCGTGTCTCTCCTTCTGGAACTCCATCTTCAATGTCTCCTTCCCTGCCTTGCACTTTAGATCAATTTATCAGCCATCAATCTTTTTTTAATTTATTATTTATTCAATTTTCCGTGCGCACGCGCGCGCGTGTGTGTGTGTGTGTGTGTGTGTGTGTGTGTGTGTGTGTGTGTGTGTAGAACCACGGACGAATTCGGGAACCACCATGGACGCCTCCACCCCCTCCTTGTTTACTCTGCTCGGGGATTCACAGGCTCTGCCTACCAGGACCAGAAACGCAGGCTGCCCCTGCTTCTGCCTGGCGTCTATAGGTGGGGTCTAGGATCTGAACTCAGGACTTTCTGCTTGCAAGGTAGAGGCTTAACCCCTGAGCCATCTCTCCAGCCCCAGGCATCTAATCTTTATGAACGTGTGGGTCATTTTTTGGCTTTCTTAAAATGCAAATGAGTTCCTAAAAAGCACACTCTTTCAAAGCTAAGTACAGAACTTAAGTTTCTTTTTATTTAAATTATTTTATTTTTCTAGTTTTATGAGCATATTGAGTACTCATCTTTCCCCCTCCAACCTATCCCTCTCTCTTCCCTTCATCCATCCATCCCACTCCCTCCCACCCTCCTAACTGTCTGCTTCAATGGACCCCAGGCTTCCCTCTGGTTTGTCAGCTCTTTTTCTTAATTTTTCTACTTTTACAAGTGAGTACTATACCCTGCTTCCCTCCATCATCTCTCCCTCCCATCCCTCCATGAATCCCTGCCTGTCTGCTTCTATGGATCCCAGGATTCCCTCTGACTTATCTACTCTTGTGGGGGTTCAGGTCTCTGTGGCATACCAAGTCACCTCACTACAGGCTACCCCCACTAATAGGGGCATTTCCTTTCACTTATATAACTCTAGTCCCCAAGGTTTCCACTGTATGTTGTTATGTCTCTTGAGTTCCTCTATAGTCTATGGGGGCATGTTGGTATGACAGTCATTGTGCAGGTCTGGTAAGGAGAAATCTCACTGTAGTGAGTTCCTAGATGCATCAATCAGTCTTGCCTAGAGTGGGATGTTTTGTCCAAAGGTGAACCTTCCCATCTTTAGGTTCTTACAATAACATTGATAGGCAATATTTTGAGGTGAATTTATTTGAAAAAACTGGTGATTGAGAGCTCCAAGACAAATTGCTTTCTCCTTTATTTAAGTACTTTTTCTTTTATTATGTACATGTATGGCTCTCAATGCGTGATGATTTCTTGAGTTGTAAAAATGTATCACCTCTATCCTTGAATTTGTTGTGTCATTTTCCTTGGTTACTTGGTTACTGTATCATCTGTACTTTATCAGTTTTGAAACTATATTTAAATGAAATTTTGTCTCAGTTTAATTTTAGATTTTACAAAACTATTTACAACATTCACGTGAAAAAATTTTTTAAAAAGTTTAGCTGTTATCTTCCTTGGGGACATTAATTTTGAGCTTAAACAAATGAATAATGGTATCACTTAGATCTAAAAGAATTATGTTTTTATCATTGAAGTAATTATCTTACTGTTAGAATGAATAATTGATTTTACTTCAAAACAAAATTAATAGGAATTAGGAAAAGGCTTATGAATATTCATCTGACAATTAATAAACTTTTCCTCTCTTTTTTTCTTGAAAGATGAAAATTAAGACTTGAAGATAGATTTATTTGTTTTTTTAGGTACAAGGCTTTTATGTGTTCTAGTTGTAAACAATCTGTAGATGTCTTTATACAAAATTCCCCAATTTATGTTGGAGTTATGCTTCAACAAGCCCAGTGTCAAAAATACCTTAGTTTAAAGGAGCGTTTTAACTATCTAGCCTCCCAAAAACCATAGTTCAGCTCCATAATATATACAGTACTCCTTGCTAGACTAAGCATCATGGATTATGAAAGCTTTGGCTCTATGCTCATAGTTAATATTGACAGATCATATTATGCCATAGATTGCCACCCTGGGAAAAGATCGAAATTGAGCGTCCAAAGTATAATGCTCATCCATGTAAAATAAAAGAATTGAAAGCTGACCATCATGGCAAGGTTCATCATTAATTCAAATTTTAAAGTGTTTGCTTCATTCTCAAGCTGTTTCATTTTTCCTTTTGTAGCCTTTTCTAGTGAATACAATTATTTCTTTCTAATGTCATACATACATGCAATGTTCTCTATTATTTAACCCTCACATACTTCCCTCTACTTAAACCTTTCTTATCCCTAATTTGTTGTATTCTAGTCTTTTGTTTTGTTTTGTGATCCAGTGAGTTAACCAGGGCCTTCCATGCAATGTTTGGAGTTCTCCAATAGATTTTGGTGGGTTCATCAGTGAGTACACAGCTGAGAGCAACTGACTTGTGCATGATCTATTAAGTCCCCCAAGATTGTTCCATCTGACAGGTCATACATCACTTATAGCAACATTTTGAGCAGACATGGGTTCTGCACTTACCATCTTTCACTAAAAATATAGACTTCTCTGATTCAATCTATGATTAAAAACATGTTGTCTGTGGACACTGGTATAGCCACTCTTCCACCATCACTAGTTCCATGTCACCCTGTGATAGAAGTGACACCTATATCTTGACTCAAGATTATAAATGTTCTCCATGACAAAATCCATTCTCGCAGAGTTCTCACCTGCTTGAATCAGCATGAAGCTGTTTCTAATACAGATGTTCTTCTTTTCTTGGCAATGCTGACGGATATTACTCAATATAAAGATCTCCACCAAAATTTTTGCTTCACAAAGGAAGAATGAAGCTTGCCTTTCATTCTTCTTTTTCATAATCTTCCTTTTATAATCAAAGAATTTCAAAATACAGTATTTCTGTACACATTTTATTATTAATGACAAGAAAGTGAACAGTCTTGCATTCTATTCAACACTCACATTAACCTTAGAAAAACACTAAAGTTAGTGCTGTTGACATGGCTCAGTAAATAAGGTGCCTGACTATACACATCCGGTAACCTGAATTTATTCTCCTCCTACATGGTAGGAGAAGAGAACTGAATACTGGATTTCTGAAATTGGTCCTGACTTTCACATATTTGTTATGATATGAGTGCCTGTTGTCAATCTCTCTCTCCCTCTTTTTCTCTCTCTCTCTTCTCTATGTGTATATATATATATACATGTATGTATGTATAATCTTAGATAAATAAATAAATAAAAATCAAGCTAAAGTTGCAAAAGAAAGGTAGCTCAGAGATCATGAGAACCATGTCTTTCCTTTAAGAAATTATGACATCACTCTAAAACCTAAAGGTTGGAAAGCTTATGAAATTTTAACAAAAAGTAATATTTCAAAATGTTACCCAGAGAAATATAAATTTAGAACCATATTGTACAGAAAATGTCATAATACTTGTTAAGAAGACCCAGAGGTAAGACATACAACAGTAGATAATTTCCTGTAAAAAGCTTAGAACATTGTTTCAGAGCTAAACTCCATTAAAACTTAGAAAGATATTGCACTTCAGTTTTGTCAAACTCCTAATTTAGTCATAAATAAGATTGTTGATTTAATTAACCTATGATCATCTCTAAATTAAGTTCATCAGACAAAAAATATTGAGGAAAATGTTTTAGATCCACATGAAGAATCTGATGTAATATGTATAGATAAATAACCTGTATTTCTGCATATTTTCCTATAAAGGTAACATTTTTCTTTTGTTAAATTTTTTTATTATTATTTATTCAATTGTGCATGTGTGCGTATGTATGTGCGCGCGCATGTGTGTGTCTGTGTGTGTGTAGAACCACGGACGAATTCGGGAACCACCATGGACTGCCTCTACCTCCTTCTTGTTTACTTTGCCCCGGGATTCACAGGCTCTGCCCTACCAGGACCAGAAGCGCAAGCCGCCCCCGCTTCCACCCGGCGTCTATACGTGGGATCTGGGATCCGAACTCAGGATCTTCCTCCTGCAAGGCAGAGGCTTAACCCCTGAGCCACCTCTCCAGCCCCAAAGGTAACATTTTTCAACTCTATATTCAGAACCAGAACAAGATTTTACTTTCGAATAAGTAGGAAATGAATAGAAATGCTGCATTTTTTTATTTTAAGATAGATGAAACATAAGCCTATTTGTGTTATGTAACTCGGTTATAGTGAACATTTTTGCCTTGAAACATTAAAAATAGTCATGACAAATATGAAGATATTTCCATATGTATTAATTCATTCCCCATTCGCTTGATTATTCATGCTGAAATACAACAGCATGTTATTATTCTATAGTAACAAAGAGTTGTAAATTCCCAGCAGTCCTCAAAACTGAAACTATGTTTCTTCCCCGTGCTATCTCTGTGCTATATGTTGTGTAGGATAATAGAATAGCTTATGACTATGGAACATATAGTTCTCTGTGGAGGGGAAGAGGATATTGCAAACCACTTTAGAGCCTTTATAACTTCAGTTAAGATGTGGCAAATCAGTTCTGCTCATACTGCATTTGTTACAACACATTATTTTTCCCATAACTGAGCTAAACAGATCAGGATGAATAATTTTCTTTTGGGTGACACGGTAAAGATATGAATGCTGAATTGGTCTCTTTTGGTTAGTTGTTTTATCCTCTTAAATGAAATGCTTTATTAAGGTTAAAAAAAGATAAACATGTTTTACAGGTTTGCATTAACAGCCTAATACTTTACTCATATTGAGTAAAAAAATCAAAACAAACTATTTTTCTCTATCATCTGTATCTCCCTCCTTCTCTCTCTCTCTCTCTCTCTCTCTCTCTTACGCACACACACAAACACACACACATATGGCATCACTACAGATGTATTAGAGAGTCTATGTTGCAACTTAGATATGCTCTATGGATTTATTTAGAGTATGTATTTGCACACTATATGTTTGCATGCATAAACAGAGATTTATACTATTCGTTCACTTCTAATTACTTTCCCTAATTAAAATGCTTTAATTATCAATATTTTGTAATTGTTTAAACCATGTCAAATACAACCATTATTATGTGTCAAAAAATGCCGTCATATATTGTACTAAGTTCAGTATGTATTGCACACATATACTATGCCTAAATACATCTTACATATTGTGTAATGTTGAGGAAAAATGAGATATACAATCATCTAGAGCAAAGTCCACCCAAACTGTTAATAATTTGGAGTGTTGTTCCCTAATCCAAAATTACCCTATTCATTGTAAATTTCTTACTTTTGATACGTTATAGAGAGCTAAAGTTTGGAAATATAATATTGCAAAGTTTCAAATGTTCATTTTACTATCTATCTTAGTACTTGTAGAGTGCTGAGCCTGATGCCTGAAGCTTTCTCTGAGCAATTGCCTAGCAGCTGCAATACTAAAAACCAGTATAAGCAGAGTATAAATAATCATTAATAAAGAGAAATCTTAACCTGCAGGCTAGACTTTTCATATGTTATTAATAAAGTTGGTTTTGGCAGAAGCAAATTTCTATTTTTTAATACCTTAATTAGTTTTTTTTTGAAATTTAGCACATGAAAAGCTTTTTTCAAATTAAGGTTAGAATGATTACTAAGTTCCACTTGCTCTTATAGAATCAAATGATTGGCATAGTCAGAGAAACTGTTAAACACCTAGAGACACAGACAGGGCAATATATGTGTATTAGTAATAACTGACATGATCCAATGTAAAACTTGAAAAAATAACTATTAGTGTATTATACACACAGAAGCATAAGGCACACTGTAAAAAAGAGTAAAACACAGTTTTCTATTAGGGAGAGTGATCATTTGAACTTACACAGACATGTACAACAGCAGAGGCTATAGCCAAAAGGCCAAAGATCTCTGCATCCTTCAGATATTGTGGGGGGGAGAGATTGCTTGTGATACTCATAGGCTATCACCCAGACACACAGGATACCACAGAGCAATATAATCTCACTTCAGGAAGTCTGGGCTGACTCTCATCATTCCAAGATTTGTATTTCAGGATGAAATGGTGAAGTGAGTACCAAATATTAATGATCCCAAAAGATTTCAGGTGCAGAAATGGATGAGATGTTTAACTTCGTACTATTTACAATAAGCCTTTAAAATATTAAAAATACACTTAAAACTGTGCAAATCTCTCCTGCTTCAGTCTAGTTACCATTTCTAAATGCAGGAAAACAGTGGAAGGCAGCAAATAAGTTCACAGGATAATGCAGGAGTCTGATTCCTCCAAAAATTGTGTATTGCAATGAGTCAGCCAGACATTTTGTATGAACTGAGTTCTTAAAAGCATGTATTAGGAGAAACTAAAGTGCTATAGGAAATTAATGTGTCAAAAAGAAGCAGTATACATGATGTGTGTCTTTACAAATAGGAATACTTGCAAGTATGAAGGGGAAATTTTATAGTTTAGGTAAAGAGAACATCAAGCAATTCCTGAATTTTAACATAAATCCAGTGAACCTTTTTCAAGGGTTCGGGTTCATTATTTTCTAGAGACTCCATTAAATACTGGAGATTTATCAATACACAAGATAGAAAAGATTTCTGAGGTCAAGTGGCATAACATACAATGCACTATTAATACTGCAATGAGTGCAAGAGGAGCTGCCACACCAAACCATCCTGGTATGTGTCAGAGACAGTCGGCTCTAATTTGGGGAATCAGGAAACACTATTTAAGACAGTGATATCTGAGAAACAAAAATTGAATGAGTTAGGACTTAAGAGCAGTTGAATAAATAGAAAAATGAGTGAGACAATTCAGGGAACAAAAACTATTAAGTGAGATACATTGACCTTAGTGAAAACTAGCAGATGTTAGTATTTCTTCAAAGATCTGGTGAATTCAACAGCCAATCTGTCTGGTTGAGGGCAAGCCTTAGGTGACTTTTTACTGCTACTTTAATTTCCTGTCTTATTATTAGTTGTTTATGTAATTGAGAGTCTCTTTTGGTACATTGTACTAGTCTATAACTTTATCTTTGTTCTCCATTTCACAACTTTTTGGAATATCTGTTTTAAAATCTTCTCAGTAAACCCATACACCTATACCCGGCTGATTTTAGACAAATATCTTCAAAACAAATATTGGAGAAAAAAATGTAACTTCTTTGTCAAAAGATACTGGGAAAACTGAATATTAAAATGTGATTTCACCACTGAATAATGTTACTTTCCAAAAAACTAATTGCTTATTATTTTCTGATACAAGTCAATAACTCATAATTTATTTCATTAAGGCACATGCACTTTATAAATAAATGTGAAACTTTCTACAGAAAAATAAAGTTATACTTCAGTATCCATGGGGTTGTGGTTCTAGAACTTCCTGAGAACCCCACCTCAGCAGAGGGTCAAAGCTATGATACAAAATGGCATAGTATTTACATTAACCAAAGCCATTCTATTGTATGATTTACATGTATAGATTATTCACATTATTTAATGCAAATCTATTTAATTTACAAATTTATAAAATTTATTTAATTGCTATCACACTGAAGCAATGCAGTTTACAGGGTTACAGCTAATCTACCAGAACATGAAGATGTGTGCATTTGTAGTTGACAGGTAACAATTTCAAACTTCACTTAGCATCTTTGTCTTGCATCAAGCATAGAGAAATGGTTCAACATTGATGACTAAGGATGATACTTACAGATTATGGCATTTAGCCATCAAATTAAAGGCTGACATTTGATACTTATTCAGGAAGTGGTTTTGTAACAAATAAATATTAAAATTGTCTTGTGCTTTTCTGTACCTAGAGATTCAGTTTGTTCCTTTCACATGTGCAAGTGTTATTTTAATTAACTTTCTAATATTAATCCAAGCCTCAATTTCTAGGGAAAGAAACAAATGTGGACATGGCACATCGTTATTTTTAATCTTTGAGAAATACATTTGCTGATACTTTATAACTTTTATATCTACACTTATTGTATTCTAGCATCGATTCATCCTGAGCTTTCTTTTCTCCTGTTATAGCTTCTTGTGTCTTAATATCAATTTTTTGTTTGTCTCAGAATTTCTGTGAATCAAGAATAATTTATATATTTAAATATTCTGTTAAATGGTTTTCCCCAGTCCAACTTGTTCTTAAAATTTCTTTCAATGAAATTTTGATTTATTGTTTTTAAATAGCTGTGTTATTCATTTTCCAATGTCAACTAATTTCATAAACAACGTACCAGGTACATTTGAATATTTAGCATTATAATTTAATATGCATCCATATTTTACACACAAAGACATGCAGTATAAATTATTAACATGACTTTTTAATATATATTAGCTCTGTTGGCACAAGTAAAATAAAGTGTAAACAGTTCATCAAATCACTGGAATATTTCATTTCATTTGCTGATTTTCAATTTTAATACAATCTGTTTAATGGATCTATTAGTAAATAAATGATTCTCTATAGTAGCCCTGTTAAACTATGTTCATTAAATTATTTTAGTCTTCTTAGGATGTGCAAACACATGTGCAAGAGACCACTTAAGTGTACATGTGCCTGTGTAAAACTTGAAATCATTCTGGAGAGCTCTTTAACCTTTGTTGTTTTGCTCAAGGGTTTCCAAGTTCTGCCTTCCAGGGCTGGAATTATAGTCCACTGCCTTATGCACCTGGCACATAGTCACAGAACTCAACTTTTTGGTGATATTTTTGTTAGCATTTATTGCTCTTTTGCACAGTCATGAATAAATAACAGAAATAACCAAAAGTTTTAATACCTTTATTTGATGAAGTCATGATTTCACAAAGTTATGTTTGCATGCATGCATTAATTCCACGTATTTGAGTATATAACTATTATTTAGTCACCAAAACCGATAAGATATTATTTATGGACCAAATAATGAAATCACAATTATTACAGTAAGGGAAATATGGTTGAAGTGAATATGTTTATGCCTATGCAAGATACTATCCACCTGGGTGGATAGTAAAAAGTGGATTTGACAAAGAAGTCTCCAAATACTATAACTTAGATATATTCAAAAGAAAAGCAAAATTAAGAGCAATGATTTCTAAATTTCGCTCTAATCAGTAGACCATTTCTTGGGAGGACAGACATTTCATTTTCCAACAATTGTTGATTTCCACTTTGTGGTTTTGCCTAATTATGTAACTGGGCTATGTTTTGTACAAGATTATTATTATTAGTTTCACAAATTTCTCCCAAACTCTCTCAGTTACTGAGACATTACTATCAAAATGGATTATCATATATTTTTCATGTTATTTAAAAGTGCTTATTAAAAGAGGCAAAATTTTACAATTTTTTAACATGTGGAAGATTTCCAGAAATCATTAATATTGAATAACAAGCCAGCATATTAGGATTTACATTATTAGGACTTTTTGAATGTGATCCAAAGGCAAAATATTGATCATCCTTGTCATTTTGAAAAAGAGTTTAAGGTGTTTAACATACCTGCACATTAAGGATACATTTTCATTAATGATAGATTCCCTTTCATCTAACCCCTGTTCAGCAGTTCTGCTTGCTGGTCATTGTCCTCTAATGGTCACTGGCCCTTGCAAAGCCAGAGCTGACATGATCCATAGTCAAGTACTTCCTGGGGACAGGAGTTGGGACAGGAGCTGATAACTCACTCGCCTCTGTCCTTCATCTGACTCACAACCTCAGAGACTATAAAGCAAAACAAAACAAAACAAAACTTGTTCACTGATTCCTTTACTTGAGGATACAGCTCTCTGACACCAGGCATTTTTGTCACAGAATGAAACAAGCAAATAATGCAGACTATAATCTATCAGTGTTTTATTTAATGAATTGCAATTTTTTCTTTTATGAAAGTAATCACCAAATCCAAGTTTTCCTAGACTTTCTCCTGTATTTTCTTTTAGTGATTGTATAGCTTTACATTACATATTGTTATGGTTGCATTTCAATGTAAACTTGACAGTTGCAGACTGTTTAGGGCGCAGCTGTGGAAGGTTAATAGTTAGAGTGGCCCCTGAACAAGCCTGCAGGTACTTGACTGATTGCTGTGGAGAACCCAGCCCATAGTGGGTGGTACTTTCCAGTGGTGGACAGGATAATAAGAGGCACAAGAAGGAGGGACTTGCTCTTCCTTTATCTGGTGTCGACTTGCTGTGCAGTCCACTCTGCGTGCACGTTGTTCACCTTTAGAATGTCTGGCCTTCTTTGTTGCTGCTGCTGCTGCCTCTGTTCTTGGCTGACTTGGAGCTTCACCGTTTCCTTTATGTTGTTGTTGTTCCTGCTGCCTTGGAGCCTGGTCTCTGGGCCTTGCTGCTGTTTGCTGTTCATCGCCGACCAGCTTTCTTCACTGATGTCAGAACCCAGAGTCTTCCACTGTCCGGAGGAGCAAAGGCTTGAGACCTCAGGATCTTTTTGCTTTGTGGAACATTCCAGCCAGGAAAGAGGCTGTTGAGGGCAGCTACCTTGCAGGACAGTATTTTTATTGTGAGTTATTGTGAGTTTTAATAAACTTATTTATATATACTACATTCTATACTTATTTACACTTATAAACATACTTATTTATATATACTACATTCTATAGATTCTGTTTCTTCAGAGAACCCTAATACACATATTTAAGCCTATGGTCTAGTTTTAGTTAACCTTTATGAAAGGAAGACAACCTGTGCAAAGATTCATTTTTTAAAGATACTGAGTTAATTTAAATCAATTTTTTAAAAGACTATCTTTTTTTCCATTGACTTTCTTCTACATGACTTGATGAAATGTCACCTAAATTTCAGAAACATATTATCTCAAAGACCAATTGACTATACAAATTTTATTCTGGAGATGTTATTCTGGTAAATAGTAAATAGATTATGATGAGCCTGGGGAAATGAGGAAAATATTCAGAATGATTCCAGAGTTATAGTCAAACTGACTTGCTGTTATTATGGAAGATAAAGACAAAGGAATGAATGTAAGCAAGGCATACTGATGTCTTAAAAGTCTGAACATGGAGAATAAAGACAGTTAATATCTTATACTCTGTTTTTCTTCCATATTCTGAAAGATTTGCATCCAATGTCTTTTACCTTTTGCTCTTGCTTCCATTTCCAAATCTCCTTGTATTAATTAAATGGAAAAATTATTTCTAATTGAAATTATTTCTAAGGGCTCTCACACTGCTTTTTCTGTTTTCAGAAATCAGAAAGCCTTCTCTCATTCAGAAGATTTGACTCACTTCACTCGCAGATCTGTTTTCATAAGATTTGTCAGGAGCTACTATATTCTTTTCTGGTCTATCATCTTTTGCTTGACACAGATTGAAATTTTGTGTTAGCAGATTCTTCCTTGACCCTGCTTGCAGCTCTCACTTTATAAAATCTCAGTTTTGGAAGCAACTAGTCTGAAATTAATTAATCCCCCAAAACAATTATTTTACATGTCAGGTTGATATTTATTGAATAAATCAAAATTGTTATTTTAAAAGTGAGAAAAGTAAGAAGCTGAAAGACTGACAACTTGTTAGTTTTGGGTTTAGTCTGATATCCCAAAAAGATAAATTAGTTTTCATTATTGGTTGCTGCAACAAAATGTCCAGCCAATTTAAGAAGAAAAGGGCGTTATTCCAACACTAAGGTTGTAATTGATGAGTGCAAGAAAAAGTCAGGCAATTAAAGCCCCTGGTCACAGCACACTCACAGCAAAACCACAGGGCCAAGACCAATGCATGCATACTTGCTGTCTTGCCAATGTTCAGAGAGTTCTCTCCATCTTTATACACCTGCACAGGGAATGGCATGAGCTGAGTCCTCACACATCAATTATGATATAAAAACAATTAATCACAGGCATTCCCAAAGGCACACTGTAATGTAGAGAATATGTCTCTCCTGTGCCAGAAGGCTTGCTCTCTTGTGTTAGGTTGATGAATAACATCAATCATCAAATCTTCACTCTTTGTCAATCTTATACTGAAACATGTCACTCTTTAGCCATAGTCATTGCTTCTCTCCCCAAGGTCCCACGTTTATCATCTCATGAAAAAAAATTTGTCTGAAAGTTCCCATAGTCTGACTTAAAAGTTCCCATAATAATCAGTAGTTCTAATACTTTTGAAAACCCAAAGTTTCTTAATTGTGAATGCCTATAAAATAAAAAAGCAATATACTTCAAAAATATGCTAAAAGAGGATAAGCATTCTTCTTTCAAAATGAAATAAGGTACAATAACGAGTCATGATATAGAAAAGAGATAGTCAAATGCTGAAGCTCAATGTCTTATATCCGTAGCTTGTAATGAAATCAGTGCACTCCAGAAAATTGGATGGTTCCATTCTTTCAGCTTCACTATCTGTAGCACACAGCTCTCTCTGACAAATGCCAAACCAAGTCTACAGCCTTCCTGCACACTTGCCATGATTCTGGAATCTCTAACATTCTGGAGACTTTGCTACAACTCTAATCCTCACCTTCCTTCACATGATTGCAGGTCTTAGCTGCTTTTCATGAGCCCATCAGTCTTGTATTTCCCATGCTTACAAGAACAGTACCATCTGGATGCTGCTCTCAAACTTTGCTGTCAGCTTAGGATGGAACCTGACATTCCCTGCTCACGTTTGTATTAGCTTCTGCATACCATCCTGGAGAAAAACTTTCCCAGGCAGCTGCTTTTGAGTAGCAGGCAATACCTTCAGTTTAGGCTTTCTTTCTCCAAATTTCACAAAGTAGAGCATCAAAGAGATGATGTTTTGCCTTCATAACACCCCTTCCCTTATGCCACTGTGGGAAAGCACATTTTACTTTAGTACTGCTGGTTTTGATAGTAACCACAGTAACCTTTTCAGTAACAGTCCAGTGCTTTCCTATTTTGAAAATTCTTCTGACAAATCGACCTATTATCTTCAAATTAATTCCCTGTTCCCTTCCAAAACCTCAGGTGCTAGGGATTCACAGTGTACATCTCTCTCAGCATTACTAATACCCAAGTTATCACGAAGATGGCCCATTATGTTCTTCCTTGATCCTTTTCTAGCCCCAGGTTTCACTACCAAACACTTAGAAAAGCAGAAATCTGAAAATTCATATTCCTTGTAGAAACAATCATGTTTTCTGGTATCAGTCTCTGTTTTAATCTCACATTCCATTTTTGCAATTAAATATCATGGAGTTGTTTACATAGCATCCACAGTGAGAGCAGAGGGAAAGAATGCTTATGTATTACATTTGCCTGCCACCCAATGCTCAGCTAGCTTCCTCTTATTTTTATGCAACTATCTAAGGCATGGCCCCATCCATAATGGTCTGGATATCCCCATATTAATTATGTAATTGAGGCAATCATTCAGAGTCATGCCCCAGTGGCTAAACATAATATCAAGATTACCTCCTATGGGAGCCTAAGTGTTGCTTCTAGGGTATCCAGCTGAAAATTAAAGCTAAAACCTTCACAAATGGCACTATGTTTGTGTCATCTATGTAAGCAGTGAACACTTTGTAATAAACTATGGAGCAATACACTCTAAGGGACTCATGATGCAACTGTCTTGACTTCGGGGAAATTGAAGTGATTTCCCTGGGAAATTGTCATTTAATTCTGTTAGTAGGTAAACAATCCCAGACAAGATATGTTTAAAGTAAATGTATTTTTCTAAAAATAACTTTAAGTAATATATTGCTTATTAACTCCCATTTTTATTTATATATTTTACTTATCTAATTATATTTTCTATCATAACTTTTCACAAGATTTAGTTTACTTCATCTGTTGCAGTCTCTGTAGATTCTGGTCCTGTTTGAATGGGAGAAAATAACTGAAAATGCACAGAAGTCATCACCTGGGATCAAATGATGGAGTACTCGTATATTTGTAAATACTTAAAACTTCCTGTGTGTAAA
Organism: Typhlomys cinereus; assembly: GCA_023101885.1. NCBI lineage: Eukaryota > Metazoa > Chordata > Mammalia > Rodentia > Platacanthomyidae > Typhlomys > Typhlomys cinereus. The sequence continues at coordinate 1,363,625 of JALPQD010000221.1, read as the reverse complement.
GGTATATAGGTTATACACTTAAATGAGCAATTATTTTTGTTTTAAGATGTGTATGCCTTCAAGATTATATGAAATCATAAAATTTAGAGGAAACATTAAATATATAATGGACTGTTATGATAATCCAAATTTAATGGAGTTCAATCAGTTTAGGTCATTTTTTCATCTCCATGTTAAATGTCCAGAAAAATATCTTTTTAATACATTAGTTAGTTAAAAACCAAGAGAACATTTAGTCTTAAGTAAATCTTTCCAACAAAATTTGATTGTACATAAACATAGTATATTAACTTCTTATAACCACACATAGCAAGATAATACATGGTGGTTACATGATCGCTTGTTATCTATTTATGGTACCATTGTATAATTCTATTGTCTAAAATGATTAGCAGATGTTACTGAGATAATAAACTTTTATTGGTGGAGACGGTGGTCTATCACACATACTAGTCTCTGTAAAAATTTTAGTCTATGTAAGGCTTTTCATTACTTTACGTCTTCTCAGAGTCATTGGCGCTATTGTCATTTCATTAGCACAGCAGCTCGTCCTATGCACTTCAATTAGGTAACTGTAGATTCCAGTTGTGACAATCAGTTGTGACTCAGTGAAATCATGCTCCGATGCTGACATTACAGTTTAAACTTCTGCAGAAATCCCAAGGAAAGGGCTGACAGAAAGCTTTTTTCCCCAATGCGCTTTCACATCTTCTTTCTGAATCTCTGTCTCTTTCTAAACAGTTGAATCCTATATTAGTACTTAAGGCATAGAAAAGTAGAGGTCCAAAAGTGTCATCATATTTGTAAGTTGTAGACAATTCTATAATGCTTAATTCATTCTTATGTTGTACACAACACACTAAAATCCAAAGAGATACTGATCAATGTGAATTTTCTTATTAAGTTTGCCTATATAACAGGATTGATGTAAATCAAAGGTCAGAGGGAGCAGCAAATACATGACTGTAAATCTAACCATCCATAAACTGAGCCAAAGAATCACATGAGTTCTAGACCCTGGTGAGATACAAAAGATTATACTTTCTCACACACACACACACACATACACACACAATCAATAAAGAATGAGGAATCAGCTTAGATGTATATTTCCATAAACATATCTCTTTTGCTTCATTTCTCAGAAAGATTTAAATACTTAGGGAGACTTAACAATACCTGTACAACTGTGCATTGTCCTAAAGTCTGCCTTAATGTCTAGTCATGTAACATTGGCTGTCCTATGTTTCATTTAAGTCAAAAGGACCAAGTATATCAAAATCAGGAACTAAATTTTTCTGCTATTTAAGAGCATACTCTCTATTGCATGCAACACACTCGATCAATAATTGAAGAAAATAAGAACGTATCACTAACAAAATCATAATAAGAAAATAAATTCTTTTGAAATCTTTATAGGTAAATGAACAGAATGGTTGGAATTGCTTTGTAAGATGGAAGTGAAAACAGGATTATGGAGTTTTAACCAAAAGCAGCAGAATAAGATGTGCAATGGAAAGCGTTATTAATAGGCTCTTAGTATTTGAGACATGATTTAACACTTTTAACCTGACTTAAAAGTTATATTTGGCACACTCCTATGATCTCAGCAGTTGGAAAGTAAAGACAGAGGATCGACAGTTTAAGACCATCATGGGCAACTGAGCAAGACCCTGTCAAGTAAAGAAAAAGAACAAAAATAAAACAAAAGAAGTGTCCCTGGCTCCAAGGTGATGCCAGCTCGAGTCACCTGCATGCACCGCTGATACACCCTGTTTCTACTGCAGAGATTCCTCTCAAGGTAGACAGGAATACTTTTCAGTCCTCACCTAAAAGCTTTCTTCCACAATAGGAGCTGTTCAGTACAGAGATTACCAGTCAAAACAAAGACTGTGACTGTCAACTGCTTAGTCCTAAATTGGACATCTAAACCATCTCTCCCACTCCTAATTCTCAGGGAACATGGGGGAAAAGACAGGAATAAGAATAAAACAGCCCTATGATGGATGTAGCAGTTTACTTTACCACCACTAATAAATAAGTGCTTCTTACTCATCAATGTTCTGGCAATAACTACTCCTTTCTTCCTAGAAGTTATAAACTGCATAAATCTGAAAGTTTAATGTTAGTATATGCATATAGGAGAAAATATGTCCTGTTTATATTTCTGTGTGTGAGTTACCCAAATATCCTTTATCCACATCCCTGCAGCATTTTTTTAGTTTGATTTTCTTTATTTATTTTTTCCACTCATACAAAATTAATAGGTACCCTGGTCCCCTCCCTCCCTCCACCCCGCCCTGGATCCCCTTGGTCCGTCCTCCCTTTTACCCTTCCTTCCCCCTCTCCTCTTCTCCCAGTGCTCCTTCCACCCCATCCCTGGAGCATCCTTTAGTGTGCATGTCAAACTTCCCTCTGGCTCCTCCTCTCTGATGAGGTGTAAGAACTCAGTAGCATTGCCTAAAGCTCTTTCTTGTGTTCTCCTTTAGTATAGGAACACTATTGTGGCTGTTAATTTCTTGCCTCTAAGGATCTTAGTGCCTGTGATGCATGCTAGACTTTGGGGGGAGGGGGTCAATGATATGTTGGTAATTGCGCAGGTCATGCAAAGTCCTATTATGATTACTTTAACCCTAACTTGTGTGGAGTATCTTGGATATCGTCGCTCCTCCCCATCTTTAGGCTCTTACAATCTTTTTTTAAAATTATTTCCACTCATACAGACTTAACAGGTACACCAGTCCCCTCCATCTCTCCGACCTCCCACCGCCCTGTGTCCCCCCTCCCCTCCTCCTCCGTCCCTATCCTCCAGTGCCTCCCCCTCCCATCCCCAGAACATCTTTAAATGTGCATGCCAAACTCTCCTCTGGGTCCTACTCTCCGCTGAGGTGCAAGGACCCAGTGGCATTTCCCTGAACACTTTCCTGTGTTCCACTTAAGCATAAGAACACTACTGTGGCTGTCAATCCCTTGCCTCCAAGGATCCTAGTGTCTTTAGTCCATGCTAGACTTTGTGGGGTCAATAGTGTGTTGGACATAGCGCAGGTCATGCAAAGTCCAATTATGATTGCTTCGGCCCTAACTTGTGTGGAGCTTGCATATCATTGCTCCTCCCATCCTTGTGCTTTTTACAATCTTACTGCCCCCTCTTCCGCAAATTTCCCTGAGCTTCAGGATGGGGAGAGATTAGACTGGTCCTCTTCCACAAATTTCCCTGAGCTTTAGGATAGGGAAAGATTAGGTTGGCCTGGTTACTGGTGATTAATGTAGGGTTTCTGATATTCTGAATTATGGTTTGTTGTTGTTTTTCTTCCAGTTTTGCTGTTCCTGCACTGCCCTTGGCTCCATCCTGATGGGTATTGGATGTCACCTTACCAGAGATAAAAGGCTGTTAAAATAGAGTCTTACTATAAGAGTAGATTCAAAGGTAGATGGAATAAGAATAGGAGACCGTGGTGAAGGGGGGTCAGTCTCCCATTTGCAGGATGGTTACTATCTGTCTGCCAGACTCTATGCCCTCTCTGACTGTTGAGATCAAACCCCATCAGTTGCAAGTGGCCAGGAAGGAAAGTGTGTGAGCTTAACCAGATATCTCACTATTTACTTGTAGTACTTGATGATGGCCGATTTTCCCTGCTGTAGCACGATCCCCTCTCTCCTTGTTTCTGGTGGGCCCTCTTTCCCCTCCCTCCTATTTATAACCTTTGCAATTACTGTAGGTATTACAGAGATTTATCTTTGACTGTGTCACTAAGTGAGTTTGGTACTAGAATCCACCAATATTAGGGAGTACATGTGGTGCTTAGTTTTCTGTGTCTGGGATACTTCACTCAATATAATTTTCAATCCTTGCCTTTCTGTCTGTAAAAAGATGGAATCTCACAGTAGTTTCTTTAGGTGTTTCCTTGACTACGAATGATGATGAAGATTTTAAAAGCATTTTCTTAGATATTTACATTTCTTCCTTTAGAAACTCCCTGTTTAAATCAGTAGTCCATTTTTAAAAAAGATTTACTAGGTTGATGCTTATTTTGTACTTTCAGTTCTTTATATGTACTTCAGATATATAGTCAGGGGAGATTTTCTTCCATTTTTGTAGGTTGTTCCTTTGCATGATTAATAAGTTTTTGGCTGAATAGAAGCTTTTAAGTTTCATGAGGTCACATTTGGAAACTGTTGCCTTTAAATACTATACAAATGGGATTCTACTCAGAATGTCTTTACCAAAGTTTATCCTTTGAAGTTTATATCTTACTCTTGACTTGGAAGTTTTAGAGAATTCCAGATTTAATATTGAGTTCTTTGATCTACTTGGCTTTGTTTTCTGTACTGGGCAAAAGATCCAGTCTTATTGTTTTGTATGTGCATATCCAGTTTGCCCAGAATCATTTATTGAAAATGATGTCCTTTCTCCACTGTGTTTTTTTTCCTGCTGTGCTATAAAAAAAAATCAGGTGTCGTAAAGTACATGGACTTAAATCTGGGTGTTCAATTTTATTCCATTAATTGGTGTATCTGTTTTTGTGCAATAGCATGCTCTTTTAATTATGGCTTTGTAATTTAACCTTAAGTTAGGTATAGGTATGCTTCCAGTTGTTTTTGTATTGCACAAGTGTGTTTTGACTATCTGGGTTTTTTTGTCCTTTCAAATGTGTGGCATTTTATTTTAAATTTTGTTAAGAATTGCATTGACATTTTTGTTAGAGATTGCACTGAATCTGTAAATTATTTTATGTGAGATGGTCATTTTTGCACTTTCAGTCTTACTGATCCATGAGATATCATCTTCTGATGCATTCTTTAAATTCTTTCTTTGATATTTAAGATTTTATTTATGTAAGTCTTTCAGCTCCTTGACTAAGTTTACTCTAGTAATTTTTATCTTTAATTAGGTTATGGCGAGAGAGAAATTAACTTTCATTTCTTTCTTGGATTGCTTATCCTTAATATTTGGGAAGTCTACTTATTTTGATTATTAATTTTATAACCTGCCATTTTGCAAAAAGTATTTACAGTTCTAGGAATTCCTTTTTAGAGCCTATGGAGACCTGTTCTGTATAGAAGCATATCTTCCACAAACACAGATAACCTGATTTCTTTACTTAATCTTTTTCTTGTCATATGGCTTTTATTAAGATTTCAAGCAAGATATTGAAGTAATATATAGGGTACACAATCTTGCCTTGCTCCTGATCTAAATAAGAATGCTTCAAACAGTTTTCCATTACTAGCAAACAATAGAAGTGAAAAAATACTAAAACCTATAGGATAAAATTAAGACATTTCTTAGTGTGAAGTTTATAGCTCTGAAGGCCATCAATAAAAGATTAGAAAAATCACAAATTATTAGACTGATAATATAACTCAAGACATTGGAAAAAGAACCATGAACCAATTCTCAAGACAGTAATAGTTGAAAAATAACCAAGATCATGGAAGAAATCAATGAACTAGAAATAACAAACTGGAAAAACAACCAATGAAATGGAAATTGGTTCTTTGAAAAAACAAACAAGATTAACCAACCTGTTGCCACACTAACAAAAAGAAGAAAACACCCAAATCAATAAAATTATAAATGTAAAGGAAAACATTGCAACAGAACCAAGAAAATCCAAGAAATCATGAGGAAGTATTTCAAAAGTTTATATCCCATTAAACTAGACAATCAAAAATAAATGAACATATTTATAAGTGTATACCCTCACCAAAATTAAACCAGAGTGGAATAAAAAATTTAAGTAGAACTATAACTTACCAAGCAATAAGTTTGAAACAGTAATGAAAAAATCTTCCGACAAAAGAAAGCACAGGCCCCTGTGGATTCACTGATGAATTCCTAATTTTAACACTGTATTTATTTATGAGAAGTAGGAAGAAAGAAAATAAACAGAGAGACTAAGAGAAAATAGTGCCAATGCACACAAATGGAGAACAGATAACAATTTTTTGAAGTCAGTTCTCTCCTTGCACTATGTGGACTTCTGGGGTCAAATTCAGGTTGTCAGGTTCATTTCCCACTAAAACATCTTACCAGCTCAGAGTCAGTTCTGAAATCTACCAGACCTTCAAGGAAGATCTAATATCAGTGTTTCTGAAATTGTTTCATAGAGTAGAAAAAAGGGCACATTTCCAAACTCTTTATAAAGTTAGTAAAACCTTAATACCAAACTCAAATATAGACACAATAGCAATTAAAAGAGAACTGTGGACCATTGCCTCTGATGAACAAAAATGCAAAAATCTCAATAAAATACTTTCAAATCAAATCTAAAATACATCAAAAGCATCTTCCTTATTGCAAAATGAGATTTATTCCAGACAATCAAGGATTGTTCAAAATATATAAACATGTAAATTTAATTCATCATATAAGTGGGCTTATAAATATAGACTTCCTAATTATACCAAATAGACACAGAGAAGATCTTTGATGAAAACCCAACATCCTTTCATGATAAAAACCAGAGAGAAAATAGGGATAGTAGAAACATATCTCAGCATAAAAAAGCTATATACAAAAAGCCCAGAAGAAACCTCATTCAATGTCACTAATTTTGTATAGGGTGCATAAGGAGTAAAAATTCACTCTTTTGCATATATCTGACAAGTCATTGTCACTTACACAAAGGACTAATCTCATTTTTATAGAAGTACGTTAACTCATGCTTTAGTGACAGCTGTTCAGAAGTGGTAATTGTATTGTGCAAAGGTTGTGTCCTCTCTTCTTTATGGAGGATAAGGCAGTGCTTCCTGTCCATAGTCAGGGATCATTTTCACTCATGTATCCTTTAACTACTTTTTAGGGAAGCATTTATCTTTCTTTGTCAGCCCCTTATTTGGGAACTCCATCCATTTCAGGCTCAAATTTTGTTCCTAATTGAAATTCTCAGTTATTCTTGGGATAACACTATGTGTTCTTGGGATTAAATGCAGAGGTCAAATACTGTTAAGTACAGAAGTAGAAGGTGAAGAGTAACTTTTTCATGTAGTGTGGTTTTGTAGTTAGGAGGCAGAACTGAAAAGAGAAGAGATTACAAAGCCAATTCATGTATATGACATTTCTTCTGAGCAAAGGGTATTATGCAAAAGGTACAGCAGGGAAATGCTTCATCTCCTACCAAATATTCAATATAACAAGAGATCATGGCAGTGGGAAAAGATGGAGAGCAAAAAGTGGTTTCAAAATGTAATCAGTTAAGAAGACATTAAATGTAAGAGATGAAGATGGAAAAAAAAGTTCTAAGAGTTACCAAAAGTCTACTGTGGGAAATAAATATCAGATTTGTCCTGAAAAAACACAAACCAGTGAACACATAATCAATGTGAATGTCCCTGAATCTAGTGTATTTATCAAAGATTTTCAATCATTGTTTTGTCTTAAGTAGTTGTAACATGAATCATATAATGGCCAGCTTTCAAGGATTCCACTAAATTCCAATCCATTCAAATACCTGGCAAATAGAATTAGGTATCAGGATGGTGTTTTAAGTGACATGCATAAATATATTTTCCAAGTGGTGAGAACGGTTATATAGAATTATATAATTTAAAAATGCAAAGCAAAATTTAAATTTAAAATTTGCAGGCAACCAAAGTATATATTGAAATACTGTTCTGGGACCATAGAGGTGGCTCAGAGGTTAAACCTCTTCGTCACAAACAGAAGGTCCTGAGTTTGGATCCCACATCTTACATAAAAAGTCGAGACAGAATGGCTGAGGCCTGTAATTCCAGTTCTGGAAAGCGGAGCCAGGAAAACTCTAGGGCAAATAAATAGGAGGTAGAAACAATCCAGGGTGATTCTCAAAGTCACCCTTGGGCCTCCTCAGGCACACAGTTCCCTCTGATATCCATAGCCACACACACAATGACATACACAGGCACCCAGGCAAAATAATAAAAATAAAGTTTGAAATGTTTTAAAATATGAAATGCTGCTCTGAATAATGATTCTAATGATTTTCCCTTTGTTTATGCATGGAATTTGAAAGAAATTCATGAAAATTAGGATTTTTTTGCAATTTAATGCTTTGGAAATCACTTAAAATGTTTGTGGACAAATGTTAGTGTGCCAATGGTTATGCCTCATCTTTCAAAGTGCCCCAACTACAGGAGTGCACCACCATTCCTGACCGAAAGAAATTCTCAAGTTGTGTAGCATGAAAAGATAACTACAGAAGATAAGTAATTGAATATTTCAAATATTAAATAAAGAGCATTTTAAATTTATTTAACACAAATATGTCTGATATATAGATATGTAAATCACACTGATCAGTCATCATACATCATATGTATGTATACACATACATGTATATGTATGTATTAAAATGCTGTAATGAGGGGCAGGAGAGGTGGCTCAGGGGTTAATCCTCTGCCTTGCAGGCAGAAGGTCCTGAGTTCGGATCCTGGACCCCACGTATAGACGCCAGGCGGAAGCGGGAGCGGCCTGCGTTTCTGGTCTTGGTAGGGCAGAGCCTGTGAATCCAGGGGCAGAGTAAACAAGGAAGAGGTGGAAGCGTCCGTGGTGGTTCCCGAATTCACCCGTGGTTCTACACACATACACACACACACACACACACACACACACACACACACAATTGAATAAATAATAAAAAATTAAAATGCTGTAATGTATTGCATGAATATGTTCAATTACGATGTGCTAATTAAAATAAATATACTTTCAATAAGTAATACATTCAATTAATCAAAGATGTAACATGTTACACATTTGAAATTATTAATGATGTTTGTTTTTCCATTATTTGTTTTGCTATTTTGGGAGCATTTTTCCTGTCTCTTAAAAATATTTATTGATTTAGTAGAGGTAATATCATGTTTACTTAATACATTTTCTGTAGCAGCAGTCTTTAAAGCTATACTTACAGTAGCATTATATGTCTTTTAATTGAATTGTAAAATTTAGTTGTTTCTCCTGAAATTCACCATATATTACAATGTATTATTAGGGTTGATGTGTTAGTAAAAAATTCAGGAGTGAAAAGCCACAAATACTTGATACTCTTAATGTACTTGGTTTAATTTAAGCTAGGAGAGAGGGAGAGAGAGACAGCAAAAGAGAGGGAGAGAGGGAGACTGATTTATATTGTATTTTTAACTTTATCTCTTTAATATTTTAATAAATATATGTATTTTTCTTATGCTTATAATACCATGATATTTATATTATGTATTCTTTTTTTAATTATTAATTTATTTTTACACTCATACAAATTTGATAGAAACCCCATTCCCCTCGGTCCCTCCACCCCTCCCTGAATCCCCTTGCTCCCTCCTCCTTTTTCCCCTTTCTTTCCCCCATTCCCCTCAGTCCCCCCACCTCTCCCTGAATCCCCTTGCTCCCTCCTCCTTTTTCCCCTTTCTTTCCCCTTTCCCTCCCTTTCTCCCAGTGCCCCCTCAACCCCCCCCCCCTCATTCCTGGAGCATCCTTTAGTGTGCATGTCAAACTTCCCTCTAGGTCCTCCTCTCTGATGAGGTGTAAGGACTCAGTAGCATTGCCTAGAGCTCTTTTTTTGTGTGTTCCCCTTTAGTATAGGAACACTATTGTGGCTATTAATCCCTTGCCTCTAAGGATCCTAGTGCCTGTGATCCATGCTAGACTTTTGGGGAGTCAATGATATGTTGGTCACTGCGCAGGTCATGCAAAGTCCTATTATGATTACTTTGGCCCTAACTTGTTTGGAGTATCTTGCATATCATTGCTGCTCCCCATCTTTAGGCTCTTACAATCTTATCACCCCCTCTTCTGCAAATTTCCCTGAGTTTTGCGATGGGGAGAGATTAGGCTGACCTGGTTCCAGGTGATTAATGATTAATGTCCAGGTGATGTTCTGAATTATGTTTTGTTATTCTTTTTTTTTTTCTTCTTAGGAAGCCAGTGTGAAGAGGACACACACATGGGCGATGGGAACCCGTGGAGGCCTCCCAGCTTATATTATGCATTCTACCAAATCTCTGCTTAAATATTTTTTGCAGTAAATCTGTGGATCTCAGGTTTCTTGTGGTCTAAATCTCTGTCTTACTCATTTTTCTGTTATGTACAGTAACTAAATTGTGAATTATGACATTTACCTAAAAATATGTACAAATCTAAAAAACACAATTCAAATTATTTTAGTGGAAAAATGCTGCGAAACATTTTTTCTCAGTGTGCATTCTCTTATTCACTTTGCTAGAATAATGTTCAAATATTTACTAAAATTTTTATTCTATTGTATTAAAAACTACATTTTTCTGGTAGTTCTCAACTCAGTGAAGATAATTGTATAATTTATAAGATAATAATAATTGTAAAATTTATAAGAATATTTCCTACCACAGGTAAGATTAAGATGTAGCAAATTAAAGTACAACATTCTAACCCTTAGCTCTCTTGAAATCAGATGCCAGTGGCTCTTGGAAAACTTCTAATGTGCCACACTCCTAACCTTTAAGAACTGTGCTCAGCTTTATAAATCGAAAAGAAGAATAATTTCCTTTGAGATATCTATGAGTATTAATGGCTCTGCCATTCAGATATGAAGGCTGAGATCCCAAATATGATGCCTTTCACCTTGAAAGTTAATCTATATGCCTCTGTCTCCTGCTGTTACCAGAATATACTACATCTCAAAACCACTTTCTCTGATAACCTTCAAAACATGAAACTTTTAATACTGAAAACACGTCCTTTTTTAAGCTATGACAAATACAATTTTTGTCCTTCTGAATTACTTTTTAATGCTTCTTTATGTTCTTTTTCAACGATAATAGAATTTGCAAGCTTATTAGTTACTATCCTGACAATACCTACACATCAATTGTTCTTCCATGAAATGTGGACTTAAAAATACATTAATTTTGTTCCATTTATTCTAGAATATGGGGAAATACTTAATTCAAAGAATATTATATCTGGTAAAATCCAGAACTGGAATTGAATGAGTTTTTCTCAATCACACAGAGGAAATTGAAGAAACTTCAAAGTTTCCTTTAAGAAAGAATGAACATTTCTGCAGTTATTAAATCCCAGGCAAAATATTAAAGTGAGCCAGTTAAATATTTTCTTAGGTAGATGAGAAGATAATAAAGATAGTTTCTATTAGACATCTTAGAATTGGTAGTAAGGAACTGTAGGAACCACACCCACCACACAATTCAAGGAACTGCCTGAAGATCCACCTGACACATGTAAAGGAAAGAAGTTCCTCAATTTTGGCAAAAAAAAAAAAAACAAAAAACAAAACAGCTTAGTCACCAGAAGTCATCCCCCAACAAAAGTGGATCAATCAAATGCAATAGAACTGAAAAAATCCATTTAAATCTAACCAATAGACAAAGCCACTTTTCCAGCCTGCTTAAGCTTATAAGGACCTCAACTCTCCACTTCCAGAGGCTTCCTTGTCCCTCTCAGATGGGGCATGTAAGAGATCCAAGAGTTCCTCCCCTTCTTTTCTCTTTTATACCATTTATTCTTGCTGTAAAACCTCAAAAAAAATAGTGTAAGACTTAGATCCAAGTAAGTAGTTTCCTAGCCAAATTTATAGAAGAAAAGAAGCAGAAGAATGTATAATGATGTGTAGCAATATATATATTTACCATAGGAAAACTAAGTTACATATGCAGGACAGAATATTTCAAAAGCAGCAAGAGACTATGCTCAATTTAATAGCCTCATTCTTCTACACAATGTGATGATGGCCATGACTAATTATTAAATAGTATACAGAAAATACGAAGCAATAGTCAATAGAGTAAATCTATTTCCAAATGCATTACTTAGAAAAGCTTAGAAGAAAAGCAATACTTAAAATTTCCCTTGCATTATACACTTAAATAGAACAACTGCTAATCTAAACTGAGCCAGCAGATTATCACTAATGTAAAATACACTGTCTTTATTATGTGTTTGGAATATTCTGGAATACTTGCATCCAAAAGGCAACTGCCTCCCCCCCTGAGTGTGTGTGTGTGTGTGTGTGTGTGTGTGTGTGTGTGTGTGTGTGTGTGTGTTTGTGTGTACAATCAACTAATCACAGGAGGACATTGGGTATTGTTTACTTCTAGAACTCTATTTATTATTTTGAGGCAGAGTCTCCTCCTGAAGTTCACATTTTGAACTAATGTGGAAGCCAGCAAGCCTCAGAACGCCTCAGACCTCTGCCCTCTTCAGTGCTTGACCTGCAGGTTTGCACAGGACTGTACTTGGCTAGTGACACTAGTTCTGTGGTTAGGACTCCCACCCTCAAGCTTGTACAGACTGCGCTCCAACTTGCTGAGCCATTTCTTCACTCCCGTGCTGCTTGCTTTTAAGCTTCTATTCTTACTACATCAGCTGTGAAATGCCATTTAAATGGCAATGTTATATTCTATCCTCTTTTCTTGGAAAGTAAAAAGCATAAGTTAGATGGAGAAAATCATGTTTGGCAAAATTTTATGTAAATCAAGAAATTCCACTGAGACAGGGAGATGGTAAAAAGATAGAATAAATGATATGAGATTTATGAAAACCCACAAAGTACTTATTAATCTTCAAAATTATTATGTTGGGCTTCCTGGCAGGAAAAATGAAGAGAAAAATGTAAGAATATAGTCTCTTTCTCATACTTTTCACTCCATAAGTTAATTTTTAATTAAATATTTTACTTCATATATTTGTAGCATGGGCAAAATTGAAACATGTTAATGTGAATAAATTGATACTCTGAGTAATCACAAACTTATATTGTCTATATGAAGCAAGTGTTAGAAATAAAACTGTATAAATGTCATACATTAATTTTTCCCTTTCCCTTAATCAAAATGAATGTCTTTGTATTTTTCAAAAGCATTCTATAGTCACATGAACATTTACTCTATACGGTATAATTGACACAAAAAGGTATACAATAATTAGGTGGCTTTATGTACTGTATATAATTGACAAATCCAATCTCACAGTAACATTATTACAATCAGTTTAAGCATCATAAAATGAAGTGCAATGATCCTGAAAAATGGTGTATACTGAATTTCTTTATCTGAGTCAGAGAAGAATTATTAAGAAGAGATTTGGAAGTGTTTTCTTACCATTTTTATGTATTCATTGCATGTTGTATTATGTGTGAGTGTGTGTGTGTATCTGTACTTGTGTGTTCATTCATGTTCACATGTTGCAAAATGCTTCTTAAGGTCAGAGTACAGTTTAAGCTGGTTCTGCCTGAAAACATATGGGATCTAAATTTAGGTCATCAGGCTTGGGAGCAAGATCTTTTCTGACTAATCGGTTTGTAGGCTCCAAATAGACTAATTTTTTCCTAGTTGACTAACTTTATTTTTGACAATTTCATTCTTGTCTCACTCTATATGTTTGCCTTTCCAGTCAGTCTCCTTTCTACTTTCAGATCTTTTATCATATGTGACCCACTGGGTATTATCTGGGATGTCTGCACTGAAATAATCTGGGCACATGCTGAAGTATGGATGACCATCAGTGTTTAACTCATTGAGTAAAGAAACACCTCCTCTCCTGTCAAGAACTATTTCCCAAAGAGAAGCACACAGAATAGGAATAGTACACTCACAAGAGCATAAGTTTTCGTCTCCCAAGAGACAGTCACATGAACTACTCAATTATAAACAAAAAATCAATAAAAAATTGTATGTTTAGTAAACAGTTTTAAACACAGTTTTATATAAAGTCCTTATAGATAAACTTTAATAGTTTATTCTCCCCTGAGATCTATGTCTTCTCTTTTTCCAAAGGCTCTTGGCCTGTTTTGCAGTACTAGGAAAGTGTTCCTTGCTGAAAAGTGTACCTTAAATCTAGTCAGAAAGACACTGGTGTTGTGCTTATGGGGGAAAACCTGAATACTTCTAAGTTTTGTTTGTGTGCAGAATTGTGAGCATATGCTTATATGCAACTCCTTTTGGCAAAGCAGAAGTGCCTTCTCTCTCTCTCTCTCTCTCTCTCTCTCTCTCTCTCTCTCTCTCTCTCTCTCTCTCTCTCTCTCTCTCCCTCTCTCCCCCCTGTCATTCACACACAATCCCTAATTAATATTCTCATTTATGGTAAATCCTAGCAACTCCAATTTTAGTAAAATATAACTAGGTCAAAATTTTGCATTACATATTTGTGTAAAAAATATCTACAAAGTTTAAAAAATTTCCAACTTTAAATTATCAGATAGCATGCACTTCATTTCGTTTTGTGTACTCTGCACTGAAGTTCACCCTAATCCAAGTTTACTTCCCTAAATCATCATCTTCTCTTAATAGTATCATTCACATTCTAATGAAACAGCTAAGTGTGCTTTTCCTTTTAATTAGAAAAGCAAAAACTTGGCAGTGTGATTCTCTAGAAATGTTCTTAATTAAAGTGCAATATGCTGCCAAAAGTAAGCAAAATTAGCTAAGGGTTACAGCAAGAGAAAATGTGTCTGGAGTACTATTGTTACTTTAAGGATAAAAGGTAAAGCATAGAAATGAGCTATCTCCTATACAATTCCTTCACTGTGCTTAAAAACTAACTGCAACCCTTATGTCTTTTGATTAAAACCAATAGGTTCCAAAATTATTTAGCTGTGTTTATACAAATGATTTTATCTGATTTATTAGGGTATGGAAACAGTGAAATAGATGAAGAATAAATCACATAAAATATTATTGAGAGAACACGATCCAAATCTATCAGAAGAATTCACATGCAAGAAATCAAATCCTGTTCTATATTGAAAGTAAAAGAGTAGTTTTCACTGTGATATACAATGAACACCTAAAATTACAGCTAGGGGTTAGTGTTAGAGGATTAGGGTTAATATAAGGTTTAGCTTTAGGATTATGCCTAGTAACCTACATTATTTCTGCCAGTGAGGCCATTATTCGTTAAATTGCATTTCAGTGTACTATTTAACATATAAGGGAAAATTTCATGTCACGCAGCTAAAAATACACAGCTAATATCACATTTTTATTTTAACATCTATATTCTGTAATTGTATCATTCCTGTTCTATCAGTATTGCATCTCATTTTTCTGTCATCACTAAACAAGATAATCTACATTGTAAATCTGCTCATATTTCCTTCCTGTCTCAAATGAATCCATAGTCATCTTTACTAGAATTTTCTAATCTTAATGGGAGTACTAGTCTCTCTCTCTCTCTCTCTCTCTCTCTCTCTGTACATATATATATATATATATATACATATATATTTTTGGTTGAATTATAAGTTGAGATATATAGTCTAATAAAGAAGTGTTTTCTGTTTTGTGTGTTTTAAGTAAAAATGAGGCAGTGTTTGACAATGCAATAGAATTCTAGAAATATGGCTATTAATTTCATATCTGCTGTCAAATTAAAAACAACTTTCATGTTAGAGAACAGAAAATATCAAATATAGGGCATGGGAGATGGCTTATTAGCCACAGAATGCTTCATATGTGAACATGAGTACCTGAGTTCCAATTTTCTTTGTATTTTTGAGACTGAAAAAAAGCCGTTTGGATTTGTCTTATTTAATTGCATTATTGTGACATTAACTTAAAATTTAGAGAAGCCAGTGCAAAAATTCCACAGACAGAATTCTGAAGGAACTTTATATGTTCAACTATTTGGGACATTAAAATGAAAATATTGTCATCCTTACCTACAAAAGACACATAAAATAGAGTAAGTACAGGGATTGCATCTTGTTCTGCTCTATAAACTGTCATAATTCTACAGAAACTTATTTTTTTCTGAAAGGAACTGGCTCTACACATCATTTTATGCAATGCTAATTTGTTTTACAATGCTATAATCAAAGGTAATAATTATAGTTTGATTGGTTAAATAAAAGTTCATTGCTGAATTAAAACCTCTGTAGAATTATTTTGATTTGAAATATAATTTTCCATGCAAGGTTTTTAAATAAAATGATATTAAACAATTCTGCCTTCATTCTATCACAAAATAAATATCTTCTCATACACCAGCCGATAGCCCATTCAGCATCAGTGAGATCAATGTTTCAGAAACTGTAGTCTGATGATACCTATTAAATGCTGGTAACTACTATATATTATGTGAAGCAGAGTGGGTAGCATGCATCGGATAATAGAGTTAGCTAAAATGAGATGAAATGGATTAGAATGAAAAAAAACACCTGCCTGTATCACACACTGGACATGAGTGATTTTGAGCAACGGATTGTGTCCTTATCACAAGTACAGTGAGTTTCAGTTTATTTTTTTATTACTTATTATTTATTCAACTGTGCGTGTGTATGCATGTGTGTGTGTATGTATGTGTGCGTGTAGAACCACGGACGAATTTGGGAACCACCATGGACCGCCTCCACCTCCTCCTTGTTTACTCTGCCTCGGGATTCACAGGCTCCGCCCTACCAGGGCCAGAAATACAGGCCGCCCCGCTTCCGCCCAGTGTCTATACTTGGGATCTAGGATTCGAACTCAGGACCTTCCACCTGCCAATCAGAGGCTTAACCCCTGAGCCACCTCTCCAGCCACCAGGGGGTTTAAAAGGCGTTAGTAACTCCTGAAAAACAGGACTCAATAGACAGAAACTGTACGACATAGTAAGACATTAAAATGCAACATTTCTACAAAAGTTTGAAAACGTAAATATTCTAATTCTATTGATAAGATTATTAATTTATCTCACATTATTTGTTTATCATAATGAAAACAGAATAATTACAAAACTGCATACTGAGTCAAATTAATGCCATTTTATTTGGAAGTATTTGTGTTTTTATACTGAGAACTACAAAGACTTTATTGTGTTTAAGAATCCAGATATTTATTTATGAAGAAATTGTGCATAATTTCCATGATATGTTTTGATGATGTTTTCCAGACATATTCAAAAAACATGTAGTCAAGTGTATTATATCAGATTCATCTGAATTTGTCTCTTTCACAGGAAGGATTTTTGTGCATAAAACACAGAATGCATGATCATCTTGTTGATTACACTTGTAAACCTTGTCATGGTTTGAAGTGTGAGATGTCTCCCACAGGTTAATGTTTATGAATCATTAGTTTTTTGGGAAGGTCATGGTACTTTTAGGCAGTGGACTGTTAATGGAGTAAGGTAGTCACTAGGGGTGAATCAACATTATAATTTCATTTTTAAAACAATTTATACAAACAAATTCTTAATTCTAAACTATTAGTGGGTTTCAATTGCTCTTAGTTTCATGCATATTTCTTCCAGCCAATCAAATATCAACTTAATAAATGGTTCTTTGTCATACAAGAGGCTGTATAATTTGATACAGCCTCAGCAATAATGGTTTAATATTCTTTAATTTAATATCACTAGCATATAATTTGTCATACATTGTGAATTATGCAATATCATTTATTAATTATGAGAACACTTTGCAAGCCTAGTATTTTCCCAGTTGTCTTTTATTTCAAATATCAGACATCTGAGATTAGTGTAATTTTTCAGTCTTATTTCCTTGATTCTCTCATATTTTTCTCCTTCCATTTACTTCCTGTGCTTTTAGTTCAGGTAGTTTCTTGTAGACAGCATCCAGTTTAGAGTCACATTTCTATTAACTTAACATTTAGAAAATCTCTCCCTTTTTCATTTGCATGTGTGACACATTACTACTAACTGAAGGTTCTTAGTGATGATTTAGTTCTGCCATTTTAATATTCACTTTCTATCTCCTCTGATTTTTTTCTATGTGCATCAATGAGATTTATAAGGGTATGTGGAAATTAAGTAATTAAAGCCAAAATACAAACTGAAAAACTATATTCAGTGTATTTTATTATGTTATATAAAATATTTACAATGTAGCATCATTTTATTATGCAAGACAATCATGAATTCAGTATTTCTAGCTCATTAGGCTCAAAACATTAATCACTTAGATAATAATAATTATGGAAAATATATTGCTAAAATGAAATGAAATTTAATTCAAGTTCAGATCAAAAAAAGAAAACAAATACTATTAACAGTCACAATTGTTTGTGACAAAAATTCCATTGCATATCTCTCCTGGTCACATGTGTTGGCCTCTTGCTGGGAACTCAATGAAATGTAACATGACTTAACCATTACTAACAGACTAATGACACTTGCCCAAAGTACTCCAAATCTTTATCACAAATTTATTTTCTGTCCTGAACTATTCATATATTAAAAAGTCTATTTATTATATTGTGTTACTAATGCTGCTTTTGTTAAGGAAGTGTTTGTACTATCATATGGTAAGAATTAAGAAAAATATGTAGAATAACCTGAATACATATACTAAATACTCATGAAAATTAATGGATGAGAAGCATCACTTGCATGTTTGTAATATTCCAATTTTCACAATAAGCACATAACATAAGTATCATATAGTAAAAAAAACATAATTATCTCCATGGGATAAAGGTATCCATGAAAAAAGCACAAAAATATTTCAAAAAGATCTCTCGTGAATCCCATAACTAAAAACATTTCTTAGTCTAAAATAACATGTTTTCAAGGCAAAAATGAGTGTTCTTAATATGTGTTTAAATATATAAAATGTATTTTAAAATACATCTTAATTACTTAGCTTAATTTGCAATTATATTGCTTTTATATTTGACTGTTGATTTCCATGCTTTCTTCACACACACATAGAAGCAAACTAAAAATAAAAACATGGACAATTTGGCTGCAAAACAGTCCTTCAGGCTGAGAAAAAATCTGCTCTAAGGGGCACATTTCCTAATTAAGAGCCTTCGGCAGGCTTCTATTTATTTTGCTAGTTGAATTACAGGAGATCTGCCAGCTAAAGAAATGTTGTCAATTATTTATTCCAAAGTTATTTAACAACTGAGACTGAACTAGTGAAAACAATGTATGATAGAATATGGTGACATTTATTAGCAAGAGGGCATAAGCTTCAGCAACCTAGAGGTGAGATGGCCCAGCACCTTCAGTTTCTCCAGCAGTGCCCTGCACACATTAGGACCACATGTGCCCAGATGATTTTAAACTCCTCTCATTTTTCACTGCCAGCAAAAAGTAATAAAATGTCTCCTGAAAGTTTCCCCTCAGTTTTTTCTAAGGGACTAAAACAGGAAACACTGAGTAGCTATTTCTTATTCTGGTGTCATCCATGTATTCAAAATGATGAAATATTTAAACATCGAGGCAAGTATTTTAAAATGAATTTATTCTAATTTGTAACACAAGAGGATTTTCTCATTGTATTATGTGTGTTGTGGCAATTTAAATACAGAAGACAGTAGAGTTTCCAAAGTGTTACTTTAGAAATGTATATTTTTTTCTTGTAAATAGTTTGCTAGAGAAAGAAAGAAGGGGGAGAAGAAAAAGAAGAAGTTGAGGGAGGTGAGAAAGGTAATGGAGAGAGAAAAAGAGAAAAAGAGGGAAAGAGGGAATGAGGACAGGAAGGGAGGGAGAGAGAAAGAGAGGCAGAGAAGAGTGTGTGTGAGAGAGAAAGACCAAGAGGAAAGAGAGAATGAGAGAAACAGCCAGCAGGAGCTCATTTGGGGTCAGAGGACCACATTTGTCAGTTCTCTGCTCCCACCATTTGGGTTCTGTGCAGTGATCAACCTTTTGAGCCACTTTGGTGGCACTAGGAAAAGTTTCTAAATGCTAAGGGAAGGTTATTTCCCTGAAATTTGCCACTTAAAATTACAATGACTGATTATACCAATAGAACAAAAGAGCAGTTTCCTTAAACCATGCAGATTATGCAGCTGATGAAAATATTTTTGCATTTTCCAAAACTATCACATTTGCATATTTTGAATAAAGCAGAGACTGACACAGGTTAACTATGTAGAATCCAAATAGCTGTGTGAAAATTAATTGCATAGAATATAAAATATGAAAGCCACAGCTTCTTTCTTTTATACCTTATAGACATAATTTTTAAACATTCTGTTTCTGATATTTTTATGTCAACCTTAATTTTCTAGAATTGACCTTTTCTAGTAAGTAAAACAATTTGGGTTTTTATTAGTCCATATGTATACCTAAATTTTAAGCTCACATCAATTATTTCTTGATGCCCATCCTGCCCAGTTCAATGTGTCCAAACAAATCATACACTGGGATTTTTAAAAAGGAATAATGTTTTTTATTGCTAATTTAGACTGGACCACCAGCCAGCAACAAAATGATACTCAAGTACTTTATTATTACTAGAAAGAGAAGGATGAGTTCAGAAGCTGCTTGTCTCCTTCCTTTATGTGATTTTCCCAGTGGTTTCAGTTGCTTCACCCCTGTCTGGCTGGTTCTTCAGGTTAACAATCTCACCGGTTCTGTCCTTGGGGTTCACCCCTCCAAACATGCGGACTGGGAGCTCGGTTTTTGAACACCTTCCCCTTGTAACCCCCATACTCCTTTCCCTCCCTAGAAATGTGAAAATTTAGAGTCAGCACCATTTTTTCTTCACGGTATTCCTCTCAAGGAACGTACCCAGTACTCAGCCAAATATGCTTTCTGGTTTCATCTCCAGCTCTTCTTATTAATGCTGGGGCCCTTTCATGGTTGTTGGGTCAAGTTGCACTAAATAAAAGCAATCTAATAATGGAAGTTTCATCTTATCTACCATAGCTTTCTCTCTCAGAAATTCTTATCTTTCAAATCAGTGTTACAAAAGCTGGGTAGTGCCTTCATCCAAAGGGAAAGTTTTTAGAGAAATTAAGCATGTGACTTATAGATGTTTGGCTGGATTGACATGTCATCTATTATCATTGATGAATGTTCTCATTGCTACTATTGATGATGTTTGAAACTTTGTTAGTTTGATTTATTTTCATGATTTAAGTGCAGCTTTGGGAATTTTATGACAAGCACTATTTATGAATTTGCACATCAAAAGCTACATAAACAATAAACCATAAATGACATTGTCTATCCTTTATTACTGTAATCTTATTGAAAATTCTTCCACAGTTATGAAGACTGATACCAACAAGTACCCAGTAGTGGAGCATATGTTCACATATGAACTTTGTTAGAATGTTATGTTATTATCAACATTTAGATATCAGAGATCTTAGCAGAAAGATAGGATCAAGCCCAGTATCTACACATTTAAAAGAGCTATATTTTTAAAATTGTCAAGTCATTATGATCAATGTTATTTTTTTGTTTTTATTCTTTTAGAATTTCATACATGAATATAATGAATTTGTTATATCTTCACACCTTAATCCTCAATTCCAACCTCCTTTCTTTTCCCATTACAACCCTTCTTCCTTACCAGTCTTCCTCTTATTTTCATGTTTTTTTACATGTGTAGTTCATTGAGATTTATCTAAGCTGCCTTTGATGGCATGTTACTGAGCACTTGTTGTGGCACAAATCAAATATCAGTGGTTATATTATTGAGGAAAGTATTTTACCTTCCTCCCATCCCACATTAACCCTTAGTAGTCTCTTAGGAAGTATGAGGCCTCTTGAGATCTTTTGCCTTCCATAGTAAAATGTTGTTAAATCAAGTCCTGTACAGATCTTGTATATGATGAACATTTCAATGTGCAAACTAATAGAATTTGTTGTTGTATTTCCTTAGAATCACACATCTTGCAGTGAATGTGTCCTCTACACTTCTCTTATTTTTCTCTCGATTATATTTTATCCATCCTTCCCAGTACTTACTAAATCCTCTTTAACTTTCAGACTATTTTCAATGCCATAGCTTGATTAATTTAAATACACTATTTTATTAGATATTTTTCATGTTGTTAGGACAAAAATATCCTGTGAAAGCAATTTGAAGAAAGAGAGGTTGTTTATTTCAGAGATGGAGAGGAAGTCCGTCATGGCAGGGAAGTACTGGTGGCAGAAGTTGACGCAGCTCTACTATTGTCATCAGGAAGCAGACACTGGTGAATTCTGCAAACTCTGCTCACTTTCTGTTTCTTGGAATCGCTAGGACCCCAGTTCAGGGAATAATTCCAAGTACAGAGAGCAGGTCATCTTCCCCTTAGCCTAACCATGATAATTCCTCCAGGTATGAGCAAAATATTACCTAGATAATCCCTCATGAGTATGTCTGAAGCCTTTCTCTAAGGTAATTCCAGAGCCAGACAAGTTGGCTCCACACTGCTCCAAGGTACTAACTGGTGAAATATCTGTAAAGTAATCAGTCCATCCAACAAACATTGACATAAAAGTATAAATCCTATACTTCACTAACAACATTAATTCAATTCTATCTCAATAAAAATGAAATGACAATCTTGTGGGTATTGGTGAAAAAGTTTTTCCTTTACTATTGTGAGTGAGACATGGTGATACCAAAAAATCTTGTATGACCAGCACAAACAATCTCTTCTTCTATGCCATCATTTCTTTTTTTTAAGACTTCAATCTTTTTTTTTTTTTTGTTTCCACTCATACAAACTTAACAGGTATACTGGTCCCCTCCCTCCCTCCAACCTCTCACGGCCCTGTGCCCCCCTCCCCTCCCCCCTCCATTCTCATCCCCTAGTGCCTCCGACCCTCCCATCCCCGGAGCATCCTTTAATGCATGCCATCATTTCTTATGCTATCATCATAAACCTACTTTCTGCAATACAGTAGCTAATATATGATTATGTCTAATTGTACTTAAGAGGCACTGAGGGTATAAAGTACACAATTTCTATAATAAAAGAAAAGAATGTGAGCTTTCTTATGTTTATTTTACACTTTAAATAATTTGGAGCTCTTTTATTGACACATGTCTATATTTTATCTATATTTATATTTATATTTTTTGTAATGTGGACACAGACAATTTTGAAACCAGGTGAATAATTTTGTAAAGTATAATTTCAGTGGCAAAGAATTTTTTATTCAGTTTCATTTCTTTATATGTGAAGTGTACTGTTTTGATTTATTTTTGCTGACAATGTGCTTTGAATCAAATCAGCTGCCATCAAAAATATTCTTGCCTTCTGACATGGAGTTAAAACCTATTATCTCAGCATTTAGAAAGGCAAAACAGAAGGATTCAAGATCTAAGCTCAATATGTACCACATATTGAGTTCTATGGTAGTCTGGAATACACAGCAAGACTCTTATTTCAAAAAACAAAAATGAAAGACAAAAACAAGAAAGCTAAAGTAGAAGAAAATACCTCAAGGCTAGAAATATTAAAAAAAATTATGGCTACAGATTTCTCAAATTGGACAGAAGACTTAAGCCTGTAGATTCCAGAAGCAAACAAATCAATCTAAATAAATCTAGGCATGTTAAATCCCAAGTTCTGACATCTAAACAGCAGGAAAAAAAATGGATAAGTAGAAAAGGATGTAAGAGGTAACATTTCTGTTTGTTTTCAGTTTTGTTGTTAGATTTTTATTACTGTCCTTGATATACTATGTACAGTCCTATTATCTGTTGTTCGTGGGGCACAACATATTTTCTTTCAATTTTACAGAATCTTCATTCTGTTTTCTCCATTCTATTAATCTGAATTGAGATATTTTTAATCTCAGCTTTTGTAAATTTCTGATCTAAAACGTTTTCTCATTTTTCTATGTATTTGCCTCTTTGGCTAGATTTGCTACTTTTCATTTGTTTCAAGTGAATTTCTGTTTCTTGAAGGTTTCTTGTGAGGGCTGGAATAAAGTTCTTGATCTAGTCATAGAATTTTAATGCACTGGTCTTTGTTGGAGCTTGTTGATGTATTTTTAATATGATGGCTGAATTCTGCCTAATTCTTAGAATTCTGAATAGTATATTTTATTGTTCTGAATTGTAACTACCTCTTCGGTCTGCGAAGACCTTTTCCCTACTCATTTTGCCAGATGACCTCGTAGTCTCCATGTGGCCTTTATACTATCAGCAGGAGAACAATAGACTCCACCAGGAGCCACTCTGTTCTCTCTCTTCTTAACATTGATGGTGCCATCTGTCTTTAGGAATACACAATACACATTCACACACACACACTTTCTCTCTCTCACACACACACACACACTTTCACAAAAGAGTTAAGTATTTTCTTTCTTGTTCATCTGCAGGAGAACAATTATGGTTCTAGTGTTTTTTTCTCATGCTAAACAAACTCTTCTTTGTCATTATGGTATGGGCAGTAGGTTGTTCTTGAATGTTCTTTTGTTCATTTAGCTGTTCTTTAAAGATTGTGCTATAGTCCCTGGGCATCTGGGGCTTGGATTGGAAGAGCAGTCAGCACTCAACCTAAAAGTTTTCTTCTATAATGGAGGTAAAGGATCTCAATATCTTGCAGTCTAGGGCAGTGGAAGAGCAGTGAAATGTGAAAAAATGGCGAACTAGAATGCAGAGTGCATGCAACCATACGATGCTCACCCAGAATCAGGTGAACCTAATCTCTCCCCATCCGGAGGCTCAGGGAACCTTGTAGTAGAAGAGGTGGTAAGATTGTAAGAGCCTAAAGATGGGAAGGTCCATGGCTGGACAAGATACTCCATTTAAGGCAGGGCAGCTACATGCAGAAAATCACTGCAATGAGGCTTGTTCTTACCAGATCTGCATAAAGATATGCATAACATATGTTCCCCATAAACTAGCATTGATCTCAGGAGACATAATTACGTGCAGTGGAAACAGTGGGAACTAGGATTGTATGAGTGAAAGGGAATGCCCCTATGAGTTAGGCAGCTTGATAAAGGGCCACTTGGTATGCCACAGAGGTTTGAACCCCCACAAGAATAGACAAGCCAATGAAAACCTGGGTCCATAGAAAAGCAAGAGAATGGGATGGAGTGGGATAGATTCATGAAGGGAAAGATGGGGGTATGAAAAGAAAAGAGGAGGGAAAGAGACAGGAGTAAGCACTTAATATGCTTGTAAAACTAGGAACAAATATAACAATTAAGAAAAGATTGTCATGTTTATGGAAACAATTTCATACTGTATCCATCTCAAATTATTTATAAATTATTTAATTAAGATATTGGTGTGAGTTCCAAAATAAACACAATAATCTAGTTGAGTTATGAAGGATCAAAGGAAAGAATATCAATTATTTAAGATATGATGGACTTGATATTTAAATATTCTGACCTTTCATTATCAAAAGATTTATAGAATAATAAGAGCTATGTAAAATTGCTTATCATGTGAGCAAAATTGTACGTATGTTTGGCACTGATGATATATTTAGGAGCAAGCTCATCCACTGTAGTGAACAACTTTCAATAAGTTTGCTACCAATATGTATGTTCTGCCATTTTTTTTACAGTGGAGTTTTCCTAGAGATAATATTAAATCATACTTAAATAATATTGTATAACAGCTCATCCTGTAAGAATCTACATCTGAAATAGGATTTATCTTCTCACATAAATTATTATAATCAATATAATCCTTAAGAGATGTTTTTGAGTTCTCAAATGTTGATATTACTCTAAGCAATTATCACTGATGTACCTGGAAACGTATCTCTCCTTGGAGATTCAAGTACTATCAAATTAACAATTAATTCATACTTGCCATATATAGTAATTTATTTTAGGATTCCCAACATCTCTCCTGAAGATAATAACCCTTCACCTGAGGATTGTAATTGTTGAAATAACATAAAGGAAACGTCACATTTTGAAGAGAGCTTTTGTAATTGGAGGAAGCATTTTGAAAGGCCAAGGGATATTGCAAATGTTATTGCTACCACACAGATTAATATCTAAGTGAGACCCAGCACAATTGAGCATCGTGAGAACAATGTGAATTTCTGTGAATTTGACTTTCAGTAATTTTATTTTTAATTTCTTAAGTAAATTTGCATTAGCTGGCTAAGCAAATTAAAGTTCTATATAAGTGGCCAAACCAAAAAAAAAATTGATCCAAACACCTTCAATGTATGATATAAAATTTAAAAAATCAGGAATATTATACAAAGATAGGCCTTCAAGAAATGCTTTTCTACTTGAGATACATTGTAAATTAATGAAAAAGAGTCACTAATATAAGAAGTTAAATGAGCAGGCATCAAAGGATAAATTTTTGAGAATTTCCCAGATATTCTTAGAAGAGGAAGAACTGAGTGTGGTGAGATTCCCCATCACCAATAATTCAAAGCTGTGTCGGTACAGGTATGATGCCTGCATTGTTCACTACATTTTTGCAATCCTCAGTAGAGCATCCAGTTTTATCATCCATAGAAAATAAATGAACTGAAATGATTCATGAGCTATTTGGAAATGAAAAAGAGAAGAAAAGAAAGGAAGACAAGAAAGCCAAATATGTTTTTTCCACACTTTTGCATAGTGAAGACAAACTATTGATTCCAAAGCCCCACGGCTTTCTCTTTCTGTGTCATCTATTGCTAATTACTCTTGAGATGGTGCTGACGATCGTCCACCTGAATATACCATATTCATCTCCCACTTTCTGGTGTGGGACTGTCAGGTTCCAGGGCACTTCCTGCATGAGAAGATACCAGACGTTCTCTGTCAGTTAGGGAGTTTCAGTTCTGTGAGGACACTTTCGAACAGTGCATATCAATTCAGGTGGGATCATTTCTGAAACTTTAATGTGTCTCTGCTTTTGTAAACATTAAGAATTGTTTCTATGGCTACTGCTGCCACCAATTTATGTTCTCCTGAGGAGTAAGTTTTTTGGGAATGGACCAGTCAAAGAGAAAGCAGAGACTTCTAGGAAAATCAAAATCCTCAAACCTTGACCAACGGTTGACTTCAGCCTCTCTGGATTTTTCAGTTAATATTTATAGAATGATGGAATAAATTCTTTACTGTGGCATTTACAGACCTAGTCATCTTCCTGATTTACTTCTCATCTTCTCCTTTCCCGTTGCCAGCTCTGTTCCCTGTTCATTATTATAGAGCATATCAGGCCTTTTACTTTATCTCAACAAGATCCCAGGAAAGAATTGTAGAAGAACATAATGAATGAACAATTATATATTAACTTTTATTTAATGAAAGCAACCTGTCCCGAAGAATACATTTTTAAAATTTAATATATACCTAAAATAATTAATAAATATTAGAATCCAGCTGCTTTTCCTTAAGATTAGACCAAAAAACTAAATTCAAATAAGTTCCCCTTTCCAGTTCTTCTGCTTGTAGCTAGATATATTGCTAATGAAGCATTTGACAGAAACCTGTCAATTTACATGTGGGTTCAACTCCAAAAACATATATTCTTTGACACACATACCTTCTGTTTTCCTCATTTTAATACTGAAAATAAAGATTATGTTCACAAATATTGGGCATACTCTATTTTACCACACACTGATTAGTAGGAAAGAAGAAGTATTTATTCTTATTTTTTGTGCTCTTGGCAGTAATTAAAGTATATTCTTTCTAAGGTTCTGGATACAGTTGTCTTCTGAGAGACTGTGGATTAATACTTATACTAAGGCTCCTCATTTTTCTTCCTATAAAAATACCAAGGGCTGTTTAATTTTCTAATTAATGCATTTTCTTCAATTTATTGGATCTTCATTGGTCATTCCTTCTGAGATGATTGTTGAGTATGTACAGCCTGTTTTATGTTACCATCAGAACTATTACTCTGTGTGAAAATGAATGTCAATGATTTAGCTCAAACCATTTTCAAGAGATACTTATTCTTTCTGAAACACTATTCCTACTTCTTTTTAACAAATATCTAACAGAAAAATAGTGTATAAAAACATATGTATCCATGATCCATAATCCTTAGAATATGGGAGATTCTTTTCCTTCACATTCATTAAAAATCTTGACCATTTAGATAAAAAGTCATTAAAGTAATCTTTCAATAAACAAAATTTATATGTAAGTAATAATTTATAGATTCAGTGATATAAGAAACTTTGGAAGCATGAACATGGGAGTTCTATGTGGAATTAAATGATTAGTGGAAGCAAAGCTATATGCAGAAGCTTAAGTGGGATAGAATACAAGCACATTCAATTGCATTTGATTTAAGAAATTTCCAGAGTCCCATAGATGTTTTCTCAAATAATGAAACTATTTCCATTCAGTAAGAGCCTGTACAGTGACATAGAGACTTTCACTGACACCGACATCATTCTAAGAATCATCAGTACCAAAAACACTTAAATGGTCAGTTATGTGTGGTACTAGCAATATGACTCAGCAGTAAAGAACACAATATTGGGCAGGAGAGGTGGCTCTGGGCTTAAGACTCTGCCTGGCAAGCAGAAGGTCCTGAGCAGAAGGTCAAGATGGAAATGACAGCTGCCTGAATTTCTGGCCCTGGTGGGTGAAGCCTGGAAAATCCTACAGAGAAGCAAAAAGGAGGCAGAAACAATCAGGATGATTCCTGAAGTCACCCTTGGTCTTTCACAGGAACACACAGTGCACTCTGATACACACACACAACACACACACACACACACACACACACACACACACACACAAAAAAAAAAAAAAAAAAAAACTGCACCCAGAAGTATGATGTTTGCGCATGAATCCAAGTTATTTCCCTTACACTACATATGATATTTAGCAAGGTATTAAATCCTCTTGAGTCTTATGACTCAAGGAATTGTCAGGGTTAGTATGGGATGTAACACTGCATTAACGCTTCATTGGCTAACTGGAGAAATGGGACACCAGAATCTGAGATACACAGTATTTCTCATAACAAATCCTATTTGCGGGGCTAGATGTTTCTTTGCCTTAGTTTAACATGACCCCTAAGTCCTTTTGGTTGACAATAAACACTTAGTATACTGCATTACAGTATTAGTTTATGGCATGTGCAGTAGTCTGCTCTTTTTCTGAACTAGAGCAGTCTTTCATATCTAAAATCCCACTCACTGTAAACCCAACAATGACAAAAGGCCAAGTAGAGAAAGTAAACTTGGTTCATCATCAATAGCATGTGGGGATTCTTAGAGTCCTATGTAAATTTCCTTGCTGAGGGACATCTAAATAATGTGCTTCCTGATATTAACAGAATAAATGTTCTACTTTCAAACATGAATGTTGATTGTTGATTTTCTATGACATTAGGTATATACACCATAAGGTAGCTTTCTGATAGACATCATTCTGGTTTTATTTTACACATTTTATTTTTGCCTAACCATACACGCTCAATAAGTACTCCTCCCCTTCCCTCCCCCATCATCCCTCTTGCACTCATCCCCTCCCCCCTCCTTTAACCCCTTTCCATCCCCCCTTCTCCTAGTGCCTCCAGCTTCTTCCCTCCCATCCCCCAGAGCATCCTTTTCTGAGGACACCAAACCTCCCTCTAAGTCCTCTACCCTAGTGAAAGTTCAGGACTCAGTAGATAGCTGTCATTTTTTTTAAGAATGCATTCACATTTTTTAATTTGATGTTTTACTCTTAATATTTAATCTAAATTCATTTTTAATTTCAGGATTTCTTATTCTTCAAAAGTGTATAAGGAGTTTTATGTTCCAGATATTATACTTTATACTTTGCATCTGTTCATTTTTAATTGTTAGCTATAAATTGCAAAGTAGAAAGTGAAATTCCTTTAAGATTTATCATTCTACTGCTATAAATTCCCTTAAATTAATTAATCATTTTAGGTCATTTTCAATATACTATACATTTAATCGATATATGGGACACAAGGAGCAGTATAAATACCTAAATTTATTTTTTGGACATCTGCAGACCAGTTTTATTTGTTTTGTAGAATGTACATGCAAGGTTTGGAGAGACAATTCACAAGCAAAAGGAGCAGTGTTCAGATCTTCAGATTGCACATAAAAATGACTATCAAATATAACATCAGTCTATAGTTTCTATCTGAAAAACAAAGACTGGGACACCCAAGATTAAATCAATAAAGAGGTTGGAAATCCAGTGTAATGGTTACTCTTTACTACTGCTGTGAGACAGCACCCAAAGTCAAATAACTTATGGGAGAAAGGGAGATTTATTCAACTTACAGTTCCAGAGGGGAAATAGATACAGTCTTTCAAGGTGGCAGAGGCAGCATGGCTGGCTGAAGCTGGCAGGCAGGCTAAGTCACAGCAGACCTCCACATGGCTGGAGCATTGCTGGAGCATCTCTCCTCTTCCACTCTGCATTCTGTTCTGTGGTTTTTATGTGTACATTACTGGGAGGTTCCTAAGACATTATGGAGGTTCCCATGCGATTTAGGGTTAGTATAATATCTTCAGGTAGTCTCAGCTGATCTTTCCAGGTGTGGTCTCAAATGATCTTGGTTAATACCAGGTGTGTCAAATTGACATGCACGATTAACTATCACATCCAGTATTATTCCTGATATCACCCTTGGTCCTCAATAGGACAAAGTACGTACATGTACACACAAACCAAGAACAAAAGAAGACATACTAGCTTGTCCTTAACCAGACTTGAAACAGTTTGAAATCAAGCATAAATTTATTTTTGTGAGACACTTACCATGGTAGCAACACAATTCATAGTATAATAACAAACAGTAGTATATAGACCTCACACTATTTCATGTTAGTGAAGTAAGATGAAAAACTTAAGTTAAAAAAAACACAAAAATGTATAAAGCCTCATATTCACAAAGTCAACATTTTCTTTTGTACTGATGCTTCAATTTTTGTCAATTTATTTTCTTAAACAAATAAGCATGTCTACTGAATATTTTCTCACTGGTACAATATATCTATATATTCAACCATAATTTATTTGTTTTCTCTTCTCTCCTCTGATTTTCATTTGGTTATATAAAACTTTCTTGGATATGTAATAGTAATTTCAACAAGATAACATGATAATTTATGATTTTTTAATTATATACCTTGTCTAAACTGAAATGTTTACAAAAATATTTAGAAACCTATATTTTATTTTTTTATTCTTTTATTATTATTATTTCTGCTCATACAAAATTAACAGGTACACCATTCCCCTCCCTCCCTCCACTTCTCCCCGCTCCCTTCCACTTCCTTCCCCATCCCCCAGTGCCTCCCCCGCCCCAATCCCTGGAGCATCCTTTAATGTGCATGCCAAACTCTCCTCTGGGTCCTCCTCTACGATGAGGTGCAAGGACCCAGGGGTATTTCCCGGCCCCTTTCCTGTTTTCCCCTTAAGCTTAGGAACACTACTGTGACTGAAAGTCCCTAGCTTCCAAGGATCCTAGTGCCTTTAGTCCATGCTAGACTTTGTGGGGGTCAATAATGTGTTGGACATAGCAACATAGGTCATGCAAAGTCCTATTGTGATTGCTTCGGCTGTAAATTGTGTGAAGTAGCTTACATATCATTACTTCTCTCATCCTTGTGCTCTTGCAATCTTACTGCCCCCTTTTCCGCAAATTTCCCTGAGAAGCAAAACCCAAGAAAACCAAGCTCCCACCAAAAGAATTAATCCCAATAATGATGGATTCCGACCAGAACAAATTCACAGAACATAGCCATGAAAGCCAGACCCAACATAACGACTTTCAGAGTATGATCATTACCATGATTAATACTATGAAAGAGGAAATCCGAGAAGAGTTAAACAACCATATAAACCAAATTGAACAGGAACACAACAGGCACCTGGAGGAGTCAAGAAAAACAGTTCAAGAAACAAAAATAGGCAAAGAGCAGTTAAAACAGTCTCAGGCAGAGTTTAAAATTGAACTAAAATACAAGTTATCTTCAACCCAAAACTCAACAGAGAGTCTTATCAGCAGAACAAATGAGGCAGAAAATAGAATTTCAGATCTTGAAGACAAAGTGGGAGAATTAACCAGCTCAATGGAAGAGATTGTTAAAGCCAAAAAGATATTGGAGAGGAACATTCAAGAGATATGGGACACCCTGAAAAAGCCTAACATGCACATTCATGGAATACCATGAATGACCAAAATAGAAAATCGCCACAGCAAATAATAGTCAATACACTCCACATTCAAGACAAAGAAAAGGTGCTGAGAGCTTCTAGAGAAAAAAAGCAAGTCACCTTTAAAGGTAAACCTATTAGAATAACAAATGACTACTCAATGGAAACAGTAAAAGCAAGAAGAGCTTGGAGAGACATACTTCAAGTATTAAATGAGCAAAAATGCCAACCCAGACTGATATACCCAGCAAAACTATCTGTCATGATAGAGGGAGAAAGAAAAGTTTTCCAGCACAAAGACAACTTAAAGGGATACATGTCCACCAAACCAGGCCTTCAAAAAAGGCTAGAAATGATACTCAAGCTTGAAGATAAGAACAAGCATATCCAGGGGGACAGAAGGGAAGTGTAATACCACCAAAACATAAATATAAAACAACAAACTTACAAAATCTACTAAACATAAAAATGTCCAGAATTAAAAATAATTTCTCCATTATAACATTAAATGTCAATGGTATTAACTCACCGATTAAGAGACACAGATTACAAACTTGGATTAAAAATCACAGCCCATCAATCTGCTGCCTGTAGGAAACCCATCTCACCACAAAAGATAGGCACATCCTAAGAATGAAAGGGTGGTCCAAAATTTTGCAAGCTAATGGAACCAGGAAACAGGAAGGGGTAGCCATTATACTATCGGACAAAGTGGACTTCACACCAAAGAAAATCATAAGAGACAGAGATGGATACTACATTTTAGTCACAGGTACAATTCAACAGGAAGACTTCACAATACTGAACATATATGCACCCAATACGGGCCCCTCCACATTTATTAAGAAAACCCTACAGCGTCTAAAGCAAGAAATCAACCCCCAAACGATAATTCTTGGAGACTTCAACACCGCCCTCTCAACATGGGATAACAGGTCAAAAGCTTAATAGAGACACTTTGGACCTTAATCACACCCTTAAAGAAATGGACCTTACAGATCTCTATCGAACTTTTCATCCATGCACCAAAGAATACACATTTTTCTCAGCAGCACACGGAACTTTCTCCAAAATATATAACATACTAGGCCACAAAACAAATCTACACATATACAAAAAAGTTGAAATTCTAACCTGTGCCCTATCAGACTACCACAGCCTAAAGATGGACATCCACAACACAACAAACAAGAGAAAATACACTAACTCCTGGAAACTTAATCTGATCCCAAAAGTAGTAGAAGAGAGGAGATTAGCAAAATAAGGGGAGAAATATCTGAAATCGAGATTAAGAAAACGATAGAGAAAATCAACCAGTCAAAAAGCTGGTTCTTTGAAAAAATCAATAAGATTGATACACCCTTAGCTAAATTAACCAAAAGCAAGAGAGAGAGAAAACCCAAATTACCAAATTAGAAATGAACATGGAGTTATCACTACTGATACCCAAGAAATCCAGAGAATTATAACATCATATTTCAAAAACTTATACTCTGGGAAGTTTGACAACACAAAAGAGATGGATGAATTTCTAAGTAAACACAACCTACCTAAATTGAATCAGGAAGTTGTGAATTATTTAAATATTCCTTTACAATATAAGAAAATTGAGGAAGTAATCTCGAATCTTCCCACCAAAAAATGTCCTGGACAAGAGGGATTCAGCACAGAGTTCTACCAGATATTTAAGGAGTTAATAACACCAATACTCCTTAAACTGTTCCATCAAATAGCAAAGGAAGGAACAATATCAAATTCCTTCTATGAAGCTAATATCGTCTTAATCCCAACACCAAGTAAAGATTCATTTAAAAAAGAAAACTATAGGCCGATCTCTCTGATGAACACAGACACAAAGATTCTCAAAATGTCTTAGCAAATCGGATTCAAAAATACATTAAAAAGATCATTCATGGGGACTAAGTAGGCTTCATCCCCGGCACATAAGGTTGGTTCAACATATGCAAATCAATAAATGTAATTCATCATGTAAACCAGTCCAAAGTACAAGACCACATGATACTCTCGATAGATGCAGAAAAAGCTTTTGACAAGATCCAACAGCCTTTTATGATCAAAAGACTAGAGACAGTAGGAATGGAAGGAACCTTTATCAATATAATAAAAGCTGTATACAACAAGCCCCCACAGCAAGGATTATGCTCAATGGGGAACAATTGGAAGCATTCCCACTTCGATCAGGAACTTGAAAAGGCTGCCCACTCTCACCACTTCTATTCAATATTGTACTTGAAGTCTTAGCTGAAGCCATCAGAAAAGAAAGGGACATAAGAGGGATTCAAATCGGCAAGGAAGAAGTCAAGCTATCCCTATTTGCAGATGACATGATCTTATACCTGAGTGATCCCAAAAACTACACCAGGAAGCTCCTGGAACTAATTGAGAAGTTCAGCAGGGTGGCAGGATACAAAATAAATGTGCAAAAATCGGAGGCCTTCCTATATGCCCAGAATGAAAGAAGTGAAAAAGCCTTGAGAGAAACAATCCCATTTACTATAGCCCCTAAAAAAATGAAAAACCTTGGTATAAACCTAACCAAGGAGGTAAAAGACCTTTACAATGAAAACTTTAAAACCCTAAAGAAAGAAATTGAAGAGGATACCAGAAGGTGGAAAGACCTCCCATGTTCCTGGATTGGCAGAATCAACATCGTAAAAATGACCATCCTACCAAAGGCAATATACAAATTCAATGCTATACCAATTAAAATCCCAGAGCAATTCTTCAAAGAAGTTGACCAAACAATCTCAAAGTTCATATGGAGGCACAAAAGACCCAGGATAGCAAAGACAATCCTGAGTAACAGAAACACTGTTGGAGGTATTACCATACCAAACCTAAGTCTATACTACAAATCCATAGTTATAAAAACAGCCTGGTACTGGCTCCAAAATAGACACACAGATCAATGGATAAGGATTGAAGACCAAGATATAAGCCCACAAAATTACAGCCATTTGGTCTTTGACAAAGGGGCCCAAAAAATCCAATGGAAAAAGAACAGCATCTTCAACAAATGGTGCTGGCAAAACTGGATCTCCACATGCAGAAGATTAAAGCTGGACCCGTACTTGTCACCATGAACAAAACTTAATTCCAAATGGATCAAGGACCTTGATTTAAGGCCAGAGACTATAAAAACCATAGTTGAAAGGATAGGGAACTCCCTCGAGCTGATTGGGCTAGGCCAACATTTCCTAAACAGTTATCCAATAGCACAGTCACTGCTACCAACTCTCAACAGTTGGGATCTTGTGAAATTAAAGAGTTTCTGTTCAGATAAAGAGATTGTAACACGAGCTCAAAGGCAACCCACAGAATGGGAAAAAATCTTCACTAACCACACATCTGATAGAACTCTGCTGTCCACAGTGCACAAAGAACTTAGAAAACTAAACATCAAGGAAACCAATGGCCCAATTAAAAAATGGGCCCTGGAACTTAAAACAAATTTTACCAGGGATGAAATTAAAATGTCTAACAAATATCTTCAAAAATGCTCCACTTCTTTATCCATCAGGGAAATGCAAATCAAAACTTCCCTGAGATATCATCTCACCCTGGTCAGGATGGCAAAAATCCACAATACAAACAACACCAAATTCTGGAGAGGATGTGGAGAGAGGGGAACTTTCGTACATTGTTGGTGGGAATGCAGGCTTATACAGCCACTCTGGCGAGCCATCTGGAGATTCTTAAAGAAATTAAAGATTGAAATGCCATATGGCTCTGCTATTCCACTTTTGGGAATAACTCCCCATACAGCAGAGGTTCACTTCTATAGCACAAGCATGACCATGTTCATAGCAGCACTGTTTACAGTAGCAAAGTCATGGAATCAACCCAAATGTCCAACAGTTCATGAGTGGATAAGGAAATGTGGTACATCTATACAATGAAGTACTTACAACTCAGCCATAAAGAATGATGAATTACTGGAATTTGCTGTGAAATGGATGTCATTAGAAACAATTATATGAAGTATCCCAAACCCAGAAAATTAAGCAACTTATGTACTCCCTAATAGGTGGCTCCTAGTATCAAACTCACCCAGCCCACATTGAGACACTCAAAGGTAAACCTATGTAATATAGTAATTGCAAGGATTATGAACAGGAGGGATGGGGTTGGAGGGCCACACCAGAAACAAGGAGAGAGGAGACCATGTTACAGCAGAGAAAATAGGCCTCCATCAAGGAATGCAAGTAAGTAATGTGACACCTGGTTAAGTTCACAGACGTTCGTTCCTGATCATGTACATCTGAGGGGGTATGATCTCTCCAGAATGGGAGGGCACATAGTCTGGCTGATAAAAAGTAACCATTTTGCAAATCGGTGATTGACTCCTCCCTCACTGTGGTTTCCTACTTTTATTACATCTACCCTTGAATGTGCTCTTATAATAAGACTCCAGTTAACAGCTTTTTTCTCTGGCCAGAGGGTTACATACAGTGCCCATCAGGATGGAGTGAAGGGCATTGCAGGAGCAGCAAAACTGCAAAAGAAAAGAAACAAACCACAATCCAGAACTTCAGAGACTCTATATCAACCACCTAGAACTAGGCCAGACTAATCTCTCCCCATCCTGCAGCTCAGGGACATTTGTGGAAGAGGGGATGGTAAGATTGTAAGAGCAAAAGGATGGGAGGAGCAATGATTTGCAATATACTCCACACAAGTTAGGGCCGGAGCAATCATAATTGGACTTTGCATGCCCTGCGCAATGTCCAACGCACTATTGACCTCACAAAGTCTAGCATCTTCAAAAGGCACCAAGATCCTTGGAGGCAAGGGATTGAGCCACAGTAGTGTTCCTGTGCTTAAGGGGAACATGGGTAAGCATTCAGGGAAATGCCACTGGGTCCTTGTATGTCACTGGAGAAGAGGGCCCAGAGAAGAGTCAGGCATGGACAATAAAGGACTCTGGGGGAATGAGGGCGGGAGGCACTGGGAGATGGGGAGGTATGGGGTGAGGGGAAGGAGAGCAGGAGGTTCGGGGGGGGGAGGAGGAAGGAGGGTAGGAACTGGTGTACCTAATAAGTTTGTATTAGCGGAAATAATAATAAAAAAGTATAAAAAAAGAATTGCTTTGGGATTTTGATTGGTATAGCATTGAATTTGCATAATGCTTTTAGTAGGATGGTCATTTTTATGATGTTGATTCTGCCAATCCAGGAACATGAGAGGTCTTTCCACCTTCTGGTGTCTTCTGCAATTTCGTTCTTTACGGTTTTTAAGTTTTCATTATAAAGTACTCTTACTTCCTTGGTTAGATTTATACCAAGGTATTTCATAGTTTTAGGGTCTATAGTAAATGGGATTGTTTCTCTCAAGGCTTTTTCACTTCTTTCATTCTAGGTATATAGGAAGCCCTCTGATTTTTGTACATTTGTTTTGTATCCTGCCACTCTGCTGAACTTCTCAATTAGTTCCAGGAGCTTCCAGATGGAGTTTTTGGGATCACTCAGGTGTAAGATCATGTCATCTGTAAAATAGGGATTACTTGACTTCTTCTTTGCTGATTTGAATTCCTTTTATGTCCGTTTCTTGTCTGATGGCTTCAGCTAAGACTTCAAGTACAATATTGAATAGAAGTGGTGAGAGTGGACAGCCTTGTCAAGTGTCTGATCGAAGTGGGAATGCTTCAAGTTTTCCCCATTGAGTATAATTCTTGCTGTTGGCTTGTTGTATACAGCTTTATTATATTGATAAAGGTTCCTTCCATTCCAACCTTCTCTAGGGTTTTGATCATAAAGCGCTGTTGGATCTTGTCAAAAGCTTTTTCTGCATCTCTTGAGAGTAGCATGTGGTCTTGCACTTTGGACTGTTTTACATGATGAATTACATTTATTGATTTGTGTGTGTTCAACCAAACTTGTGTGCCTGGGATAAAGCCTACTTGGTCCCCATGGATGATCTTTTTGATATGTTTTTTAATCCGATTTGCTAAGACTTTGTTGATAATCTTTGCATTTTTGTTCATCAGAGAGATTGGCCTATAGTTTTCTTTTTTAAGTGTATCTTTATTAGGTTTTGGGATTAAAATGATATTAGCTTCATATAAGGAATTTGGTAGTGTTCCTTCCTTTGGTTTGGTGAAACAGTTTCAGGGTATTGATGTTACTAGCTCCTTAAATTTCTGGTAGAAGTCTGTGCTGAATCCATCTGGCCCAGGACATTTTTTGATGGGAAGATTCGAGATTACTTCCTCGATTTCTTCATATGTTATATAACTATTTAAATAATTCAAAACTTCCTGATTGAATTTCACAGAGTATAAGTTTTTGAAATATGATGTTATAATTCTCTGAATTTCTTGGGTATCAGTAGTGATAACTTCATGTTCATTTCTAATTTTGTTAATTTGGGTTTTCTCTCTCTTGTTTTTGGTTAATTTAACTAGGGGTGTATCAATCTTATTGATTTTTTCACAAAATCAGCTTTTTGACTGGTTGATTTTCTGTAATTATTTCCTAATCTCGATTTCAGATATTTTTCCCCTTATTTGCTATTGTCCTCCCTTCTACTGCTTTTGGGATCAGATTGCTGTATTGTCCCTAAAGCTTTAAGCTGCATTGTTAAGTTGTTTATTTCTGATGTTTCCATTTTTTTGATGTAGGCATTAAGAGCTATGAACTTACCTCTTAGAGCAGCTTTCATTGTGTCCCAGAGATTTCGGTAAGTTGTATTTTCATTATCATTCACTTTCAGGAAATCTTGAATTTCCTTTGTAATTTCTTCCTGAATCCAATTCTCATTCAGCATCATAGTGTTAAGTTTCCAGGAGTTAGTGTATTTTCTGTTGCTTTTTGTGTTGTGGATGTCAAGCTTTAGGCCGTGGTGGTCTGATAAAGTACAGGCTAGAATTTCAACTTTCCTGCATATTCAGAGAATCTTTTTGTGGCCCAATATGTGATCTATTTTGGAGAAAGTTCCATGTGCTGCTGAGAAAAATGTGTATTCTTTGGTGCATGGGTGAAAAATTCAATAGAGATCTGTGAGGTCCATTTTAGTAAGAGTTTGATTAAGTTCCAAAGTGTCTCTGTTAAGTTTTTTGTTGATCTATCCCATGTTGAGAGGGCGGTGATGAATTCCCCAAGAATTATCGTTTTGGGATTGATTTCTTGCTTTAGTTGTAGGGTTTGCTTAAAGAATGGGGGGGCCCGGTATTGGGTGCATATATGTTCAGTATTGTGAAGTCTTCCTGGTAATTGTACCTGTGACTAAAATGTAGTATCCATCCGTGTCTCTTATGATTTTTTTGGGTTTGAAGTACACTTTGTCTGATAGCATAATGGCTACCCCTGCCTGTTTTCTGTTTCCATTAGCTTGCAGAATTTTTGACCAGCCTTTTATTTTTAGGATGTGCCCATCTTTTGTGGTGAGATGGGTTTCCTACAGGCAGCAGATTGATGGGATGTGATTTTTAATCCAAGTTTGTAATCTGTGTCTCTTGATCGCTGAGTTAAGTCCATTAACATTTAATGTTGTAATGGAGAAACTATTTTTAATTCCGGACATTTATTATGATTAGTGGCTTTTGTAAGTTTATTGTTTCGCTTTTAGGTTTTGGTGGCAGTATACTTCCCTTCTGTTCTCCTGGATATGCTTGTTTTTTCTTCAAGCTTGAGTATCATTTCTACTATTTTTTGAAGGCCTGGTTTGGTGGACATGTATTCTTTCAAGTTGTCTTTGTGCTGGAAAATTTTTCTTTCTCCCTTGATAATGACGGTTAGTTTTGCAGGGTATATCAGCCTGGGTTGACATTTTTGCTCATTTAATACTTGAAGTACGTCTCTCCAAGCTCTTTTTGCTTTTACTCTTTCCATTGAGAAGTCATTTGTTATTTTGATAGGTTTACCTTTAAAAGTGACTTTTTTTTTTTCCCTTGAAGCTCTCAGCACTATTTCTTTATCTTGAATGTGGAGTGTTTTAACTATTATTTGCTGTGGCAAGTTTCTATTTTGGTCATATCTGTTTGGGATGCGGAATACCTCTTGTATATGCATGGGCCTCTCTTTTTTTAGATGAGGAAACTTTTCCTTGATGATACTTTGAAAAATTTCCTCAGGTGTGGTATTTTGAGATTCTTGCTCTGGTATTCCATGAATATGCATGTTCGGCTTCTTCAGAGTATCCTATAACTCTTGAATATTTCTCTCGAGTGTCTTTTTGGCTTTAACAACTCTTCCATTGAGCTGGTCTTCAAGGTATGAAATTCTATTTTCTGCTTCGTTAGTTCTGCTGATAAGACTCTCTGTTGAGTTCTGGGTTGAAGATAACTTGTCTTTTAGTTCAGTTTTAAACTCTGCCTGAGTCTGTTTTAACTGCTCTCTGCCTGTTTTTATTTCTTGAACTGTTTTTCTCAACTCCTCCAAGCGTCTGTTGTGTTCCTCTTCAAAGTGATTGATGTGGTTATAATCCCTCCTGGATTTCCTCTTTCATAGTATTTAACATGGTAATGATCATGTTTTGAAAGTCGTTATCCTGGTTCAGGCTTTCTTGGCTATTTTCCGTGGGTTTGTTCTGGTTGGAGTCTATCATTATGGGATTAATTCCTTCAGTGGGAGATTTTTTTTCTTGGTGTTATTTCTCATGGATTTGGACTTTGACTTGGGCATTGTCGTTTTAACTCTTAAGACCTTCTTTCAATTTCTGCGTGTTTGGCCTGGGCCAGCTGCTGCTCAGGAGGAGCTTTGTCCAGTGGGCTGCCTGGGGTTTGGGGCAGGGGGGAGCTTACCTAGGTCGCTGTGAGTCCCAGCTGGACTGGGCACATCCCAGGAGGGTGGGGAAAGGGAAGAAACCTATATTTTAAATATTTATAGTCAGATCATTTTGTTATCTTTGACACAAACTATTCTTGTTTGGTCATGAAGAACAAAAGTTGGCTGTCATATGTATGTGGTGGTAATTCTCAGTTATTTTTGTGATGTTTTCTGTTTTGTGTCTTTGGAATTTTCTTGGAAATGTTGTGTACATGATTTTAAATGACAGAATATTGTAATGCAAGAGAAAGCTGTGGTTCAGCTATGTAATATATCTGCAATTGACTTCATGTATTTCTCTGAAAAATCAAAAAACTTCATATGAAAGAAATTACTTCTGTCCAGGAACATGGGAGTTACAGTGTACTTATTGCACATGTGAAGCTGTGTAAAGATTTCAGTTAAGAATCACTCTACTTCTGCTTCACCAGAGGTGAGATAATTATACTTCATTTGACCCTAGCTGAACTAAAGTGCAGTTCTGTCTTTAATTAAATGATTCTTGTATTCATTATTACACCAATTCATTGATAAATCGTCATACTGATACAAATGAATACTAAGAACTCAGTAATATTTATTTCTTGTTACAATATAATAAAGACTTCTATGGTCCCTGGGTTTATACCTTCATAACAGTATAACAAAATAGTGATATCTTTGGAATGTGCAATAATACTAGTGTCTCAAGATTTTAAAACTAGATTCTAATTTCTTAGTCATGAATTTGGAAATCAATACAGCCACAGGTAGCTTAAAAAAACTATTTGAAAATATGAGCAATAGTTGTTAATACTGGAGATGCAATCTGTTCCAGAAACAGTTTACATCTGTTTTTAGAAATCATGTCCTTATTAAAATAGTAGAAATAATAGGAAATTAATCCAGTGACCAGAATTTTGACAAATAAGCAAACCAAACAATTTATTACTTGTGAGCTTTTTAAAATTTCTCTTTTGAGTAACTGAACAGAAATTTTTGAATAACATTATTATATTTTTAGATTAAATTAAACTGATACATTTTTCTGGAAATAAGAATTTTTGATGAAAGATAGCCATAGCAATTCTAACTTTAAAAGCTCATATAGATCTATGAGGGTATTTAGTATTCTTTCTTCTGATTATTACATCAAAATTTACATTCTTATGTATATGTACTATGTATAGACAGATAGACAGACTAGATAGATAGGTAGACAGATAATAGACAGATAAATAGATTAGATAGATAGATAGATAGATAGATAGATAGATAGATAGATAGATAGATAGATAGATGGATGATAGAAAGATATAAATATGGTGTTTTACTATGAGTGGATCAAAATAGAAGTTCTTGGATTTTTTTGTATTTATGCTTCTAAACAAGTGAAAAGTTGTTTTAAATGCTTAATAAATGAGATTCAAAGTCTTTGTTTTCTGAATTAACTGTGAACAACCAAAATGGCAGGCTAAGATTTGTTTTGACCTATAAAGGTCTGTAACATTTGATCATTCCTCATTTTAATTGCAAATGCAGATTAGCTGCTGTGATATACTCTACCCTGCCTTTATCTTAAGCACATATTCAAAGTTTAATTACCCCAAGTTTGAATGAACACATCCAGTAAGAACAAAGATCCACATTGTTCCAAGGTCTGTAAACTGAAACTTTCATTACTAGTGAACTTTGCTATTCTCTTTTATAAAAGTTAGCATATAATTACATGTTTTCTTTTGTTATTTATAAATTATAACATGTTGTGGACTAGTCAGTAAAATGATAACTTAATTGTCTAAGCAATGTTTCTTAATCTTTCTTAATTCTCAACTTCAGCAAGCCTGGCACTGAAATAAATATCTGTAACATATTTGATATTTCATTCTCTAAAGAACATTTAACTTGAAACTCTAAGAGTTAAAAATTTTAACATTTTTTTGCTTACTGTTGTTTTAAAAAAATCTAAGAATGAAAGTTTTGCATGGAGATAGCATATCTAGAGAAAAGAAGAAAAAACTTAGTAATAACTTGTTAACCAAAACCTTATAAATATTCTAGAGAAATTTAATATCTAGCTTACATGCATGTGTGTTCATATCAATGTGGGCACACATTTATGCATGCAAATGGGAGTCTGAAGTTGATATCAGGAATCATCCTCAATTGCTTTTACATAGTATTCTTTTTTAATTTTTTTATTTAATTTCATGTTTTTTATTTTTAGTTATATTAGGAATGAATTTATATGTTTGCATCACCCACTACATACCTACCTCCCATTCTATCACCTCACTGGTTCTCCCTTCCAACCCTCTCCTACTCCTCCCTCAGAATGTGCAATCTACTTGGTCCCACCTAGGATGACTATACTAGCTATTGCCTCAGAATCCCCCAGGGCAAAATATCCAACACTGGGTAAACTGTAGAATATAGAGATGCCCCCTTTCAATCCAGAACCAGCCCTCATAGAGTCTCTCAGGTAGTAAAATATCTCAGAGATCTTCCCTGATCTGTAGCAAAATGTTGATAGGCCAGCTATTGTGAAGTATGTTAGTAGTAGAAACTATCACATTGAATTTGTGGGTATGGAAGACTTGATATGAACAGAAGTGATAGAAGGGACAGAGAGTAGAGTGATAATGTCAGAAAATAACATTATCACTCTTCCTGCTGTCCCTTCTTCCACTCTGTATAGTTCATCTTCCATTGCACAGGGATACTTCTTAATTGAGTGCTGAGTGCTTCTTCGATGGATGGGTATAATGGTGTTTACATGGTAGCTTAATATCAAGTATTTATAGTCAACATAAGAAGTTTATTCCCTCCTGGTTCCTATA
This sequence comes from Typhlomys cinereus, assembly GCA_023101885.1. Lineage (NCBI taxonomy): Eukaryota > Metazoa > Chordata > Mammalia > Rodentia > Platacanthomyidae > Typhlomys > Typhlomys cinereus. Next base: position 1,320,303 of record JALPQD010000221.1, on the reverse strand, counting down.
ATCTTCCTATCCATGGGTATTTGACTTGGCTAACAATATCAGGAATATGTTCCCTGCTGTGAAATGAGTCCCAATGTCAATTAGAAAGCAATGGGTTGTTCCCATACCTTACAAGTCACTGCTGAACTCTAATTGACTGAGTGTTATTGCAGCTTGCACTATTCATTACTGGGCAAAGACATTGATAACTAGTTCTCTCTGGTCAGTTTCTTCATATCTTGACAGCATGGAGGCAACTTCTGTCTTTACTCAAGCTTATATTTTACCATGTCCCATGATACTTGTATATATCATTAGCAACATTCTCATATTATTGGATTCTGGAGGTCAACCAGAGCCAACAGCAAATGCTTCTTACAGTTTTGGGTAATGTTTTAGTTACTCTGAAAGTTGCTGATAAAATCATAACAAAACAACTTAAGGGAATAAGGGGTTTTATTCACTCTTATGATAATTCAGTTAAACTTCTTTGTCCACACTGGCAGGAAAGCCCACGCCAACACCAAGGATCTAGTGAACAAGTCATATCATATCTACATAATGGCTGAGAGAAGGACCATCCTTACCTTCTAGACCAGCAAGTGTGACCAAGTATTCAAAGGGATGCCAACTTTCTCAACCAGCTCTCTGTATTTTATTCACCTGTTCAGGGCCTAGTCCTGCCCACCATGAGCTAGGTCTTCCTATCAACTAGACATTCTCTTGCATGTTTGTATGTTTACTATGGGCTTAACTGAACTACTAATTCTTCCCCTCCCCCCAAACTATTAATTCTTTACAAATTTGTCCAGTCCTCAAACCCTCAACCATCAAATAGACAGGGCCCTTTGTGGTCTCTTCTTTTTCTAATATCTCTCTAGGAAGTGTCACTTTCCTGGAGGTAGGCTTCTGCCTGTAATATCTCAGATCAATTTCTGGGTTTTTTTTCTTCTTCTCCCCTATTTTTGCCCTCTGTGTAGGATATGTTGGTAGTTTTCAGATGTATTAATATTGTGAAATTTTTCTGTCTAGCCATTTTTATATGCTTGTTGATAATTTTTATACCCCTTATTCTATCTCTTTATTTCCCTCTTTCTTAAAATTTCTCTCCTGTTATTGCTCTACCTTCTTACCCCGTATGTTCAGTTTCCATATTTGGTGGTGCTTCCCTACACTCAACCATCACCTTAGGTTTCTTTCATATTTGCAGATACAAAAGTAATTAATTTTTATTTAAAAGTATCATTCTGAAAGCTCAATTTTAACATACACATATAAGGGAGAACATGCATCATTTGTTTTCCTGTGCCTTGGATAATTCACTCAATATTATCCCTTCCAATGTTATCTATTAATGAGCAAATTATTTAGTTTTGTTTTTCTTCATGTCTGAATAGTATTCGATTGTGTATATCTAACATATTTTCATTATCCTATAATCTACTGTTAGAATTCTGTGATGATTCTATTTCTTGGCTATTGTGAAAAAAGCTGTAATAAAAATGTATGTGCAAATATCTCTGGAAAAGGATGTAGTCTCCAGGATCTTAGTTACAAAACCACTGAATGACATACTGCAAGATAAATTTTTATAATACTATAATTGCAAAGCTTTATAAATAGGAGGGAAGGGGAAAGAAGACCTCAGAAGAAAGGCGACAAAAGAACACACTTTGATAGAGAAATTAGGTCATGGTCATTACTGCATGTAAGTAGGGAGACATCTGATGTAGCATACTTGCACTTTCCTTCCTGTTCACTTGGGACTAAACAGGTTTGATCTCCCCAGTCAGGGAGGGTATAAGGATTGGCAGCTTGATGGCAACTAACTGGCAAATGGGAGACTGACACCTCTCATTGCTGTGTTCTACTATTCTTCCATCTACCTTTGAGTCTTCTCTTATATTAAGATCACAGTTCAAAAAGTCTTTTATCTTTGCTTAGGAGATGACTTGACAACCAATCAGGATGCAGCAAAACTGAAAACAAGGATAAACCACAATTCAGAAAACCAAAGACCCTATAATATTCACCTGGAACCAGACCAGCCAAATCTTTCCCAATCCTAAAGCTCAAGGAATCTTGCAGAAGATGGGGCAGCAAGATTGTAAGAGACTAAAGATGGGGAGGACCAAGGATATGCAAAATACTCCACACAAGTCAGGACGCAGCAGACAGGATATAGCCATAATGTGATTGGACCTTGCCTGACCTGCACAATGGCTGACATGTTTATTATTGAAAACAGGGGAGAAGGCTTCAGGCAATAGGATCCTTAGAGGCAAGGGGCTAAACAGTCGTAATAGAGTTCTGATACTAGGAGGCAGCCCAAGAAGGGCCCCAAACTATGCCACTGAGTCCTGAACCCTCACTAGTGTAGATGACTCAGAGGGAAATTCAGTGCCCACATAAACAGATGATCTGGAGGATGGTACAGGGAAAACAGAAAGCACCAAGAGAGGAAGAAGGAAGGAAAAGGAATGAGAGGGTGGGGGGGAGAAGAAAGAGTGAGAAGGGGAAATGCAATGGGGGACAATAGGAGGAAGGGAGGAGGAAGGGAGAAGAAAGGGGATACCTATTGAGCTTGTATAACTAGGCAAAAAAATGTAATAAAAATGAAAAAAAGTGTAATCTCCTTGGGGGTATTCCCAGAAGTTGGGTCATATGGTAATTCCATTTTTAGCTTTAGAAGAATCTCCATACTGATTTCCAAAGAAATTATATAAGTTAGCATTACAACCGATAATGTATAAGGTATCTTTTTTCTTCACATACTTTCCAGCATTTGTTGTTATTTTTTTTTTATCTTAGCCATTCTAACAGAAAGTAAGAAGGTATCACATACTGGTTTTAAATTGCATTTTCCTGATGGCTAGAGACATTGAATACTTCTTGAAATATGCATTATACATTTTGATTACATTTTATGTACATTTTTGGGGTTGTTTGCTTTCTTGATGTTTTATTTTTTATTAATATTTAATCTTCTTAATTGCAAACATAATGGATGGTTGTCTTGATCCTCCTCCCTTCCATCCCTTTCGTCTTCCACTCACTTTCCTCCCTGTCCAAGTCCTTTGTCAGATATATGACTAGCAAAATTTTTCTTCCATTATAGAATGGGTTCCTTTTTGGTACATTTATTTTAATGATTTTTTTCACAGAATGGAAGCCTTTTATTTTTATGAGATCCCACTTGTTGATTGCTGGTCTTATTTCCTGTGAAGATGGGATTCTATTTTGAAAATATTTAGCTTGCCTAACCAGTTTTCCTGCAGCTACTCACCTTTTGCAGAAGTAGTGTATCATCTTCAGTATATGCACTATTCTTCCTTCAGGAGTTTCAGCACCTTTGGTCTAATGTTGATATTTTGATCCATTTGGACATTCAGTTTTCCAGTTCCATTTGTTAGAGATGTTGTTCTTTTTCCAATGTTTACTTTTCTCATTCTTGTCAAATATCAGATGATTATAAGTGCATGGGGTTGTAGCTGTATCATCAATCTTAAGCCATTGGTCAGTATGTTTTTGTGTCTGTTCATTATATACTTCTTTTTCATTCTCTTTTATTTTTAATATTGCATACATGAATATAGTGACTTTTTAATATTTTCAGCCTTTATTTCTAAATTCTGTCCCCCTTCTTTTCCCCTTGCAACACTTCATCTCTCCTGTGAGAGTCCCACCTATTTTCAAATCTTTTCACTTCTGTAGCTTCACTGTGTTTCATCTTTTTGTCATATTCCTGACAAGATTCATGCTCCAGTAAGTATCATAGATCAGTGGATACACCATTGAGGAAAACAGCCTCCTTTACTTCTCCATCAACATTAGTCCTTATCAGTCTTTCAGAGAAGTGTGGAACTTTCTGAGGTCTTTCTGCTTTCATGATGAGGTATTGATAGGGTAGTTCCTGTGAAATTGTACTAGCATGAATATTTGCCTTAAAATCTTGTATATCACAATCTTGTCATGTCCAGGAGATAATATCTGCCCTACTACTGTCCCACTTCAGGCTCTTGCAATCTTGTCACCACCTCTTCCATTAAATGCTCCCTGAGCATTGGGGTGGAAATGGTTGAGGTATATATATATCTTGTTTAGGTTGTGTTTTTCAATAATAAACACCATTTGTTGGAGAAGAAGGTTTCTAAGTTAAGTATTGAGTGCTTTTCCATTTTATGAGTGTAATAACAGGTATTTACAAAGCAGTTTGGTGTACTGTCTTTCCGGCTAAATATTCATGGCTTGTTTTTCCCATGGGACCTATGCCTTTCCCTTTATTTGGTTCTTTTTCTAGTTTACCATAAGAGGAATGTGTTACATTCTGACAAAGGGGCCTTATGTCTGACCAGAAAGCTGTTGGTTGTCTCCTTGATATTCATGCCACTATTATACTGATGGTCTCCTGTTGTCATGATGATTATTATTACAACTTACAGATTTCACAGATTGATGAGCCCTTTGATTGTTTGTCTTCCCTCATAGCTTCCATAGTACTCTCTTGCACTATGTAAGCTATTCAACAAGGAGGAAGCTTCCAGACCAGTTCCAACTAGTGTTTTTTGTTCATATCCTGTGATCCATGTGTGTTGCATCTTCAGTAACAGGGTCTTACTGTCATCTTTTAGACAGCAACCAAGAATCATGGCAAAAGCCTGTACTGTTGGAGGGCCTTCTCTTCTTTGACCAACAATTTATTAGGAAGTGTCACATACTTGTTACTTCTAGCATTGTTTTCAGTTATCACTGCTCTAGGTAAAGCATCCCAGGGCATTTGTTATTTTTCCCCATTTTTCTCTGTGTGGGCTCTTTTGCATAGGGACTGTTCATTTTTATTACTTCTTTAAATAAGAATTTTTTTAAGAATAAATTTTGATTTTTTAATGTTTTTTCTTTTTTTTTCTTTATTTTTTCCATTCATACAAGCTTGATAGGTACTCCATTCCCCTCCCTCCCTTTACCCCTCCCTGGATCCCCTTGCTCCCTGTGCATCCCACCATTTTAAGGTTTTTCTTTCAATCCCTGAACCCCTCTTACATTCCGTCCTCTCCCCTCAAACCCCCTAGGTATTTTCTCCTATGTTCCTTCTCTCACTCTATCAATGGTACCCTACATCTCTTCCTACAAAGACTTTACCCTAACCCTCCCCTAGACATCATATTCTTTTAAAGAAAGCGTTTCTAATTAAGCCTGGAATTTTCCTATAAACCTAGTTTGGCTAGCCAACTTACTTATGTTTTATAAATTCAGTTTTAGCTATTGGATACATATAGCAATTATTTGTATGTTTTCCTTCACTTTCATATGTTCAATAATTTGACTCATTAGGTGTCTTCTATCAAATTGTAGAAGCTTGTGTTTTTTATACACCCTCTATTCTATAGCTTTGGTTGTTATCTATATAATTATTTTCTGAATGGATGTTACCTTAGACTTTCCCAGTCAAGAAGAATTCAACTTAAGAACCAAATCTTGCCCCATATGAAATAGACAAACAGGTCAAGCATGTGACATGGAAATTTGATCATTATAGTGAGATACAATGGTAGACTTGCTTGGATCATATTCAATGGTGAATGGACTGTGTGTTCTTTAAGCTTCGCTAATGAGTTTTCCCATAGCTACTCACCTTCTGCAGGAAGTTGTCTGGGTAAATACCTCAATTTAGCTCGTGTTCTCTTAACTTATGTCTGTGATTTTTCCATCAAAGAAATTCCCATTCTCATGTTTCAGAGGCTGGAAATACAGATGGGCACCATTTGGGAATATAATCTTTGGACCTTTTTTTTTGTATAGGAAGCATTTTAACTGTTAAGCTATCTCCCTTGCCCAAGATATAGATATCAATTTAATCATGATACTTAAAGACAATTATAATTTTAAAAAGCTAAATGACAGTGTTATCATAATAATTTAAAACTGAACCAAGAACGTTAAATGTTGTATAACATCCTGAGGTACTGTTACTGCAGATTTAGGTCAAAGATTTGGCTCTAGAATTGCAACACCTGTCATCTTGAATTAATACATTAGTCAAGGAAAAGAGTGAAGATGGATATAGAATGGAAATTTAGTCCACATGACATATTGTGAAGAGGCTTAAAGCGTTCACTTACCCTGCATCTATGTTCTATAAATTTAGGTTTACATAGAGTAAGAAAGGGAAAGATAGGAGCAAAAGAAAAGTTTGTATATAAATTAAGCAGTCTTGCTCAACTTGGGATCTGATTGGCCATTATCTCAGTGCTGTCTCTGCAAGGTAATTTGAAGAAGTCCTTACTTTCTAATTTCTCAAATAAGTCTATAAGCCAGGCAGCTTCTCTTTCTTTCCTGACACTTGGTTTCGATCACTCCTGCCTAGGAGTGATCTCACTGTGATGTAATGTGTCTGTCAAACTTGGCCTTTTCTGAATTCACGGTGATGACAAATTTAATTCAATGACTATGCTTTTCAGGTGTCCTCTAGGAATCTGGATTACATCAACATTAAAATCTGACATGAAATGCCTTAGTTTATCTTTGTGACCTCAGTCCTGAAGGGAAATGTATTCTGTATTACTAGGTTTTTACAAATTCCTTCAGTGAGTAACAAGTCTAAATGATGAGTTAAGCAGGTGACTGAGCCAAAGAAGAAGAGTTATATGTTAAATAATTACTGTGATGCCAGTTTTTTATCTGTCATTTAGGTATCTGAGTGCCCACGTGAAGAAACCAATGTTTTTGAGCAAAGACAGTTTCAAAGTACATGTTACAATGCTTCATTCTTCGACATGGCAGTACTCACTAGAAGAGTTCTCTTACCTTCAGGTCATTTGCTGTTCCTTATTTATTCTAAGAAGATGGTGCTTTGTAGAGTCCCTTGAAAATAGAAGAATGCCATAATTAATTAAATTCAAAACCTTGTGAATGGGTTATACAGTAAATCATTTCTCAAATAAGACATTAAAGGTCCTATAAGGCAACCAGCTGCTCACTTTCTCCTGACATGCAGTTTTGAAATCATATGCTAAGACTGAGAGAACAGAAGATAAAGCATGTTGGGTCCTATAGTAACCAGACTGGACAGCATCGGCCGTGCCCTCTTCCCTCATGTTAATTGGGCAAAAATGAGTAGTAGACTCCTTTTATGAAAGCCCACTGAGCATTTAAATCTCATCTGTTTTGCAGCAAATGATTACTTATCCACTTGGCAGGCTAATAGTGGAAATTTGAATACATTTCAACTTTAGGCTTGGGAAAATAAAATTTCCAAGATGATTCTAAACAGGTAAAATAGCCCAATATTTATGGTAGTAATTTTAAAGAAAATCAACATTTATGTGCATATTTTACTAGGTAATATTTATGTAAATAGCTACATAAAATTATAAAACTTAAGAACTGCTGTATAAAAGGAAAATTCTTAATAAAAAAGAAATGTTTTACTAATTTGATAAACCTGAGTTAAGTTCATGTTTTTGAGTTAAACTGCAAAAAGGAAAGTTTTTTCTTTTACTTTCCACATTATTATTTATAAATTGTATCTTTTCCTACAAAGAAGAAAGGGAACTAGTTTATAACAACTGACAATTTTCTTTTCCTTTCTTCCTGCTTCTCTCTTCCTGTCCCCTCCTTCCTTTCCTCCTTCTTTTTCTTTCTTTTTTCTTTCACTTTTTTCTGCCTTCCCTCCCTCCCTCCTTCCCTTTCTCCTTTTCTCCTTCCCTCCCTCCTTTCCTCCCTTCTTCCCTCCCTTTCTCCCTCCCTCCCTCTCTTCCTGACTAGAAGAGTTCTCCTACCTCCAGGCCTCTTGCTGTTTCTTATTTATTCTTAGAAGACGGTGCTTTGGGATACTTCACTTAATATAATTGTTTCTAATGACATCCATTTCCCGGCAAATTCCAGTAATTCATCATTTTTGATGGCTGAGTAGTACTCCATTGTATAGATGTACCACAGTTTCCTTATCCACTGGTCAACTGTTGGACATTTGGGCTGATTCCATGACTTTGCTATTGTAAACAGTGCTGCTATGAACATGGTCGTGCTTGTGCTATGGAGGTGAACCTCTGCTGTATGGGGGGTTATTCCCAAAAGTGGAATAGCAGGGTCATATGGCATTTCAATCTTTAATTTCTTTAAGAATCTCCAGACGGCTCACCAGAGTGGCTGTATGAGCCTGCATTCCCACCAGCAATGTAGGAGAGTTCCCCTCTCTCCACATCCTCTCCAACATTTGTCGTTGTTAGTATTGTGGATTTTTGCCATCCTGACCGGGGTGAGATGATATCTCAGGGAAGTTTTGATTTGCATTTCCCTGATGGATAAAGAAGTGGAGCATTTTTGAAGATATTTGTTAGACATTTTAATTTCATCCCTGGTAAAGTTTCTTTTAAGTTCCAGGGCCCATTTTTTAATTGGGCCATTGGTTTCCTTGGTGTTTAGTTTTCTAAGTTCTTTGTGCACTCTGGACAATAGAGCTCTATCAGACATGTGGTTAGTGAAGATTTTCTCCCATTCTGTGGGTTGCCTTTGAGCTCGTTTTACAATCTCTTTATCTGAACAGAAGCTCTTTAATTTCACAAGATCCTAACTGTTGAGAGTTGGTAGCAGTGACTGTGCCATTGGATGTCTGTTTAGGAAATGCTGGCCTAGCCCAATCAGCTCGAGGGAGTTCCCTATCCTTTCAACTATGGTTTTTATAGTCTCTGGCCTGATATCAAGGTCCTTGATCCATTTGGAATTAAGTCTTGTACATGGTGACAAGAAAATTAAGTGCCGTATGTACTCCCTAATAGGTGGCTCCTAGTACCAAACCCACCCAGCCCACTTAGAGACAGTAATTCCAAGGATTATGAACAGGAGGGATGGGGTAGGAGGGCCACACCAGAAACAAGGAGAGAAGGGACCATGTTACAGCAGGGAAAATAGGCCTCCACCAAGGACCCAAATAAGCAATGAGACATCTGATTAAGTTCACAGACTTTTGTTCCTGATCATTTACTACTGAGGGGGTGTGATCTCACCAGAAGAGGAGGGCATATAGTCTGGCAGATAAAAAGTAACAATTTTGCAAATGGGTGATAGACCCCTCCCTCACTGTGGTTTCCCACTTATATTACATCTACCTTTGAATGTGCTTTTATCACAAGACTCTAACAGCTTTTTGTCTCTGGCCAGGGGGTAACATACAATGCCCACCAGGATGGAGTGAAGGGCATTGCAGGAGCAGCAAAACTGCAAAAGAAAATCAACAAACCACAATCCAGAACTTCAGAGACTCTATATCAACCACTTAGAACTAGGCCAGCTTAATCTTTCCCCATCTTGAAGCTCAGGGAAATTTGCGGAAGAGGGGGCAGTAAGAGTGTAAGAGCATAAGGATGGGAGGAGCAATGATATGTAAGATACTCTATACTAGTTAGGGCTGAAGCAATCATAATTGGACTTTGCATGCCCTGCACATTGTCCAACACACTGTTGACCTCACAAAGTCTAGCATCTGCTAAAGGCACCAAGATCCTTGGAGGCAAAGGATTGGCAGCCACAGCAGTGTTCCTATTCCTAAGGGGAACAGGGAAAGGGTTCGGGAAAGGCCACTGGGTCCTTGTATGTCATCGGAGAGGAGGGCCCAGAGGAAAATCAGACATGCACAAGAAAGGACTCTCTGGGAATTGGGGTGGGAGGCACTGGGGGATGGGGAGGGAGAGGGGTGGGGAGGGGGAGCAGGGGGTACGGGGGGAGGAGGAGGGAGGGAGGGAACTGGTGTACCTAATAAGTTTGTATGAGCTGAAATAAAAAAAAAAAAGAAGACGGTGCTTTGTAGAGTCTCTTGAAAATAAAAGAATGCCCTGAATTTCAAATCCTGCTGAGATTACAAGTGTGTCTATTCACGTTGACTAATTTTTAAATTATGTTTTTTAATGATGTTTTCAAATTCCAATACATAACTATTACAAACTTCAAGAAGACTATAACCCTTTTTGTCTTTGTTCCAACAAAGATATAGACTAAAGAACCCATATAGTAATTTAGCCAAAATACCTAGATTTCATGTATAAAAATATTTAACTGATATATTTCATAAGGAAAGTTTTATATAGCATGGTATATTTTTTAAAAAGTGTTCTAGATGAACCTATGTTTTGCTCTGCAAATTGCTTTTGCTTGTGATCCAATTCACCAAACTCTCTCTCTTAATGTTCATGAAATCTTACAATCCTGAACTCATTTCTTTTTGTTCTACAGTGTCAGCTGGAAAGTTTCTCCTTGCTCTTGTTTTCTGGAGATGTACTACCTTCTCTCCAAAATGTAGCTTATATGGCAGCACCTGTACACAGCATCCTTGGTATCTCTGTCTTTGCTAGGGTTCTTCTTTGATTCAAATTTAACAAATGTCACTGAGTACCAGGTACACACATTGTAAAGAGCTGAAGACACAGCTGGAAAGAAAAATTAATGCTGTTTTTTCTCTTAGGAATGATATGGAGGTATGTAAGAATTAAAAACGAGAAATACAGAAATATGTTTATTAATATGTATGTACATATGCGCATACAACATATTTACAAATGAATTTTTATAGCAGTTGACACAGCCTAAGGCAAACTTTAAGCAATTTATCTGCTATATTTCTAAGCAGTATATGTGTTGGTATTTATGATTCTATCTACTCTTTAGATGAAAAAAGAGAAGATAAGGATTTCTTAAACACTGTTAAGAAAGTTCTTTGATTTTAACATTTTGCTTTGCATTAATGCTCACTAAGTATGAGTTAAGTTTCTTTTATATGTCTATGGTGTCTCCTACAACAGTAACTGAATTCTGTAGGCTTTTAAATGACCATGTGCCTTTTATATTTTAATGGTCTAAAATAATATATGTCAATAGGATGCCTTTCCACATTGTCACATTCTACTTTACTACCAATTAAAATTTTAATTATTTCACTGCTTCATAAAGCCAGGGGCTAGACATCTAACAGCCAGTATTTTACTGAGACTAGCCAGAAAGCAATCTCCAAAATACCACCTAAGAGTTTGTTCTTAAAATTATTCCATCTCTCCTGTGTCTGGTTGTACAATTATAGATTTAGAATGCAATATTATAGACTATGAATAAAAGAAATGTGAAAAGACTATCATTGGTACTCTTAAGAGATGGCTTATAACAAAAAAGAAGGCAGGGTTAATTGGAAAGGGGAAGACACCTTGCAAAGCTGAGTCAATACCTCAAAATAACTGAAGAACAAGTGATTGGAAGTCAAAGTAGAAAATTATAATTCCTTGTTCAATGTTTGAACCTAGACATATTTCAGATATTAAATATCCTTCTTGCAGTATGAGGATATTAACTTTTGAAGGAATTACAGTAGTGTGGTTCATTTTTGCTGAATCAATATGATTCAGCTCACCCCAATTTTCAGCTCTCGGTAGGCAATGACTCAAATTAATAGCAAACTTATGAATTACAAGGATTTTTCTCAATGCGGATCAGCATTATCAACTTTGATCTAATGCCTCACATAGAATCAGGTGAAGTCTCAGTGATAGCAGCCTTGCAGTGCAGATTTTCCTTTGCTCAATGTCGCATCCTCATTTTTTTCTTTTGTATTTCCGAAGGCATTCAGCATCAGTCTTCCAGCTTGAAATTCACCACTTCAGATTTTACAAAATGAGAGGTCAATCTAAAATAAGCAACATATTTAAATAGAATTCAGGTCAAACTCTTCTAAACAACTTTAGAACAAAATATAAAGTAGCTGCAGTTCTCAGCTTATGATTCTGGGAAAATAGAACATTGTCGCATTAAGGAATTGAGTATGACATGACATTAGTGTTGTTTGTTCTCAATTCTTTCCTTCCTACTGTGAATTTTATTTCCTACTTGCATCAAGACCTATTGTTATTTTATTACATCAATACTTATTTTAAAGTTCAGAACAGTAAAAAAAAAATGTTCTGGAGGGAACCCTCCCATTTTCTCTCACTTTCCTTATGATATTGAGTATTTTGTAGCTAATTCACTTGAATGCCTACTTTATTATATGGTGTTAGTTTTGTATCTTTTTGCATTCATGAGGGTGTATATGCATAAACATGCATATGTGGATGCATTTGTGCACACAAGTGTGGAGGCCACAAGACAGACTTCTGTTGCTCTTCAGGATCCATTTATCTCTTTCTGGGACTTGAGACTACCCAATTAAGCTATGCTGGCTAGAAAAGATGCCCAAGGGATTCTCTTATCTCTGTTTCCCTAGCACTGAAATTACAAACACACACTACCATGCACAACTTTTCTTATGGAAACAATGGGTCAAGCTCATGTTTTCATGCTTACATAGAAGCACCATATTGACTGAGTTATGTCTGCAGATTCTGTTTCAAACTTTAGATACTGAATACTGAGCAGAAACATCATAGTTATAATTGGAATCTTTGCCTTAGATGTTTATGGAATGGTAAATCTCCCTGAAAGGTAGTGACCACGTAGTACATTTCATAATGTGTCCTTAGAAATTTTTGTAATGGCCTGAGTAGGAGCAGTGATCCCGAAGACAAAAACTACATGCTCCCTCTTTATGCCTCTTTTGTCAATTATTCAGCTATTAATTATTTTAAATCCTTTGGTAGTGAAGCAGAGGTTAATTAGGCAGGGATTATAAAATATATTGTAATGTTGTTAGGGGAGTAATATCTCTAAACTTCTGGGAATGATCAAACCTCATAGCTTGGTAGTATGCTAGGACACCACTGGCAGGCATCTTGAATTCAATAGAATCTTTTAATTCTCTATGCCAAATTGATTTTTGTCTTGTACATTATCTCAATACCTATAGGAAGTTACAATTGGACTGCAGTTATTAAGGTGTGTGAAGGGAATTGCAAGAGGCAAAATGGTCTCAGAACCCTAACACAAATGCCTAGTACATATGCGAAGTATGGAATACCCTCCAGATAGAGAGTCAAATCAATTTGAATTAAACAAGATAAACTATGAATTCAATAAGCATGTGTGTGTGTATGTGTATGTGTGTGTGTGTGTGATTAAGTTTTATAAGGAAAAAATACATGGTTTATTCAAATAGTAAAGCAACTTAAATCAATATCATTTTGTGCTTGCTTTTTAAAAAATTTCTTGCTAGTTTTAAAATCATTAATTGTTTATAAGGTCATTTTTAAGTCTTTATAGTACCAAAAGCATCATAAAGCAGAAAAGGCTGATTGGGATATGCAGCTCTGTGATCTAACTCTACTTTATCATGAACTAGGTGTGTGACTTTGGAAAAAATTACTTAAACTTCAAGACTGTTTTCTAACTAAGGAAAGGATGTTGGACTTCATAATCTCTGGCAGCACAATTCAAATATGCAAATAACTCCAAATCTAGAACACTTGATTTAAACAGCAGTCCACAACCATTAGTGCTGAAGATGAAAATTTGGGAAGTAGAGCAGAATCTTCTCATTAACAGTTATGCGTTTATGGACATCTGCCTGATTAAAAAAAAGTGTGCTATATCCATGTTAGTCTTATATATTATTTACTCATTCATGTATTCTCACTGAAAAGAATATATTATGACATGAATAAATATAAAATGCTGGCACCAAATAATTCAATAAGAGCATTAATCTTTATTAGAAATGCAGGGTAAATTTTCAGTATTTAGTCCAGCCCTTGAGCCATGTATTAAAAACACCTGCTAGATTAACTGTAAGTGAGAGGTAGAAAAACTTGGGGAAAATAAATGAATACACTTCTGTTTAGCTTTTTTATTAAAGAAGAGATCATTAAAAGTAGTTAAAAAGCCATTCCAAATGCCGGTTAAAAATTAGAAAGGATTTTTCTCAGGGTGGCTCAAGAGTAGCTCCAGTGACAATGAGGAGAGTTTTTGTTGCTTCATAAAGTGGGTAAATGCGCACATGCAAGGACTTTTGCTTGCTGGGCAGCAGAAACCTTCCACTTTTATTAATAGGCAGAGGCTTGTGTGTCTCATCTCAAACAACACCACTATTATTTCCATTGTCTTCTTCCCACCACGTGGAATGGGGTCTACATCATACTCAGAAGACTCCACTAGAAAGATAGCTTCCTGTGCAAATCCTCCCTTACTATAACATAGGATGCATTTTTTTCTTTTTACTTTTTTTCCCAATCATACAAGTTCAATAGGTACCCCAGTCCTCTTCCTCCCTTCACCCCTCCCCAATCCCAACTTGCACTCTCCCCCCCTTTTCCCCTTCCTTTCACCCCTCCTTTCCTCCCCTTCTCCCAATGCCTCTCCCTTCTCCCTTCCATCTTTTGGAGCATCCCTCCCTGTGAATGCCACATTTTCCTTATCCATTCATCAACTGTTGGGCATTTGGGTTGATTCCATGACTTTGTTATTATAAATAGCTCTGCTATGAACATAGTTGTGCTTGTGTTACTATAGTGAATTTTTTGCATTGTGGGGGATTACTCTCAAAGTGGTATAGCAGGATCATATGGCATTTCAATCTTTAACTCTTTTAGAAATGGCCAGACGGATTGCCAGAGTGGTGTATAAGCCTGCATTCCCACCAGCAATGTAGGAGAATTCCCTTCTCTCCACATCCTCTCCAGTATTTGGTGGTGTTTGTATTGTGGATTTTTGCCATCCTGACCGGGGTGAGAGGATATCTCAGGGAGGTTTTGATTTGCATTTCCCTGGTGGTTAAGGATGTGGAGCATTTTTTAAGATATTTGTTAAACATTTCAATTTTGTCCCTGAAAAAGTTTCTTTTGGTTCCCAGGCCCATTTTTCAGTTGGGCCATTTATGTCCTTGGTGTTTAGTTTTTTAAGTTCTTTGTGCACTCTGGATAATAGAGCTCTATCAGATATGTGGTTAGTAAAAATTTTCTGCTATTCTGTGGGTTGCCTATTTGTTCAGTTTATGATCTCTTTATCTGAACAGAATCTCTTTAATTTCATAAGATCCCATGTGTTGAGTATTGGTTCTAGTGACTGTGTTGTTGGATTTCTATTTAGGAACTGTTGCCCTAACCCAATCAGTTCGAGGGAGTTTCCTATCCTTTCAACTAAGGTTTTTATAGTCTCTGTCCTAATGTTGAGGTACTTGATCCACCTGGAATTAAGTTTTGTGCATGGTGACAAGTACAGGTCCAGCCTTACTCTTCTGCTTGTGGACATCCAGTTTTGCCAGCATTTGCTGAAAAGCTTGTTCTTTTTCCATTGAATTTTTAGGCCCCTTTGTCAAAGATCAAATGGTTGTAATTGTGTGGGCTTATATCTGGGTCTTCAACCCTTATCCATTGAGCCAGTACTGGATTGTTTTTATTACTGTGGATTTGTAATATAGACTAACATTTGGTATGGTGATACCTCCAGCAGTGTTTTTGTTACTCAGGATAGTTTTCCCATACTGTACCTTTTGTGTTTCTATATGAATTTTGAGATTGGTCATTTTTTTTAAAGAATTGCTTTGGGATTTTGATTCATATAGCATTGAATCTGTATAATGCTTTTAGTAGGATGGTCATTTTTATGATGTTGATTCTGCTGATTCAGGAGCATGGGAGGACTTTCCGCCTTCTGGTGTCTTCTGTAATTTCTTTCTTTAGGGTTTTTAAGTTTTCATTATAAAGGTCTCTCACTTCTTTGCTTAGGTTTATAACAAGGAATTTCGATTTTTTAGGGGCTATAGTGAATGGAATTGTTTCTCTTAGGATTTTTTCAGTTTTTTCATCCTGGGGATATAGGAAGGCCACTGATTTTTGTACGTTTATTTTGTATCCTGCCACCCTGCTGAAATTCTGTATTAGTTCCAGGTGTTTATTGGTGGAGTTTTTATGGTCATTCAGATATATGATCATGTCATCTGAAAATAGAGATATCTTGACTTCTCCTTGCCAATTTGAATCCTTTTATCTCCTTCTCTTGTCTTATGGCTCCAGCTATAAGACTTCAAGTACAATTTGAATAGTAATGGTGAAAGTGGACAGCCCTGTATAGTTTCTGATTGAAGCTAGAATGCTACAAGCTTTTTGTATAAAGCTTGTTGTATAAAGCTTTTACTATATTAATAAAGGTTCCTTGCATTTAAACTGTCTCTAGCGTTTTGATCATAAAAGGATGTTGGATTTTGTCAAAAGCTTTTTCTGCATCTATGGAGAGTACCATGTGTCTTGGATTTTGGATTGGTTTGTATGATGAATTATATGTATTGATTTGTGTATGTTGAACCAAACTTGTGTGCCTATGATAAAGCCTACTTGATCACAGTGAATGATCTTTTTGATATGTTTTTGAATCCAATTTGCTAAGATTTTTGTTGAGAATCTTTGCATCTGTGTTCATCAAAGAGATTGGCCTAGAGTTTTCTTTTTAAGTATATCTTTATTAGGTTTTGGGGTTAGTATGATATTAACTTCATAGAAAGAATTTGGAAGTGTTCCTTCCTTTGAAATTTGATGGAACAGTTTAAGGACTATTGGTGTTAGTTCTTTCCTAAGTGTTTGGTACAATTCTGTGCTGAATCCATCTGGGCCAGGACATTTTTTGGTGGGAAGATTAAAGATTGCTTCATTTCTTTATGTGTTATAGTACTATTTAAATAATTCAAATCTTCCTGATTCAATTTAGGTAAGTTGTGCTTACTCGGGAATTCATTCTTTTGTGTTACAACATTTCATGGAGTATGTTTTTAAAATATGACCTCATAATTCGCTGAATTTCTTGAGTATCAGTTGTGATAACTACATTTTCATTTCTAATTTTGTTCATTTGGGTTTTCTCTTTCTTGATTTTGGTTAATTTAGCTAGGGTGTATCAATATTATTAATTTTTTCAAAGAACCAGCTTTTTGATGGGTTGGTTCTTTGTATCATTTATCTTATCTCAATTTCAGATATTTCTCCCTTGATTTTGTTGATTTCCTCTCTTCTACTGCTTTTGGGATCAGATTGTTCTTGTGTCTCTAAAGCTTTAAGCTGCATTGTTAAGTTATTTATTTGTCATGTTTCTAATTTTTTGATATAGGCATGGCTTTCATTGTATCTCAGAAATTTTGATATGTTGTATTTTCATTATTGTTAGCTTTAGGAAATCTTGAATTTCTTTTATGATTTCTTCCTGAACCCAATTCTCATTTAGCATCATAATGTTTAGTTTCCAAAAGTTGGTGTATTTTCTGCTGTTTGTTGTGTTGTGGATGTCAAGCTTTAGACCATGGTGGTTTGATAAGGTACAGGCTAGAATTTTAACTTTCCTGTATATGTGGAGATTCATTTTGTGGCCCAATATGTAGTCTATTTTGGAGAAAGATCCATGTGCTGCTGAGAGAAATGTGTATTCTTTCATGTGTGGATGAAAAGTTCGATAGAGATCTATAAGGTCCATTTTAGCAAGAGTTTGATTAAGTTCCAATGTGTCTCTGTTGAGTTTTTGACCTGTTGATCTATCCCATGTTGAGAGGGCGGTATTGAAATCCCCAGGAATTTAGATGGTGAAGCTTTTGCTTAATGAATGTGTAGTAGCCTGTATTAGGTGCATATATATTCAGTATTGTGAAGTCTTCCTTGTGAATTGTACCTGTGACTAAAATGTAATATCTATCTGTGTCTCTTATGATTTTTTTTTGTTTGAAGTCTCCTTTGTCAGATCTCATAACTGCTACTCCTGTTTTGTTTTCCTGGTTCCATTAGCTTAGTGGTCATGTAAGCCTTCAAGTTGTCTTTTGGTAGAAAGTTTTTCTTTCACAACATAAGATGCATTTCCTCTATTCTTTCAAGGTAATATTCCCCCTTTCTGAGTAATTGAAAACACAATTCACCAACACAATGTCATCCTTGAGCTTCTTTGCCAATCTCGTAATACAAAAATGTGCAACTACAGATAAATATTAAAGTTTTTCCAATTCGAAAAGAACAAATCAACCCAGGAGTATACTTTGAAAGATATAAATGAATAGTACACTTATGAAAAATTTAAAATGCTAGAAAATGCATGAACACATTTTGAGCTCAGTAATAAGTCAAGAAATAAAAGTAGAAATGTTAATGAACCACTGTTCTCTAATGACCAATCATAACTTTGAAAATGGTAATATTGATATTGCTTACAGTAGAAGAAAATGGAATTTATTCCATAAATTCCATATTAAAACTCTACTACCATACATATCTTCAATCCCAGTCTTCTAAACTCACCTTAGTTGATATATAAATATCATCTAGGAAAAGGCACCAACGAAAGTTAAACCAACCCATTCAACACCTAGGCAAACATTATCAATAACTATCCAAGTGCAGTAATACTGTCCAACTCGTATCAGTCATAATTCAAATCCATAAGAAATAACAAAAACCAATACAATGAATCTCCTATAAAAAAGATCAACTCCAAAATGATGGAATCTACCCAGAATAAATCCATGGAAAGCAGTCAGAAATGATTTTCAAAGCCTGATCTTTATTATGATCAAAAAAATGAAAGAGGAAATCTGAGAGGAGTTAAATGTCTGTATCAACCAATATAAGCAGGAGCACAACAGGCACTTGGAGGAATGAGAAAAGCAGTTGAAGAAACAAAGCTAGGCATAGAACACTTGAAAAAATGTCAAGCAGAGATTAAACTCTAAAAATCAAAAGTATCCTCAACCCGAAACTCGAGAGTCTTAGCAGAACTAACAAAGCAGAAAATAGAATATCAGATCTAGAAGACAAAATGACAGAACAAACTAATTTAATGAAAGAGGTGGTAAAAGCCAAAAAGATACTTGAGATCAAGAAACCCAAAATTTCACACCCAAGAAAATTTTCGACTATTATACAAGAAAACTTTCCACATCTAAAGAAAAAGATGCCCATGAAAATACAAGAGGTATATTGCACTCCAAATGGATATGACCAAAATAGAAACTCACTATAGCAAATAATCATCAAAACACTACAAATACAAGACAAAGAGAATGTATTCAGAGCTTGAAGAGAAAAAAGTCGCTTTTCAAAAAAATCTATTAAAATAGAAACTAATTCTTCAATGCAAATAGTAAAGGTCAGAAGAACTTGGAGAGATGTACTTTAAATTATGAATGAGCACAAATGTCAGATTGATTTACCCATCAAAACTATCAGTCATGATTGAAGGTAAAAGAAAAATTTTCCACCATAAAGACAAACTGAAGGTTTACATACCCATAAAACCAGGGTTACAAAAAACACTAGAAAAGATACTCAATCTTGAAGAAAAGAACAAATATATCCAAGAGACTAGAAGGGAAATATAACACCAAGGCAACTTCTAAACTAAGTAATACACATATAAAAATCACTAAACACAAAAAATGACAGGAATCAACAGGCATCTCTCAATTATAATCCTAAACATCAATGCAATTAATCCACCAATCAAAAGACATAGGCTACAAACATGGATTAGAAATCACAACCCATCAATCTGTTGCCTTCAGTAAACATATCTCACCACAAAAGATAGACACATTCTCAAAGTAAAAGGCTGGTTAAAAATTCTTCAAGTTAATGGAGCAAGAAAACAAGCAGGTGTAGAAATAATAGAGTCTGACAAGATCAACTGCAAACCAAAGAAAATCCTAAGAGACACATAAGGAAACAACATTTCAGTCAAAGGAACAATTCATCAGGAAGACTTCACAATACTGAACATGTACACAACAAATGTGGGCTCATACATTTCATTAAACAAATAGTACATTGTCTAAAATAATAAGTCAACCCCAATATGATAAGAGTAGAGGATCTCAATACCTGACTTTCAACATTGGATAGGTCAACTGGCCAAAAATTGAACAGAGACACACTGGAACTGAAACTAACCATTACCCAAATGGATCTAACAGATCTTTATTGAACCTTCTATCCAAGCACACGGAATACACATTCTTCTCAGCAGCCCACAGAACTTTATCCAAAATAGATCATATACTGGGTCACAAAAATGAATCTCCACATATATAGGAAAGTTGAAATTATAGCCTGTGATTAATCAGACCACCATGGAATAAAGCTTGACATGCAAAACAAACAACAGAAAATATACTGATTTTTGGAAATTGAATACCATGATGTTGAATGAGGAATTGGTTCAGATATAAATCAAAAAGAAAATTCAAGAATTCATAGACATGAATGATCATGAAAATGCAACATATCAAAATCTCTGAGACATGATAAAAGTTGTCCTAAGTGGAGAAGATGGCAACACCTGAACAATATGTAGCCAAGCAAAGTTCAGAAACTGCAAAACTGAAAAAAACAACCAACCTCAATCAGAATACCAATACAATACCCTACAATGTTCACCTGGAAAAAACCAGCCAAATCTCTCCCCATCCTGAAGCTCAAGGAACCTTTCAGAAAGAGGAGGTAGAAAACTTCAAGAACTTAAAGATGGGGAGGTCTAGCAATGGACAAGATACTCCTCTCAGGTCTGGCTTGCAGCAGCCAGTATCTCATTGCAATAGGATTGGACTTTACCTGACCTACACAATAGCTGTCATGTCAACAAGCCTCCATAGACTAGCAAAGATCTCAGAATAGATGGCTTCAGGCAGCAGGATCCTTAGAGGCAAGGGGTTAGACAGATATAGTGGAATTCCTTTGTTAGTGGACAGTTCAAGAAGGGACCCCAAGTTATGCCACAGAGACCTGAACCCTCACTAGTATAGAAGACTCAGAGGGAACTTGAAAGCCCATATAATCTGAAGTTCTGGAGGTTTGGAGGCAGCAGGGAGAAACATCAAGAGAAGAGGGAGGGAGGAAAGGGGACAGGGAGGAGTGGAAGAGAAAGCAGGATGAGGGGAATAGGAGGGATGAGGGAAAGGGAAGGAGGTGGGAGAGACTACCTACAATTGAATCTGTATAACTAGGTAAAAACTAAAATTAAACCCGAGTCACTGAGCTGCCGCTGAGAACTCAGCTGCCTCCCTCGAGCACCCTCGCTTCCCTACGCTCCGCCCCCTCCCCCACCTGACTTCTTCCGCGGGCCGTTTCCACCGAGGAAAAGGAATCGTATTGTATGTCCGCTATCCAGAACCTCCATTCTTTCAACTCCTTTGCTGATGCAAGTAAGGGTGATGACCTGGGTTGCAGCAGCCAGTATCTCATTGCAATAGGATTGGACTTTACCGGACCTGCAAAATAGCTGTCATGTCAACAAGCCTCCATAGACTAGCAATCCTACTGGATTATATCCATATAAGAATTCAGCAGAGAAACGGCAGGAAGACCCTTACTACTGTCCAAGGGATCGCTGATGATTACGATAAAAAGAAACTAGTGAAGGCGTTTGAGAAGAAATTTGCCTGCAAGGGCACTGTAATTGAGCATCCAGAATATGGAGAAGTAATTCAGCTACAGGGTGACCAGTGCAAGAATATATGCCTGTTCCTGATAAAGATTGGACTGGCCAAGGACGATCAGCTGAAGGTTCATGGGTTTTAAGTGCTTGTGGCTCTCTGAAGCTTAAGTGAGAATTACCTTGCAATGAGTAGAATTCCCCTTCTGTTCCTTGTCACAAGTTTAAAAACCTCACAGCTTGTATAATGTAACCATTTGGGGTCCGCTTTTAACTTGGACTAGTGTAACTCCTTCATACAATAAACTGAAAAGAGCCCCCCCTCAAAAAAACTAAAATTAAAATAATAAAAGAAAGAAAATAAACACACTGAATGGTTAAAAAGAAAAAGTCCAGTGTGACGTCTTGACTCTTAACTTCAGTATGTTGAGAGTCAGAGACAGGGAATCAGGGACTTGCTGGAGGATGGTCTAGCTCCACATTCAGTGAATAAATGAAGCGGACAGTGATGGAGCAGGTCACCATGTTTCTACTCCTGGCCTTTTTGAATACACATGATTGCATCTGCATGCATATGTGCACACGTACACACAGAGAGACACATGTACACACACACACACACACACAATCCCCGTGCCTAGCAAAATACGAATATTCTAAAATCCCCCTTTAAAATTATAATGTCATTTACTGCAACTCCATCCAAGAAGCTTATTTTAGCAATAAATAGTGGTCATCAATGACTATATGACTGTGGAGCACTTTTCTCCAGCAAGAACATCCAACCATCACAGGAGTGAGGACAGAAAGAATAGGTAAACTACTCTCAGCCTTAAATAGTGGACACATATGCCATAACTGGAGGGAGAAGCAAAACCTCCTGGTTACACAAGATGCTAAGAATTAATGAAGACTTTGAGTTTCAGTTCTCAATATGACATATACCCCATCCCCGAAAGTTCTGTGGAAGAGAAGCAGGACGAATGTTAGAGACAGATGATGGGGAAAAACATTCAGAATATTGTATGTCATAAACTATGCACCCTCAACAAGGGTGATAGCCACTGATAGCTATCAACTAATCAGAAAATCAAGGGGACCCCAAAAAGTTCTTATAAACCTACCCACAGGTGCAGTAAGGCAGACAAATATATTTATCAGTATGCACGCATGAATAAACCCTTCAGATTCCAAGGGAAAAATCCCAAAATCAGTGCCACATGGGAAGCCTAAGATGAAACCAAACGACTATACCCAAACCAGAATAAAAGGAAATAGATATAAAAAGAAAAAAAGGATTGACAGGTAAGGAGGGGAAAAGAGAGGACAACTAATCATAAAGCAGATAGAAGATTCTGCATATATATGGCAATAACAAAAAGCAAAATCTATCAACAAATTAAAGAAAAAATATAGAATATAGAATATCATGATTATCAAAGGAATTCTAGAAAATTAGGTATTAATGTAGAGATCTTTCAGAATTAGTGACTTTGAAGGCAATCATAGTAAAGGCTGTCGCATAATTTATATTGTTATCAAAATGTTTGAATAATTCTCAAACAGGTATAATGAATACCGAGTTAATTATTGTTCAGCATCATCATTAAACCACATTTTTTAATGGTTGATTATGTGTGTGGGGGGTTTTATTTATTAAATATTAGAAATAAAAATGAATATTAATGGTTTTGTTCTTATTGGTCTGAGAATTTTCTGATTCTCTTAGATATGATGTATTTGTAAGAAATCAATGAAAACATTTAAAAATCATAGAAGTGAGAAAGATATGTATGAGATGGAGAAGAAAGAGTCTCTGGGAAATGTGCTTTTCTTACATTTAATTCTATTGTGCTCACAGACCTGTGCTGCAGGTAAAGGACATATTCTTGCACAGAGCTAGGAGACTCCAGCTTACATTGAAATCTAATAAACATTCTCTCGTACTTTCAACAAAGGTCAAAATGCACTTATTTACCAATCAAAATCCTAAGAGTCCTTTGATGCCACATTTTTAAACTGTTTCCCAAACTGATAGCATAATAATCATCATTTATTTTCCTTTTTCCCCATCTACTTCCAAAAAGGTTTATAAAACAAAAAAGAGGGAGTTCACTTTCAGTTTCCCTAAGGGCTTTTTTCTCTTCCTTTCTCAGTATATTTTGATAAAGATGCAGTAATAAGGATGCTTTGCTGTTTTTCATACTTATTTATTTTGATAACTCTTAAATGAACAAAGATACATTCTCCTAAAAATGAATGTCTTGAACTGCATTTTTTCTTACTAAAGAGGCCAGTTATTTATGGAGATATAGTCCAACCTGCAGAAGATTAGCAAAAGAAATGCACAGTGGCATTATTAAGCCAAATCGATCTGCACCTGAAAAAGGAGAAAGCCTTTTATGGAGGGTGCAATTTGCAATGTAGAGCATGCAGACAAATAGCAGCATCATCAGGATGGCCCTCCCAGAGCCATTGTGCTGATCAGCCAAAGTGAAAATCCTAAACAGCCTTATTCAATGGATTAGCATATTCCAACAGTAGCACACTCTGACTTTCCTCAGCTCATCACCACAGCTGTAGGGCATCTGCACATTTTCTAATTCCTCGCTTTTCTTTCCCCTCAAACATTCTCCAATTAAGTTAGTACTGAAGTTTTGTGCTTTCATTAATAATTTCACCTGGAATTTTGTTATGGACATAGGAAGAACTGTATTATGCGAAAAAAGTGGCACTGCACTGCTGGTCAGTCACATGAGTGAGGGTCATCACTGAGTTTATACTTTTAATCATATGACATTGATAAAAGATCTGTTTTAGATAACTACACATAATGAAATGAAAAATGGAGCTTAAATTCTAAATTACTGTAGTCATATTTATATAATCTACTTCTTCTAAATGTGATAAATTGGTAGGAGTTTCATCCACCTGAACCTCTTAATTTGGGGATGGAAATATAATTATATTGATTAAAGTGAGAGTGTTCTACCTTTACTAACATGTACACTCTTATCTTTGCACTGTAATAAATAAATTTATGTAAGTAAATTAAATAAAATGGCAGCATATAATTTCATTTTGCTACATTGTACCATATTTTTGAGGTATTTAATATTTCTTTGAATGAGAAAAGTGACGGAAAATAAACTAAGAAACTACCACAATCTTGGTCGAAAATGGCTGAAAATAATCACAATCATTACAGAAGCTACAACAAAAGTGAAGTAGTAATTAACAAAACTGATTCTTTAGAAGGAAGAAAGGAATGAAAGAAGGAAGGAAGGAAGGAAGGAAGGAAGGAAGGAAGGAAGGAAGGAAGGAAGGAAGGAAGGAAGGAAAGAAGGAAGGAAGAAAAGAAAGAGGAAAAGAGAAAAAAGAAAGACAGAGGGATAATAAAATAACTGATCCTTATTAAAATAATTTGGAGGGTATCTACCAGATAAAAAACAATCCAACTGAACCAAGATACCAAATAAGAAATCGAGAAGGAAAATAAGTGTGGGAGTGTTGATCATTCAGTAGTAAGTCTACATTCTGTTCAGAAGTCAAATCCTGTGCCTGGTTCATCTTCACAGCATAAAATTACATAGAATATTCCATAAATATTTGTTAGAATGAAAAGTTTGCATTAGGAAGCTTCAAATGTTTTTATCCAGTAAGTTCTAAAAGCCAAAGCCTGATATTTTAGACGAATTTATTTGGGCACTATTTAAAGCATTTGTAAAGTGTACCTGAAAGCAAAGAAAATGTTTTAGGAAGAACATGACTATTACCTTAAAGTGAACAATATACATAATAAAGAATCGTAGGAAGCAAACTCAAAGATTCATTCAGCCCTTTCATTATAATTCTGTGATAATAGATATTTTATAAATTCTATATCTCTATGGCATAATAGATATTTTATAAATTCTATATCTCTATGGCATATACTACATGTGCAGCCTCTTTAAATGTTTGCAAAATCTGAGCTTAAATAAATATTTCTCTTGAGCTATTTTTTTCAACTTAGAATCCAATAAATTCAAATCATGATTTAGTATAATAAATGAGATGACTTATGCCCATTAACTGCATTTTATTTTAATAAGTAAACTATTATAAAAATTAAAGACAAGTAATAATTGAGTATCACTAAACAATGGGAAATGTTTAGCTTCACAATTGAAATGCATTGAAAAATAATTAGTTTCTGCTAATTACTTTGCATAATTTGGGCAATGCTAACTTTCTCAAAGTAGAAATTCATTTCTCCAATGTGAAAGTCATATATACAGTAAGGAGATCAGGGTTCTGCACATACTGGCTTTATGTATCATAAACAGTGAAAGTAAGTTTTTTTCATTATACCTAATAGAAAAGAAAATTCCATTTGTCACCCAAGGCATATTCTTTAAAAATATTTTTTTATGTTAGTAGACTTAGTAGCCTGGAGCTTAACTTCTATTGGGGACTTTGTGTTCTTAGTCATTCCAATTTAAAAAAAATCATAATTTAAATTATCATGAGATAATATTTATACTTACTAGGAAAACATCTTTAGAGTTTGAAGTGACATAAATAATTTATTCAATTGTACCTAATTATTTTTACAAGTGCAGAAGTATGTCAACTATAAGGATTCACAAGGAAGTAATAATTTGTTTTTATTTTTGGGTTCAAGAAGTCAGGAAATCTATTCACTTAAGTTCACTGCAGAATAAATTTGAAATATACAATTATAAATGCATTAGACTTCTCCTAAGAATTTTTGAGAAACACAGTAGAGATATTTCAAAAACTCAATGACATACAGAGAGAGATAGCAAACCATGTTAGCAGTTTCCCATATCAGACATTTAACAAGGTTTCCTTGGAAAGTTTTTATTTTTTATAAGTGTATGGATCAAAGTCCTCTTAAATGGTAGTAGGCAAACTACTACTGAGCTACAAACTAAGCCCTCAGGTCTTATTCACAATTTCTCACTCCTCTCTCTCTCTTTGTCTCTCTCTCACACATACACACACATACATGTGTGCACACTATGTGTAGGTCTCCAAATTATTTTTCAGATAGTGTCTCTCACTGAAATTAAGCTCATTTTTTAGCTAGACAGGCTAGATAGTGATCCAGTTAGGACAACAGGCTAGACCCAGCTTTGTGCATACTTACTGGGAATCTGAAGTTAGGTCCTCAAGCTTACAAAGCAAGCAATTTATCTATTGAACCATCTGCACAGCCCTCTCATTTTTACTTCATATTTATGTTGATTATTACAATTTTATTTTCAAAAGAATTTTATATCTATTCTCTTATCTTCAGTGTTTTGATATTCAAAATTTCATAAAAGTTCAAAAGCTTATTTTGCTTTTATCATGATGGCTTCTTTTGTTGATAGATAAGGCTTTCTACATTTCCCAACTTGGAAAATAATGTAATTCTGACCATTCAGCTTTTACTCAGTGGAACCATTGATAAAAATAAACTTAAATTTTGTTACATTTGTTTCAGGAGTATTTTCTGAATTCATGCAGAGCATAAAGGATGTAATTATATCTACAAATATTAAAATACTTATTATAAAACAGAAATTATTTTTGTTGTGAAATGAATAGATAATGTATGAATTTATATATTATGTATACCCTATATGAACGAGAACTTTGGATCATCTTTAGTAGTAGTTTCCTAAATGTATAATAGTTAGAACCTGAACTTCAGAAAATGTGCCAGCTATCTATTCAGTTTAACATAAATTTCAGCCAGGTTAAGGTCCAATTCACAAAGTGAAGCATTAATGAAATTGTCTCATAATATACCAGTCAGAGATTGAATTCAATGTCAATTTCTCATTTCAACTTATTAACCTTCAAAAAAGGATAAAAATGGTGTCAAGATGTTTCTTTCTTGTCTTGTCTTTTCTCTCTTTGCCTAGTGTTATTTCAAGCCTGCTCTGTCTGACACAAAGAACCATGACAAGTGTTTCACTTGAAACCCTTGCACTTTACCTGTTAGATATCATAGAATCAACTATCATTCCAATGTCATCTAACTATTTTTCAAGTCTTATGCTCTAATCTGTTTCTATTCTATAGTATGGTCTGCTTATCCAACACATGTGCCAGAGAGAGAGAGAGAGAGAGAGAGAGAGAGAGAGAGACAGAGAGAGAGAGAGACAGAGAGAGAAAAGAAAGAGAGAGAGAAAGAAAGAAAGAAACAGAGAAAGAGAGAAAGAGAAAGAGAGAGAAAGAGAGAGAAAGAGAGAGAAAGAAAGAGAAAGAAGAAAGAAAGAGAGAAAGAAAGAAAGAAAGAAAGAAAGAAAGAAAGAAAGAAAGAAAGAAAGAAAGAAAGAAAGAAAGAAAGAAAAGAAAAGAAGAAAGAAAAGAAAGAAGAAAGAAAAGAAAGATCCTGAAAGTGATAGTTCTGAGAGTGGGATTTTAAAATGATTAGATTATAGTCTAGATATCTTTGTGATCAGGATTAGTGCCCTTGTACCAGAGACTTGGAGCCCCGAATCCTCTTCTCTCTTGTGAGGAAACGGAGGCAAAGCAACTCTTATAGGGAATGGAATAATAAATTTCCATGTACAAACTCATTGAATTTATAAATTAAGACATGCAAACAAAATGTATAAATTAACAAAAACTTTATTCATAAATGGCTGATATTTCCTATTTAAAATTAGTTCTTCCCGATAAAGAGAAATTTTGCTCTCATAAAATCATTCAGTTGGTACAATTCATCAGGTTCACAGCCTGAGGGATCCTGTCCAATGATTACACACGTGCCATCCATCTGAGAGGTCATCTTAAAAATTTGGCAACTAGAATATTTAGAACTGAATTCACAATATTTCTTGCCAAACACTTATCTCTTACACCTGTTTCCGTTAAAGCCTTCAATGTCTGCTCAATCAACCAGATCTTGGAATCTCTGCCTTGCCCTTACAACCGGTTGACATTGCTGTGTGAAATTTTAATTTAATTAAACTTTTTTCAGGAGTCGTATTTTCCTTGTTTCAGCTCTTCCTACCATATGCTGTCTTCCTTCACTCTCCATCTAGTCTGCTTAAGTATGACTTAAATATGTCAGCATTATTAACATGCTGAAACATTTCTAATCTATGGTCATAGAAAAAGTAGTGATGTCTCAACTGCATAAATGATGATGCTTAAAATTCTTTTTTTTTTTATTTATTCAATTGTGTGTGTGTGTGTGTGTGTTTGTGTGTGTGTGTGTGTGTGTAGAACCACGGGCAAATTCTGGAACCACCATGGACCGCCCCCAACTGCTCCTTGTTTACACCTCCCCAGAATTCACAAGCTCCGCCCTACCAGGAACAGAAACTCAGGCCGCTCCCGCTTCCGCCCGGCATCTATACGTGGGGTCTAGGATCCGAACTCAGGAGCTTCCGCCTGGAAGGCAGAGGCTTAACCCCTGAACCACCTCTCCAGCCCCAATGCTTAAAATTCTTAAGATCAAACCTAAATTTGTGAATAATTAGAGGCAAACGAAACCAACTATTACTATTGGACTCCAAATAGTTCCTTTTCTAGTATGTATAAAATATTTTGATAAAAAATAAACATTTATTTTGCAATTAGAAAAGTATCCAACTGCATCTTCATGAGAGAGCCATCTTTACAATTATTTAAATCAATCATAAAAATTTATTGGAATTTTGAACCTAAACTTTAGAAAAGCTTGTATTTTTTCTCTCATGTTATATCTCACGGCACTGCACTGTGTGTCAGTGTAATATTTTCCTCTGTATAGAAAATTCTTCAGGAACATTGTTGGTGTCGATGTGTGGGATACCTGTCAATAAAATTATTCATCTTTACTAAAGAGCTAGGTCATATAAATCTCTTTCAGACTCAAATACAAAGGAACATAAATGGATAAGAACTAATGTGGGTATGGCAAAATTTTCCATTAGTCCTTGAAAGAAAGATTTTTTTTAAACTGGAGAAAGGATAGGTTCTCAGATGTCAGCAGGAAATCCATCACGCAGTGACCATCAACTTATTCCATCACAGAAAATTCATGAAGACTATTTCACTCATTGTTATGTTCTCATGATTTTCAAATATAATTTTGTATTTCTCATGACACTTTCTATTATTTTGATCAACATGCATTGCATTTTGTAAAGCACTGTATGCAATCATTTGAACTTTTCTTATCTACATATTTTGGAACTCTATATTTTGCTAAGGTAAGGTTAATTAGGTCTGCCACAGAGTGGAGTGAGTGTTATCCAGCCCTTATCTCCAAATACTTGAAGATAAGGCATTTAAGGCACAGTAAAGGCTAAATGGACTAATCTGTGTGGGTCATAATGCAGTGTGACTAGTACCCTCATAAGGAAAGTAGATTAGAAAACAGACCTACAAAAGGAAGGAAGCATGAAGACAGAATGATGGGAAACTATCAAAAAGCCAAGGAAGAGGTCAACTAAGAAACAAGCCACTGACTTGTCAATCTCAAATTTCTAGCATCCAGACTGGAAAAAAAAAACAACTAGTCTTACATTAGTTAAGTCACCCGAATCCTTGGATTTTACTATGGCAACCCTAGCAAAGCATTAGTGTAGCTTTTGAGGATGGAGTGCTACAATAAAATTAGAACTATTCTTTTTAAAGAACCAGTTTGCAAATCAAATAAACTGCTGCTTTCATGTACTATAAACACACATTTAACAAATCTAGGTTTGAAGCAGGAAATAAAACGAGTGGACAGAAAATGTGACATTTAACTAAACAGCCTGGCACCTTTACGTGAAGCTTTCTAAATGGAATTCCAAGTTTTCTTTCTGCCTGACATCGTACTTCTTTTCCATTTATTGAGACTCAAGGATGCCCTACCTAAGCAATAAAAGTCTTGGAGAAATATCACTTTTTCATGAGGGCACACAAATCCAAACACTAATACTACCAAAGAATACTGTAGCTCTTAGTACATCTCTTGCCCTCTATCATAAATCCTCATTCAATAAATATTGAGCATTTACTGCCTGCACAGCAATCAATGAAGCACTAAACAGATACAATCAAGGACTAATAGGGAATTAAACTAGACAAATAGGACTTAATATGTCCAATCCCTTGCTTGCCTGTTGCACATTCTGAAACTGAATCAGAATATCATTAGCTCTTTACAGTAAAATAAAAAGGAAACAAGAATACCCTTTAGTGTCCAGACTTTTAGAAATGATGATTAACAATAAACTGCTTTCCCAATGCTCTCTAGCCATATAATTATGTCAGCCTCTGTATCTTTCGTGTAAATGATATGTTACTTTTTGCTCTTAATTTATATCCATCAGATACACAATTCCCAGTGCTACTCAAATTCATTTTTGTTAGTTTTGTTTTCCAAGTAGAAAGAACATTCAATAAGCATTCTACCCTCTTTAACAAATTTTAAGAGGACAACACATTATTTTTAAGGCATTGTTCTAGACTTTTTCATCTTATAGTACTGAAACTTTCTAATTATTGAGCAAGTAAACCATCACCATGCTTCTCCTGACCTCTCCTTACAACATGCTGTTAGTCCCCAGAGTGGAGCAAATGTTATCCAGTATAAAAGAAATGTCCCAAGAGCTAGTATTTCACAAGTAGAGGAAAGAAAGGTTAGCAGATATAAACACGTCAAACTTAAATCCTGAAGTCCATCATACTTTCTACTCTGTGATTTTCATAGGTATTGATACCTTCATATCTTGTCCAACTAGTAAGATCAAGTCGACAAAGTATTAACTCTCTGGGTCTCATATGTTGTCATGTGTGGCTAGGAGATTTTTTCACAGGGATGTTAAAAAGTGATATTTAATAAAGTATTTATATGAATATTTGAATTATTGTATCTATGAGTGATATTATTCTTTTTTGCAGATTCATTTTCTGTTTTGACTAAAAACAGTGTTTCATTAAAAATGTGAACACTGGGCTATAAATGTATCTTTTAGTGCTATAACATGTATCTAGATCTGGGATTTTATCCCTAGTACTTCACACAAGAATATATACATTAAGGCATGCATGGAACATACATATATGCATTCATACATATGAAGTATAAAATTATCACAAACTACACACAAACTGTGAAATGTGGATGCTCTCAAGAGTCATTGTTACTGATGCTTTAGAAGAGAAGGTATCAAAAACACAACTGGATTAAAATGGGTTTGAGTGTTTTTTTTTTTTAAATGATCCATATGATCATCTTTGAAACCAGAGGAAGAGACTCCACAGTGTGGGAAGACTACTGGACGCGAGTTCTGGTGGTATGGTAGGTAGCAGTATAGTCACTTACTGCTCCGATATCAAATTCATGCTCAAAACTCTCTCATCATCTATCACTGATTTAACTGCAAATAGCTCCAATTATTTGGAAGAGAAACATATATGAAAATATTAGTATTTTTAAATTATCAATTGGTTTTAGTTGAATATTTCCAATTCTGGAATCCTTGTTTAAGAAATTATCTGCTAAGGAAGAAGAATAGAAATTGTGCATAGAGGTTTTTTCCCTTCTTCTAAGAAATAAAGTATACAAAACCTTAAAAGCACTTATCCACAAGATCGTTAAGGCAATAATTACTTATGTAAGAAATATTATGTTAACAATAGAATGACTATTTAAAAGTCTATTTTAATAAAATCCACTTATCAAATGATTGTATATACTCATGTGACTATATGTAAATATGTAAGATATATTGATTTATTTGTAATCAATGAATAATACTGTAAGAAAATATCAACATAGCAATATTAATAAACTATTTAGTACAAATACTTTCACCATTCTATTTCTAATTAATGTTTCAAGTATAATTATCTGTTCATGTCAGCTGGAATGTTATTCTAAATTTATTTCCCATACTATTTCCATTTCCTATCGAGTACTTCCACAGTAATCAATTATTATTATTTTAACTTCAGTAGTAGATGTTAAAGATTCCCCATTTGATATTCCTTGAGAGTAACAAACTTGTTAACTCATCTAACTGCATATCTTTTCATTTACAATCTAAGAACACATTTTTCCCTTTTATAAAGGCAAGTTCTAGAAGAATCAAAGCCAGGCCTGCCATAGCACTTATTTCACTAATATATTCTTCCACACTAATTCTGAATTGCCCCGAAAATATGTTAATACTTCTGAACTCCATTTCTTAGTCTCTATTCCTAGGAAATGCGAAGATATGTCTGCCACCATGTGTTCAGATTTTTGTTGTCCTGAGACAGACAAAAGATTCAGTACAATTCTGACCTCCAAGCATTATACTCTTTTTTATTCTTAAGACTGCAGCACAAAATAGACATTTCCCAGAAGATTTTTCCAATTAGGCAGTGTGTTTGATAATTTCTTCCTTGGGGCTGACACAAAATGCCTCTATTGTAAAATATAATTGCACTGTACTATAATTATACCCTAGGATGCTTGCATATATAGACACTGTACTCCAGCAGTGAATCTTGCTATAGTCACATTTATGTTTACATTTGATAGCATATGATTAAGCAACACCATCATATGAAAAAAATAACTGAGTTGATGAAAGAGGAACAACACTGGGAATCAGGTGTCATAGATTGATGGGGAGTACTAACAACTGAATCCATTAACAATTTAATTTAATACTCTGAAACTTAATTCATGCTATAATGAATATGTCTTCTATATGACAGTAGTTGTACAAGCTGTAAAAAATTCTTAAAATGTCCTGCTACATTATTTAAAAGCTACCATTGTTTCCTCTCCTTGAATACTAACAAAATCCATCATTAAATCTTTATTTGTGTGTATATGTGCTTGTGTGTGTTTGTAGGTATCTATTTGTGTAGAAAAAAGCACCATGTGAGCCTGTGGAGGTTCAAGGATAACTTTCAGAATGATCATGGATTGCCTTACCTTCTTAATCCTTTGCTCTGGGGTTCCCAGACTCTACCTTGTAGGGTAGGAAATTCAGGTCACTGCCATTTCCATGGAGTATGTGAGATCTGAAGTGCTATCTCAGCTATGTTAATCCTTATTAGAAGGCTTAGTGACCTTCTGGTTCTCTTAAGGAACCAATAATTTTGCAGTGTGTATAGAGAAAGTCTAGCACGTCGAAAAATTGGGGGGTATTAAGAGTCCAAAGTAGCATATTAAAAGCAGTTAATAAGAAATGAGACCTTAAGTCATACAGTTACAAGACATTATGTCAGATGCAATCTGAATGAGTGAAATCATGCATTATATTCTAGTGAAGTCATAGATAAGGTTACAATATCACTTCAGCAAAGGACTATGATAATGTGACTCAGAATTATGGAACCATTTGTTAATCATTTTGTATTGCTTTAAGTTATTTAGTAATTTGCCATGGGGTATTAGAAAAATAAATCAAGTATAATTTTAAAATCACAATTAAAGCATTGTAGAAAAATGTGTTATTTTCCTATATTTGTTCCCCTAAGTATTGGTTCATCAAAGAAATTCTCATTCTCTTTCATGCCTTATTGCCTTTCCTTCAGAAGTTTTCTCAGTATTTCAAACATTCTTCTTTCTTTTGATATAGCAATTTTTTCTTTCAAGCGATTGTCAGTGATAAAGGTTACATGGCATTCTTAACCCAAAAACTGACATTTTAAGATACAGAAACGTACCTGAAAGATTCCTATCTTAGAAGTTGAAGAAGACAATAATGTTATTACACTACTTTTATTCAATAGAATATTGGAAGTCCCACCTGGCCAAATAGACAATAGAAGCTAATAATGAGAATCTGAGTTAGAAAGTTCACTGATCCCACAAAATAGTTCTTTTAAAAGTGGTTTTCATGAGTCAATACCAAGGAAATCTGTGCTAAAAGAATGGAAGAAAGGCACAAATTGTGAAAATGGTCCACTGATAAAATACAGGACAGAATATCTGATATACTTTGCAGAGTGAAGTTTGTTGACTGACTGAATGGAATTTTAGTAAAATGTTGATGTCTTCTTCTTTTTACCTTGTTTTTCACACCTGAAATAAATCTCCCAATTTGATCCCAGTAGTCCCTGGAACAACAGAAACGTGCATATCCTATCCTCTTCAATGTCTCCATGAAGGTAAGAGGAAAAGTTTACATCTGTTATTCTAGCTTTGAACTTATGCAAATACTCAGTGTCCCCCATTTTCTAATGGAGGCTTGAGCAGACCTGTAGTAGATAATCAAGAGAATATCAGACTTTATCTAACTTGTTTATAAACAATTATTATTTCCCTTTATAAGATAACTTTAGAAATTATGCATACTTTTTTTGAAAAGAGAATTTTATTTTTCAGAAATCCTCCTTTCTTTGAGAACATCAGAATAAAGATCGTATAGAATAATCATGAACATAGCCAATAAAAAGGAAAAACAAGCCACTGCACCATCTGAAGCGGTAAGAGAATGAGGTTTTTCCATTACCGTGCAGTTCTAGGAATAGTTGGCTTTTGTTCCTATCTCAGGGAAATTATTAAGCTAAATTTCAGGTGAAAATAGTTCCACTTAATTTATTTTCATCTCTAACTCCAGACTGTTTCATCAATAAAATAGGGAGATTATGAAGTCTATCTCATGAGGTTATTGTGAAGTAAATATACATTAGGTACATAATGAGCATATGATGATGTTTGGTCTCCATATCATGACATCATTCCTATTCATATTATTAATTATTATTACTAGTAACTAAACCTCATATTGCAAACCTTCTTTTTATTCATTATTGTCACCATTCATTTCAGTCAAGAAGGGTCATTTGGGTTGCTCAACTTGATAAGAAACATTCTTGTTGCCCCTCAAAGGCTGCTGACATTATCTTCTGCTGAATGCTTTCATACAAAACAGAAATCTCACTGAAAATTCCTATAGAGAGACTTGTTTCCTATTTTTCATCAATGAATGGTGCTGTCAACCAAGTGTAATTTTCCAAAATCAATGAAGCAGGTGGGCACAGCCAGAATATCACTACAAGGGCTTTCTTCTTTAATGGTGCTCATTTTAACTTTAGGAAAGTTTTTTAATATCCATCTTTCCAAATTCCTCAATTGTAAAATGAGAAATGTGACAGTTGCTCTTTGATGATCCTCTGGACTCTCCTAGTCCATTTCTGTGTTGATCCATGCCCACAGCACAATTGATCAGGTACCTTCTCAACTCTAAACAAGATGACACACCACTGAAATTAATTAGTAAATAAACTCTGCTTTACTTAGCCTAGCATTCTGTAGAATTTCAGTAAGCAACCTCCAAGAACTTTTCCCACATTACATTTCTCAATGCTTTAAGTTTATCTGAACACTTAAGTACAATATAAAAGAACTGTGTAGTAGGAATAATTAAGAAAACCCTAGAACGATTATAAAGTGTTCAAGCTTAAACTATTCTATGAAATTGACCATTAAATTTTATAATGACTTTACCTCTATCTTTATTTCTTGCTTTCTAGCTTTTCAAATATTTCTTAGCCGAATTTTAATATTTGGGTTTCCTTACTGTGACTGTGAGTTTCATGTGTCAACTTGAGAACTCAACCTTTAGGAATATCTATAAGTAATTGTCTAGTTAAGGCAAACTTGTGGGAGATTGTCAGATTGTATAATTGATAATTGACGTAGGAAGGCCCTCCCCATTGTGGATTAGACCATTTCTTGGTAGGTAGATAAAATGGAGAGAGAACTGATTGGTGAGCTACCAAGAAGGCTTGTTAAAAATAAGTGTGCAACACTGGTTTTTGGTATTTTTGGTGCTTTCATGACTGCACTATGACCAGTTCCCGGACTCCTGCTGGTAAACTTTCCTACCATGATCAATTGTGACCTGAAATTGTGAGCCTGGAATAAATTCTTAGTTCCCATAAATCATTTGGATCAGGTATTAATTGCAGAAATAAGAACATGAAACTTAGTCACTCAGCAATTATTGAATTAAGTAAAACATGAAGCACACTCATGATGCATCTGCATTGTTCTGTCTTGGGCTCTTTGTGACAGTTTAAAGATTTTGTAAGTCAGCCATTGAGATATACAAATTACCCGAGGGTAATACCTATTGGGTATTAGTGCAGGTCAGCAAGAAATACTGAAATAAAGTACAAGTCACTGTAAAGGTACTACAGTTCTGGTGACTCTTCCTCTACCAAGGCGTTTGTCTTGCTTTTTCTAATGATAATCATATTTTTATTTAGGTTTTCTTTTGTGCAGGTTGAAAATTTGTTTTAGATTTCAGGAAAAGAAAGGAAATTGAATATTATGGTTATTTATCTGGTGACCAATAAACATCAAATATACTACATGAAATGTGGCAGACAATTGCTTTCTATTTCTTTTATTTCTGATAGTGTTTTGGTCTATTTGTATATTTCTGAAATTAAATAAATTTAGGATCTTGTACCTATTGATAAGAAGAACAGTTCTCAAAGGTCTAACTTTAATGTGTGAGTCAAGTTGCTGGGGCAAGAAGCCCTAAACTCTCCAGATGTCTTACTGTGTGTCAGTTAATGTACAAATAACACTTGCATTTCTTCTGATGAAAGTAATGTATTTTGCTACCTCCAGAGTATCTTAATAAATTTGAATCTTACATCATTTTAAATAAGTTTTCTGCAGAATATTTTTGAAAGTTCACAGACGTTAGGGGATCAGAATGATTAATGATATATTTATTACATTATTACTTTTTGCATAATCGTACAAGCTCAATAGATATCCCTTCTTCTCCCTTCCTCCTCCTTTTCCCCGTTGTCCCCAATTGTATCCCCTCCCTTTGCCAGCCCTCCTCCCTCTGATCCCTTTACCTTCTCTCCTCCTTCTTGGTGTTTCCTGCTTTTTCCTTCCCATCCTCCAGAGCATCTGTTTATGTGGGCACAGAATTTCCCTACACTAGTGAGGATTCAGGACTCAATAATATAGCTTGGGGCCCTTTTTGGGCTTCCCACTAGAATGGGAACTCTATTCTGACTGTTTAATCTCTTGCCTCTAAGGATACTACTACCTGAAGCCGTTTCCCCTGGAATCCTTAGTACACTTTGGGGAATTGTTGACATGTCAGCCATTGTGCAGGTCAGGCAAGATCCAATCACAAAGTGGCTACATCGTTGCTGCTTCAGCCCTGACTTCTGTTGAGTATCTTGCATATTGTTGGTCCTCCCTAATCTTTAGGCTCTTACAATCTTGCCGCCCCCTCTTCTGTAAGGTTCCCTGAGCTTTAGTACGGGGAAAGATTTGTCTTGTCTGGTTCCAGGTAATATTGTAGGATCTTTGGTGTTTTTACTTATGGTTTATTGTTTTCTGTTTTGCTATTCCTGCACTGCCCTTAGCTGCATCCTGATTGGTTGTCAAGGTCATCTTCTAACCAAAGACAAAAGACTGTTTAAATGATAATCTTAATATTTTAAGGAGATTTAAAAGTAGATGGAAGAATAGGAGTAGGGCACAACAGTTAGAGGGGTCAGTCTCCTGTTTGTCAATTGGTTACCGTTTAACTGCAAGTCTCTATATCCTCCCTGACTGGGGATATCAAACCTGTTCAGTCACAAGTGAACAGGAAGGTAAGTGAGAGTGAGCTGCATCAGATGTCTCACTACTTACATGTAGTACATGACCATAGATTAATTTCTTTATTGAAGTGTGTTCTTTTGTTTTCTTTCTTTTGAGTTCTTTTTTCCCTTCTTTCCTATTTATAATTCTTTGTGATTACAGTGGATATTATAGAGATTTACCTTTGAATTAAGTGGGTTTGGAACTAGGATCCACTTATTAAGGAGTGTATGCTGTGGCTAACTTTCTGTGTCTTGAATATGTCACTCAATGTAATTTTTTCCAATTCCATCTATTTCTTAGCAAATTTCATTAATTCATCTTTTTTGATGGCTGAGAAGTATTCCATTGGACAAATGTACTATATTTTCTTTATCTATCCTCAACTCTTGGACATTTGGGTTGATTCCATGACTTTGCTATTGTAAATAGTGCTGCAATGAACATGGTTGTATTTGTGTCACTGTACTGAATTCCTGCATTTTGCTGCATTTTGTGTTATCATTCCCAATACTGATATAGCAGAATCAATTGGCATTTGAATCCTTAACGTTTTTAGATATCTCCATACTGACCACCAGAGTGGTTGTAAAAGCTTGCATTCCCATCAGTAATGTATGAGGGGCCCATCCTCTTCACATTCTTTCCAGCATTTGATGTTGTTTGCATTGTAGATTTTTGCCATCCTGATGAGGTGAGACTATAACTCAGGGTAATTTTGATTTGCATTTCTCTGATGGCTAGTGATATGGAGCATTTTTTTTAAGATATTTGTTGAACATTTCAATTTTGTCCTTGAAAAAGTTTATTCTGAAGTCTAATCCCCACAGTTTTTTCTTTCTTGGTGTATAGGAAGGCCACTGATTTTTGCACATTTATTTTGTAACCTGCCACTTTGCTGAACTTATGATTGGTTCCAGGAGTTTCCTGGTGAAGTTTTTAGGATCTCTCAGTTATACCATCATGTCTGCAAATAGAGATATCTTGACTTCCTTTCCAACTTGAATCCCTTTTATCTCCCTCTCTTGTCATATGGCTCTAGCTAAGACTTCAAGTACAATATTGAATGGAAGTGGTGAGAGTGGGCAGCCTTGTCTTGTTCCTGACTGAAGAGGAAATGCTTCAAGATTTTCGCCATTGATTATAATCCTTGCTGTTGGCTTGTTGTATACAGCTTTTTATTATGTTGAAAAAGGTTCCTTCCATTCCAACTGTCTCTAAGGTTTTGATCATAAAAGGATGTTGGATCTTGTCAAAAGCTTTTCTGCATCTATCCAGAGTATCATGTGGTCTTGGACTTTGGATTGGTTTATATGATGGATTACACTTATTGATTTGCATATGTTGAACCAAACTTATGTGCCTGTGATAAAGCCTACTTGATCACAGTGAATGATCTTTTTGATATGTTTTTGAATCCGATTTGCTAAGATTTTGTTGAGAATCTTTGCGTCTGTGTTCATCAAAGAGATTGGCTTATACTTTTCTTTTTTAAGTGTATCTTTGTTAGGTTTTGGGATTAGTATGATAATATCTTCATAGAAAGAATTTGGAACTGTTCCTTCCTTTGCAATTTTATGGAACAGTTCAAGGAATAGAGTTAGTTGTTCCTTAAATGTCTGGTAGAATTCTGTGCTGAATTCATCTGGTCCAGGACATTTTTTGGTGGGAAGATTCGAGATTACTTCATCTATTTCTTCATATGTTTTAGGACTATTTAAGTAATTCAAAACTTCCTGATTCAATTTAGGTAAGTTGTGCTCACTCAGGAATTCATTCATTTCTTTTGTGTTATCAAATTTCATGGAGTATACATTTTTGAAATATGACCTTATAATTCTCTGAGTGTCTTGGTTATCAGTCTTGATATTAGTCCTCTATCAGATATTAGTAAATATGCCCTCCCATTCTGTAGGTTGCCTTATAAACCTAATCAAAGATATGAAAAATCTATATAATAAAAACTTTAAAACTCTGAAAAAAGAAATTACAGAAGACAACAGAAAATGGAAAATCCTCCCATGCGTCTGGAATGGCAGAATTAATACTGTTAAAAATGACCATTCTAGCACAAGAAATATGCATATTCAATGCAATAGCAATCAAAATTCCAACAAAATTCTTTATATAAACTGATAAACAATCTCAAACTTCATTTGGAAACATGAAAGACCCAGGATAACAAAAATTATCCTGAGTAATAAAAGTTCTTCTGGAAATATCACCATACCAGACCTTAAATTATACTTTAAATCCATATTAATGAAAACAGCATGGTACTAGTTTCAAAAAAAAAGAGAGAGATAGATCAATGGATTAGAATTGAAGATTCAAATATGACTGCACTCATGTACAATCGGATGACCTCTGACATAAGTGCAAAAAAAAAAAAAAAAAAAACAGGACTGCTTTTTCACTAAATAGTGCTTACAAAATTGGATTTCTACAAGTGGAAGAATGAAACTGGACTCTTATTTGTCTCCCTGCACCAAAAATCGACTCCAAATGACCAGAGACTATGAATCTCATGAGAGAATACCTTTGAATTGATTAGTCTCAGCCAGCATTTCTCAGTAGAAACCAAAGGCACAGAGTGTAAGTCTAACAGTAAAGAAGTGGGATTGTGTCAAATTGAAAAGCCTTTGCTTAGCAAAAGGGATTTATTAAAAAGGTTTATTTTGGAAAAAGTATAATGGTTCAATAAATTTGCTTTATTTTTTTTAAATCTCCTTAATCCTTTTCTGTCCTTAAGCTTTTTAAAGCTCATTTTATGTCGCATTTTTATCACATTATTTTGCTTATTTTGGATTACTTAAATGTCTTAGACTATTTCCAAAAAAATTTTGGTAACTCATCAACATTATGATTAAGAATTAGAAAAACCTGCATAATGTTTATCAAACCTGAAAAATCTTAAGATCATTCCACATTATTTAACTCAACATTTCTGAGACTTTAAGTAACTCAAAAATTTGAATAAATATATTTGAAAAAATATTAATATTATTTTATTATCTGAAAAAATTGTGCAAGAATGTGAATATTACTAAAGCATTTATTCTACCCAACATTTTAAATGTATACATTTGGTCCCTTATTTTTGTATATTTTCAAGAGACTCCACTGGCCCAAGATGTAAGTAGGTGGTATAGTAGCAGAGCATTTGCCTAGCAGGCAATGATACCTGTGTAAAGAAATAAAACTTTCATTTTCGATAAATGTATAAATCAAGTAGTGCTATGGTGTTTTACTCCATTGTATGAAAAAAAATAATGAAAAGAAAGGTATGAATGTTTGTGTTGCATGCAGAAAGGCAGCTTGGTCTTCCCTTGTATTATATAGTCTGCAAATACTAGATTTGTAAAGATACAAAGGGCTGTGTAAATATCACTACCAAAGTTGGCTCAGTTGATGTGTTTATTACAAAAATTGCTATGAAACATTAACTGCCAGATATATCCATGCCAAATTTGAATTTGTCTTTCTGTCTCTTAAAATGATAAATAATAATTTTACCTCCTGTGCAATCTGCTGGGATATCCATAGCCCACTAAAATAATTGCATCTTCTTTGAATTGAATTTGGAATGCCCTTTTTCAGTATAAACAAAAGGGTTTTTTCACAGGAGGAAGATACAAGTTTCCTTAGCAATGTCTTGAAATCCAAAATTCTCTACTAATCTAGTGGTCAAAAGCTTGTAAACTATTTTTGCTTTATTTTGTGTTTTCAGTCCTAAAATTAGGTCCTCCTTTTATTTGGAACACACAGAAGCAAAAAGAACATGTCTACAGATAAAATTATAATTTATGTTTCCCAGAAACCTTCTGGAAAATCATGCACACCTAGTCTTTAATGTTATGAGATTTTCACTATGAATTTGTTCATCATTTTAACATAGGTCCAAGTAACTGAGGGAATATTTAATCCCAAAGCATGCTTGGAATACTCTAAGTCTATAATAGGTAAAATATCATTAGCAGTGCTTTTCTATAATATATGATACTGTAATACATAGAGAATTTAGCAATGACTTTTAATTATGTAAAACTATTCTTATTATTTTTACTTTTTTTCTTTTTCCCTTCAAGGAAACTTGGTCAAATTCTGAGATACAGGACTTCTTTTTTACTTTCTCTTTCTGCAATTAATTTTAATAAATTGTAATTTTATTATTGTAATAATTGACTGCAACTATTTAAAGTTTTATTCAAATATTCTTTCTTGTCTCTGCAACTCTGTTACTGTGCCTTCAGGGTAGAATTTGGGGTTTCACCAATTGAAGAAAGATCACTCTGAATATTAAAAAAGAGTGCCTCAGATTGGCTGTTAGGTTCAATCTTCCAAGTGATTTTACCAAGACATCTTTCTGACTAGCCTGGTTGTCTCCTCCTTTTCCTTTTACTTTCTTCCTCTTCCTCCTCATTCTCCTCTTTCTTCTCCTCCCTCCTTTATGTGTGTGTGTGTGTGTGTGTGTGTGTGTGTGTGTGTGTGTGTGCGTGTGTGTGTGTGTGTTGTGTGTAAGACCCACAGGGAGACATTGTGGAAACCCACGGATGAGATTGTCAATAACCCTGGATTTTTCTACCCCTCTAAGCCTGAATTCAGAGGGCCTCCATTTCCATCCAGCATTTTTCATGTAAGATTTAGGATCAGAGTTCTTGTCCTTCTGCTTCCAAGGCAAAGGCTTTAACCCCTGAGTATTTCTCTAGCTGCCTGGTTGTCTTCTTTACATTACAGGAGAATATATCTTTCATAAACACACAGATTATCTACAGTATGGAAAAATTAGAGTGGAAGTCACACAAGAGTAGAATCTAGTTGTGATTAATTGTTTAAAATTCTTTCACTAGTATTTTACACTTTGCTTTTCAAATACATGAAGTGGAAGTATGGCTATTACAAACATAATTTCTTAAACTATGTTTTCTAAATGGAAAAACTTTTTTTTCAGTTTATTCAATTGTGCGTGTGTGTATGTAGAACACGGCCGAATTCCGGAACCACCATGGATCATCTCCACCTCCTCCTTGTTTACTCTGCCCCGGGATTCACAGGCTCTGCCCTACCAGGACTAGAAACGCAGGCTGCCCCACTTCCGCCGGTGTCTATACGTGGGGTCTAGGATCCGAACTCAGGACCTTGCACCACCTCTCCGGCCCCATCTAAATAGAAAACCTTTTAATGACATCTGATTGCTCATGATCTGCCCTTCTTCCACAACTCTTAACCAGCACACTTTTCTGAATGTCTTTGCAGTTAAGGCAACAAAGTCATTCACATCTTTTGAATAAACACTTGCCTTATAATTTACCTGTTTAAACTTGACCCACTGGTCATTTCACCAAAGCCACACCTGACAGCTGTGTCTGATTTCCTGAGGCAGGCCAATCCTGTTATTAAAAATAAGGGATGACTTTGCCCATGGACCTGGTGTTTCCACAGGTGTTCTGTGAAATGCCTTGCCATGTGGCAGATGGAGCTGTCATCTTGGTTCAAATGCTTTTGGCTGGACATCTTGTTTTCAGGACCACAATTCAAAAGGTTATTTACTCATCTCTAAGAGACATCAGTGATTTTGTAAGAATTCAAGAAAATGTATTGTAAGCAAATTTCAATATTTGTAGGTGATTCATGACAGAGAAAGTAGATTCAAACAGGTTTCTTATCCTCTCAGGAGAAAAGGCAATGAAGATACTTTTGCAAATCTAATGTGAGTTCTAGTATCAGGATTTCTAAACTGAGGCTTGTTCTCTGTATTTAAGACTCTAAAGAACTTGTAGTACACCCTGAAAACCTGAATTCAATACTTGGAACCTATGCCAAAAAAAAAAAAAAAAAAAAAAACTCACATGGGGTAAATATACAGAACAACGCAGGAGCTAGGTCACTTCACTATCCTCTTATAATCTGCATAATGAATACCCATTATAATCAACAATTCTTTTTTGATCAAAACAAACTATTGAAAATAACATATGAAAAAAAAAATAACATATGATCACAATTTCAGAAACCCAAATAAATTATCTGAAACTTAGATAATGATGAATGATGCCTTTTTTAAAAAGTTCTATTTTGAAAATATTGCATAGGAGACCGTCTTAGCATAGTTACTGCTTATTGTTGATTAGCAGTCCCCAATTTAGTAGCTCTACATGTCACTTCAAAGTTTTCCCCAATAAAGACTCAACACGGCACCTTCCTGTCAGTAAACTGGATGCTGGATGGTCCCAGCATTTCCAGAGTGTGAATGTGTGCGAAGAATAATGTTTTTAAATAATCACATCCTAGTGGAGTCACATTTATTTTAAAGTCATATGTGTCAAATTCTCCTTTATGATTTCATACACAAAATTTTGATATGAATCTATTTGTATAATAGAAATGTAAATTTAAAAACTTTCATTTTAATATGATATTAAAATGCACAAATTGAATTAGGTTAAAAAAAAGGTCTATCTTTAAGTTTAAAGTTGTACTAACTTCTTGTCACTGTCAGTGAACTTTGATTATAGATTTATTTAGCTGCCTGAAGTTACTACATATATAATAAAGATACTCAAAGAGAAGCAAAATTAGAAAATTTTCTGTTTGAAACATTTTGGAAAGAATAACTTGCTTAGAAGCATTTTTACAATAAACATTTTGAGTCATGCTATATGAATTGATACATTAGAAATTCTCTTTCATTCTATGCTTGATCACAGTGTTGGTTCTCTAAAATTTTGGTTTTTAATCTAAGTATTTGGGAAAACATTGAAACTTGTGAGTTATTATTTTTGAGGTATTATATTCTGTTTTCTATTACTTGCTGGTCTGTGGGTGTGGTATACACTATGATTCAGCTACTACAAAGATCTGTCAATAAAACTAACACTATTTCAAAATACTCAACAAGAGTTTGCACTAATCCCCAAAGACCTTTATTTTAAAACATTAAGAGAGTCCATCATATATCTAGGCCTCAAGATTTTGGAAGAGTTCCTTTGAGAATCAATCACTTCTTTTTTCACAAGTGTTATCTCATATATATTTCTTCTTTTTTCACTTTAGTCATATTGATATTGTTATTGTTCAGTGGCAAATCATTAGAACTTCAGTATACTCAGTGTTCCCTGACTCCATAATGTCAATAGGAATGATAGTCAATAGGCATC
The DNA here is from genome assembly GCA_023101885.1 of Typhlomys cinereus. Classification (NCBI taxonomy): domain Eukaryota; kingdom Metazoa; phylum Chordata; class Mammalia; order Rodentia; family Platacanthomyidae; genus Typhlomys; species Typhlomys cinereus. The sequence goes on along the minus strand of JALPQD010000221.1, from coordinate 1,275,318 downwards.
TTTTGAAACCACAAAAGTGCTTTCTTTTCATGTTTTTTTAATTATGTCAATTTCCAGTTCCTTTTTAATCCCTTCAAGGTGAATATTATCATTTGTTTGTTTTCTACTCTTAATAGAAAAATGAAACTTTTAACCAATTATTTCAGTTTAATTGTCAAAACTCCAAATTGAGTCTTCCTTCAAGTTAAACAAATAAAAAGGAGGAGAACATCTTCCCAATACAGAGGGTGACTCATCTGCCAAATATTATTTAACAATAAGCCTGTAGAGATAATTATTTTGACACTGTTAATTCTATAACTTCCAGATAATTTGAATGGACAAGGTTGTTGAAAAGATGTGGTGTGTTCTGCAACTCCTGTCTTGCAAAGTCATAATTTGTATTGACAATGAGCATCGTCATCATGATTATAAGAAAGTTCACAAAGGTATCTAACTTAAGTTCACAAAGGAGTCTAACTTAAGTTCAAAGAAAATGAAGGTTGTTGGAGTGTTATTTCATAAGGACATAATATCACAGCACATTTGAATAAAATACTGCTGCTGAACCAATCTGTTGGTTATCAGAAAAGTTCCTGGTACACTTGAGTGCGCTCACTGAAGGGGTTGGCAACCTTATACTCTGTGGCAGATGGTGACACACTAGGACATTTGCACTGGCAAACAGCCTCTGGCAGAGGCTCAGCACTCTCAGTCTTTACTACTATTTGGAGCTATTGCTACGCTACCTGGCAACGGACACACAGGCATGGCCAGCATCAATCTTGAAGTTCACAAAGTTATCGTGTCCTCCTGTGCTCTGCCTTGTGTATTATTAACTCCATGACACCAAACAAAACAGGGAAGTTTGCTGTTCTGAGGAGAGTGATAATAACAATAGGCTTGTTCTTACAATATCCAAGACATAAGCATGTCACCACATCGCTAAGCAGTATTCTTATCCAATGGTCACACTAACAACATGTGAAAAGCACAAGGGTAGAATTCACCATGGCCTTCAGGAATCCATCCATTCTCCACTTAAAGAGACCAACAGAGATACAGCTACTCTGCCTGGCCCCATGAGCCTTGATTGTGGTCACATAGACAAAAGCTTCATTGAGGTGAAAATTTTGTACCCATTTGCAAGATATATGTAAAATAATGAGAATAGAGATTTAAACATTATTCCAACATTTATTTATAAAATTTCTTTCCCTTGCTAATATTCAAAGTATTATAAAAGGAGATAATAGTATAATTAAGTACTCACTATGCTCTTCAGTGCCTCGTTGTCCTCCTATGTATTTATTCCTCTTCAGTATAGATTTATTCACATGAGTACAGCTTTTCACAGTGTTTTGCCTGTACAATCTATTGCCCCCAATTTCCTTTTCTGCTTTTTTGCAAAATTTCCCAAGGAAAAGTACTGAATGATAACAGAAAGCAAGTTTCACACAAAGGAATAATATTTTTAATTATTTATTTATTTATTCAATTGTGCGTGTATGTATCTCTGTGTGTGTGTGTGTGTGTGTGTGTGTGTGTGTGTGTGTGTGTAGAACCATGGGCAAATTCGGGAACCACCATAGACCTCCACCTTCTCCTTGTTTTCTCTGCCCTGGGATTCACAGGCTCCGCCCTACCAGAAATGCAGGCTGCCCCTAACTGAGGATTTTCTGCCTGCAAGGCAGAGACTTAACCCCTGAGCCACCTCTTCAGCCCCAGGAATAATATGTTTTTCAAAAAAGTGAGCCTCCAGGGAGGAAATAGCCACTGATTACTTATAGCTCTAGTTTTTAAAGGTAGTAATTCTGATTTAATATGATTTGGGTGATTTTTTTTTTTCCAAGAAAAAGTCCCTTTACACACTTGCAAAATACAGGAATGTCATAACAACAATGGTCAGAAGAAAAAAGACTTTACGGATGCTTCGTAAAAACTCCTGCTTCACTTTATTTACAAAGTGGTTTAAAACTCTATGCAAGTATGTTTGAAAAACTCTGTTACTATGGTTTATGTTAGCATCCAGACCTTCCATAAACACCTTTCTTCTTCTTCTTAGAAGTATGCAATACACACAGCCTGTGAATTCTTCTGTGCTCCCCCAGTATAGAAATACAGTGAAGGTAAAATGCAGTTTATTTTCTTCTTTATTTCCTGAGCCAGTCTCACGAGAAGCTAGAACCGTCTTGACTGGATCGTTTGCTTCGCATGCTGAAATGCAGTGTTGGACATGTATTCTTTGCTCTTCTAAATTTTAAAGTTTTTGATCTACATGTTTATTAATCTAAAAGAAAAAAAAGGTAAGCAAGGATGAGAGAGAAAAAAGAGTATGGAGAGACAGAGACAGAGAGAGAAAGAGAATGGGTGCATGCATGCCACATGTACGCATAAAGATCAAAGGACAACTACGGGAAATAGATTGTTTCCTTCTACTACTTGGACTTCAGAGATGAAATTCAACTTTCCAAGTTTACACACAGATCCTTTCTCCTGCTAAGCCATCTCACTTAGCCCTCTTTACCTATTTTTTACAGGCATTAGAAAAAAAAAGTATACTCATCAGGATAAAAGGCCCCTTAGCATCATGGCAGTTAACTCTGCTTGGTTTACTAAATTACGTGTGCTTGGAGGTTCATTTCAAACTTTCAACCCTGTTGCCTCCAACCCTGCTATTCCTAGTGAATACAGAAATTTACTTAGAATAATTAACCCCCTACACTGAAAGTTCAGCCTTAAATCAAAAACTGACAATCCCAAAATTATCTTCCCGTTAGAGTCCCCATGCAAGAAATCAACAATGCTGTTCTCTCTTTCTCTCTTTCTTTCTCTCTCTCTCTCTCACACACACATATAAACATTCACATATGCATGCAAGCACACAAGTATATACACATACACACCCATGAGAGAACTCTTCCCATGATTTGCTAACTTTTATAATTTAAAATTATATAATTAATCCACCATTTTTCCTACATATAATTGACATAATTGTCAGTAATTAATATGTTCTGAATGATTGTGGGAAGGAAGGAAGAAAGGAAGGAAAGAAGGAAGGAAGGAACGAAGGAAGGAAGGAAGGAAGGAAGGAAGGAAGGAAGGAAGGAAGGAAGGAAGGAAGGAATTCCCAAAGTGAGTCTAAATTTTGCTATGTAAACAACACATTACCATGTCAATTGAGTAACAACAAAAACAATGACAAGATAAATCTCATAGAGCTGAGGCTGGGAACAGGCTCAGTCAGTTAAGTGCTTATTGTGCAAGCAGAAAACCTTGAGTTCAATCTCCAAAATCAGAGTAAAAGTAGTGTGCATATTGTAATTCTCAGCTGATGAGGAAGAAACATGGGGATATCTTGGTCTTGCTGATCAGTCTAGTTTGTAAATTTGACATTTCTATGTTTCATGATTAATCATATATATATTAAGTATTTGTAATGGTTCCTCTTAACTATTGCTGTGAGAGAACACCCAAGTCAATCAACTTAAGGGAGAAGGGGAGATTTATTCAGCTTACAGTTCCAGAGGGAAGGTACAGTTTCTCATGGCAGAGGTGGCATGGCTGGCTGGCCAAAGCTGGAGAAGGCTAAGTCACTGAAGCCATTTGGAAGCTGAGAGCTGCAAGACTGCTTGCTGCAAAGGCAGACTGTTCCTGGAGGTAGGGTGGGACTAATTCACTTCAAAGCCTGCCCCTTGTGACTGCCTTTCTCCAGCAAGGTTCCACCTCTCAAGGTGCCATGATCTTGCCAAACACATGAAACTGTGGGGGACAAACCATGACAGTATTTTACATACACATCCCAAAATCATATCTCTTAGAAGGCCTGAACAATCAATCAAAATGGGTGGATTATCTACTATAGATATAAATTTTAGAAATTACAAATATATATATTAGTCTAAAAATTGTACCTAGTTTGCACTGTTTAACCTCTTAAATCAGGTACTATAAATCATGTACATCACTGAAATCATGGTAGCTGCATTGTAATAACTAATATATTAATGAGATAATTAAATGTAGTACTCTGGCTAAAATGACCTAAAATTAAAGTCTATTCATTTTCAATGTTTAAATTTTGTGACAATATTAACAGTTTATCATGATGCTTAAGGAACTTCTGTTGCTGTAATGAACATATGACCAAATAACTTAGAGGGAACAAGTGGAATTTTACTCATGCTCAGTTTATGATTGCAAATTATAGTCCACAATGATGGTAAGTACAAATAGGCTTTATAAGCTGAGGAAACTGGTCTCATCGTACCCACAGAAAAAGCTGAAAGAGGAACATGTTTTCTAGCTTGGCAGTTTGCCCACTGTCAACAAATTCTCTCTCCATTTTAGCCACCTGCCCATGGAATGGCCAATCCCATATCAATTGGATAATCTCCTACAGGCTTGTTCAAAGGCATGCTTTAGCAAAATAATTATTCAGAAGTATGCCTAAAGGCTTAGTTCTCATTTGACATCTGAAACTAACTGCCACACTAAGCTTACATAAGTTGATCAATCCTTTTAATGACTACAAAGTGTCAATAGGACTTGATGTAGAAAAAGTATCATAGAGATCAGCTTTTAAGATGAGACTCTCTAAATGACACTTAGAATAGTCATGTACTATCCCTGTAGCAAAGCTATTTCCCATGAGATTGCTTTTGCAGCTCATTCTGAGGAAAAAAATTCACAACTACCACTGGTAACAACTGATAGAGGATCTGAAAAACAGATTTGCAAATGCTGCTTCTTGCTTTCAATATCATGTTTTTTTCCAAAGTGACACCAAGTTCACTAATGAAAAAGTCCCTACTTCATTCTTGCATTTGCATAAAGGAAGAGAAAAATTTGCATTTGAAACTGTTTAGGTAAGGAGTTCAGAATATACTATGTAGATTTTGAAAGTTTTCAAATGGTGATACTATAGAAAGTGGTGCAGAAAGAGTTAATCAAGAGGATATGAAAAATTAGCATACTTTGCCATCCATAGTAATGCACACTTGCAAAACATAGTAACAACCACCCCAAACTAGATATGCATTGTTTCAAATATCAAAGAGATTTGTCGAGTTCTATTCTTCTTCTTAGCATTAGAATAAAAACAAGCGATTGTTTTTCACAATGCAGTGAATTTTTCAACATATTCTCTAATTTATTTTTCACTTAAGTAGTAAATGCTGTGTTTTCATCACTATGGGATTGGTTGCTAACTTGTACCATGGAACAACATTTTTTCCCTGGTCCATCTATCAATCCATGTTTTGAAGGCATATTGCTAAAATCTGCACATGACTAGACCAGAGTCAGCAGATGACAGGACCCCAAAGCAAAACAGTGAGCTGATCTTCTATTTCCCATTAAGTGATAGAAATAATCCTGGTTTGAAAGAAAAGAGGCATTATCCAGTTTACCAAGTTGAATATTTGAGTATAGTGCTATGCAGCAACAAAATCATACCTGGAAAAAATGTTCACAATTAAGTTTATTATGTTGAGTTTATAATACTCAGTAAAAGCCATCTGTCTGCTAAACAAACCAAGCATCTTTTAGTTAAACACATAAAAGTATGGATATGACTGAGACTGTTTAAGATGCCAAGTTCCATGGAAATAAGCTATTGCTTTTAGATTTTGTATTTAGAAAGTCAATCCCAAAGTGATTCATGTAGCCTTGTCTCCAATAATAGCTTCTAAGTCATAGGTGAAAAATATGAATGTATAAATGTTTCCCATCACCAAATATGTCCATGGCAACCAGGCATCACTGAATAAACTAGGAAAATAACTACATGATCATTTTCAGAACCATTGCACTCGCCATGGACTTGGAAATAAAACTCTCACCAGATAAATGTGGGCTTATCCCTTAGAGAAACAGTCAATATAAGTAAAAATTGTTCAGAAAAAACTGCACATTTTGGATATTGTCCTAGCATCATAAACAAACAAAGAAACATGATTAAACAAAATCAGAATGAATCTTTTCTGTTCAAAGAGTAAAACATCTGTGATATTTTGTTCATGGTCTACCATGAACTACTCCCTCCCTTCCCTTCTCTTTCAAGCATAATAGTAGATCAGTGTGCACAGGTGTACCTCAGAAGACATGGTTCCGTGTGTCTCTGGATCTAAGTCAAGGACTATGTTCGGACTTCCAGCATTTTTTTTAAAAAAGGCTCTAGCTACATGTCGAAGGTGGTAATTCACCAGTCAAGTGACCAATTTCATCTTCCTCAATCTAGAACTCAATCATAAAACACAGACTACATACCAAGGACTTTAGGTCAACAATATTGGATCTCAAATCACTTTTGTTTGAGCTTATATGGAAAATGTTATTTCATTTCAAAAAGGCATGCCAAGAAAACAATGGGCAGTACACAAAATACTTTAGAAAGTTATTACATTAATCTAAGAGAACTGGTCCACTGTTTTTCACTCGCAACACTATAACGAAGACTCCAAGATTTTTTTCCTAAGGAAGGAGAAGGAAATAAGAAAAAAGAATTAAAAGTTCTCCCCAGAGAAGAACAGATGGTGGAAAAATCCCAACTTGAGATCACTTTTGAACACAATGTAGATTTTCATTAACGAGTAATTAAGCGGGTCAAATCCAGGCTTCCATCACTCCCTGATCCCGATTGTGGGCACAATAATGGTGGCCACCTGCTCATGTCACTGTGAGTTGCCAGCCATACTGAATTGTAGTCCCAGAACTGCAATTTAGAATAAACCCTTCCTATACAAGTTTAGTTATTTTCATTAGGTATTTTGTCACAGTATGGAGGCAAGTATTTACAAATGTGAAACTTATTCCAAAATAATCTGACTGTGAAAAGGGTAAGAGTGATGTGGAAATAATATATTTATATCTCATCAAAATTCTTTTGATAAAAATAAAACGTGGATTTTCATAAACTAAAATGTGTATGGTAAGTTAAGCACAATCACAAAAAATAATAATAATGCATAATGAAGGCATTTTAAAAGGAAATGAGTGATTCCCTTAAAATATTCATTGATAAAAGGAAGTGGATTGATGAAAGTAATGGAGGAACAGCGGAAGAGAAGAATACATGGCACTAGTCAGTCATATGTTACTTCCCATCCATACATAATATTGATGTCATCATGAACTTTCCTCCAGCAGTCATAGGAATGAGACAGAACAGTTGCTAATAAGCAGCAATTCAAAGCATTTAATCTGGGATGATGTCCCATTTGGGCTCAGGATAATCAAAAGTGAAACAGTCTGTATCAGTGGAATGTTTCAGAAGTTTCAGAAAGTTTTTAGATCTAGTAATATTGGGAATCCCTTCCCCAAAGTAAAACAAGCAGTAGACAGCACATTAGAAAGGTTATTCAAAAGCAGATCTGCTTGGAAGTCATGAAGAGAACTTTCAAGGCTGTATCCTTTGTGTCTGCCTAGGCAGAGGTAGACATTTTGGTCATGCAACTGCCTTGGAGCAACCCCTACTCCTGTAAGAAGTCCCAACACACTAAGGGGTTCACCAAGTTGGACATTGGCATAATCAATACTTTTGTCTTTTTTTTAGATTTTATCTAGGAAGAATAGATACATATATATGTGACTTCTCTGAAGGAAAAGTGTCACACAACACACATTTATAGAACAAAAAAATATGGAACATAAAAGCAGCATGGACAGCCTATGCATATCTACTAGAAAGCTAAACATGAATGGATTAAAAGTCAAATACAGATGTTTTCAAACTAGAATTAAAAACCAAGAGCAAGAGTACAGGATGGAAATTATTGACAGCATATGATACAAAATTGTATGTTTTGATAAGCTTGCTTGACTTCCTACAACGTTGTTTGAAAAAATAGACATTAAAAATATAATTCTATCAGATGAAAAGGCCTTCAAAAACATTGTTACTCCATCAGTAACATGTTGATACATAGTATCAACAAATTACCCAAATGCATAAACACATGAGACTGAACCAGCCAGAATTGTATGATAAATAATACAAGAACTGTAGTAGATGGAGACTGGTGTTTGTTTTTAATTTCAATTTTTGCATTTTTCTCTATTGTTGGATTTTCTTTTTGGCAAGTTCATACATACATGTAATACATTCCAAGGAGCTTTTCCCCTCTATGCTTTCTGTGGGGCTGATTTTCCCACACACACACTCTGATGACTCCAGGCCATGGGGGCAGAGAAAGGCAAATGTGCTGCAGGTCCTTCACCCCCTCATCCAAATCCAGGGGACTCCAGACACAGCAGGGAGACTCATTCACTCACTCATTCACTCATTCAGTTACACAGCTGCTGGCTGTGATAACGAAGATAGGTAAAGCCTGACCGCCCACACCTCCGCCTCAGCATTCCAGAGACTTGTCCACGGATGGGGAGTTTGTCAGAGCAAGATCTCGGTTTATTGGGGTGAACAAATCAGTTTATAGAGACAAAAAACCAGAGTGTGCGAAACAGGCCAATTACCTTAATGGTCAGCACAGCACACAGGCTGCATAGGTCAGACTAAACATATATCTCTGTTGGCTCCTATAAGCCAATTACGGCTCTCTGCAATGTGATCAGGGTTATGCCTAGGACACTAGCTCCCAGCACCATCTTTGGTCCCATGTGCTAAGCCATGTCCTGCTCGCTCCCTCCCAGACCGTTATTCCTGGGCAGGCCCAACACTTTCCTGTCTCCTTGCTTTCCCCAATCCTTTCCTGTACGTCTTTTCCCATCATTTGTTCCTGTTTCGTGACTGCAGACTTCCAACAGTCATTGATGATTAGTAGGCTTCCCTGATGATAATCACTGGGTATTTTTGTTTCTCTCTACCTCTTCATCCCTTAGTCACCCGTTGATCAATCACTACTAAGCCAAGTATAGTTTTCAATTCACAACTGTCCTGCCTTTGCCTCCAAAGTGCTAAGGTTTTGCTGTGAGCTGCAGAATCCAGCAGAGATGGGAATTTTAATGCTTCATTTCGATAATGATGGAAATGAGCAGATAATGAATAGACATGCTCAAATCAATAACCATCTTGGTGCAATTCAGAGTTTTATTTTTCTTTCCAGCTTATCATTACTGGAATTTCAAATCTCATTGAATATAATTAGTAAAAATGTTAAAATTCTATGATTCACTCAGGCATGGAGATTGTTTGCATGAGCATCGTGAATCTAATTCTGATCCAGATGCAGATGTAAGATAGAATCACTTTTGACATGTGCAGAGGGAAGCCTTTGTGTCCAATGTGTGGAGACACCAAGTAGAATTTTTTGTGCTAAAATTCTTTCCAACCAATGCTAAAAATTATAGCTATTGTAAATCCATTTGAAAATATAATTATAAATCATTGAAATAAACTTTTCTATGCATGACAAAGCAGAAAATTTATACTCCTATGAAAGAAATAATCACATTCTCTGTGGAATAATGAGCAAATCTACACAGAAAAAGATAAGAAAAGTTGTGTATGCTTAATAGTCTTGCTTCTTTCATTTTTCTCCTTTCTGTAGCTTTCTACCCATCTTTTTGTCTCTTTCTTTCTGATCTCATGCTTATCTTGGAAGATTAACTTAGTAGTGTATTTGACTAAATGTTAAATATAGCTGATGAAAATATGTAATTGGATTATCTAATATCTCACTACATGTTCTTTGATCATGTAGTGAACATTAAAACATTTGATTCTATATTACTTCCTGATTCACACATATTTTCATAAATACCACTATCCTTCCCTTTTTGGAAGGCTCCCATTTCTCCCTGTATGTACCTGTATGTGGCTGGCAAAGCTCCTTTATCCATTCATCTTCTAATGAACTGTGGATTCCATTTGATGACTATTGCAAATAATGCTGCAGTGAACATGGACTTGCAAGTATCTGGTTCACATTCTGAAATTACTTTATTTGGATACATACTCAGAGGGTGAATTTCTGAACAATAAGGTGATTCTAACATTTAGGAACTTATAAAATATTTTCCACAGTAGCTGCACGTTTTGCATTCCTGTCAACAATGTACAGGATTTCCTTTCTCTACATTCTTACCAATGTTAATTTTTACTTTCTGCCAATAGCCATCCTTACATGGACAAGGTGATTTAGCAATGAGATTCTAGTGTGCAATTCCCTGAGAATAATTAACTCTGAGTTATCTCTTCATATTTCTTTTTGTCACTTGTGTTTTTTGGAAATATTTCTACTCAGATCCTTTGCATATTTGCAAATCACATTATTGTTTTTCTTCTCTTGGGTCAAAAGATTTCTTTACATAGATTGAATATCACTTATTGGATATAAAATTTGTAAATATTTTCTTATATTTTGTTGTCTATTCATTTTGAAACTGTTGTGATACAGTTCCAGTTGTATATTTTTCCACTTTGCTATCACTGAACAAACCATAGAATTTTAAATGTAGAATTCATAATGAGAAGCTGTGAAGAGCATATCTCCATATTTCAAACATTTTTCTTCCAAAGTTAATTTTTTGTATAATTTCAAAGGCATCTTTAATTGCTGCCTGCCGCAGACCAGAGTTGCGGCCTCAAGACCAGGGCTCCCCAGTACAGAGAACAGGTGGAGAACAGAACACATGCGGCTCCCTCTCGTCCGAGTGAATCCTGAATCCGTTTATTGAAACTTTCATGACAACTTTCATACAGAAAATTTTGGGGAAAGAATGTTGCACCTACAACAGACATACAATTTTCTAGTCAGCAAAAATCACCTTTAGGGTGGACATTTTTTCAAGAACCTAACCCATTGCTTCAGAGCAAAGGCACTTAACAGAAACAGTCTCTCAGTATTTCCAAACTTATCTAATCTATAATGCTTCACCAGATAGCTATGGGGCTGATCCTACATAGTTGGCAATTTTAACAGAGACTGCTTTCTTTTAAAATACAGAGGTAGAATGTTCTCCTACTGATTTTAGCAAGGAACATATTTTACAATTAACTATAGGAGTCCCCAACACCACATAAGTCCCAGCATGAGCTGTTGCTGCTGTCCTCTCTAGATTGATCCTCTCCAGGTTGATACTCTCAGTCAGGCAGGTCGACATAAGCACCAGGCATGGCAGCAGGTTCTAACTTGGAAAGATGTATGCAGCTCATGTAGTCTTTACTATCCAAGCTTAAACCACATCTCTAAGGGGCGCCTTGACCTGGATACTCAAGGCCCATAAGCTATAACTGGTTCTTGATGGAGCACTACTGTGGTATGCACTGAAGAAAACACTTAAACAATATAATTATTAAAAGAATAACTTCTATAATAGCATCCTTCCATTCCTTTAATAGTAAGGTTGCTTATGTCTTCCTTTGAGGAATTCCAAAAGCGTATTGCCAGTTAGATGACCCATCTGTGAACTATGCATACTCCAAACCTGGGGTCCAGTCAGGCCCCATATGCCAAAGGTGTCTCTTTCAGGGGCAGAGGCGATCATTTGTGGGAGTGCACTCGAATGGTCCATCTCTGTAATTTCTCATAAGAGTGCTATTTGGGATAGGAAAGACACGGCCCCCTTTGCTTCTGACATGGATTCTCCCAGTTTGGATTACAAATACCATCTCCAGGGACAGTCTTGGCATCTAGACTTGCTGGCATGATGGTCTCTTCCTTGGCCTTCAACCAGGGTAAGAGGGTATCACAGTTTCTTTTAAGGTTCTAGTGGACTGATAACATAGTCTTATACTTCTGGAATTTCTGAGTTAGTACGTAGGTGGGAATTTTACCCACCTATTTTAAGACTCTAGAAGTTATTCTCTAATTTCCTTAAAATCAGTGCACACATTCTGGCTAACAAGTCTACTTATTGTAAATGACTAGACATGAAATTTCTATTTAGTATTTGACTAAAACTTAAAAAGCAGGCTTCTGGGCTGGAGAGGTGGCTCAGGGGTTAAGCCTCCGCCTTGCAGGCGAAAGGTCCTGAGTTCGGATCCCAGGGCGGAGCCTGTGAATCCTGGGGCAGAAGGAGGTGGAGGCGTCCATGGTGGTTCGTGAATTCGTCCCTGGTTCTACACACACACACACACACACACACACACACACACACACGCGCGCGCGCGCGCACATACGCGTGCACATGCACACAGTTGAATAAATAATAATAATAAAAAAAAACTTAAAAAAAAAAGCAGGCTTCTTCTCTAGAACAGAGAGCAGGAAGCTAGTTCCAAAAATATCTAAGAGCAGATAAAGGGCACTCCTAATTCCCATAAGAATTCTTCCTGCCAGAGGCAAAACTTGAATTATCCCAAAAAAACAAAACCTAGGTAAGAGGCACTCCTAATTCCCAGAATTCTTCCTGCCTGAGGCAAAACCCGAATTATCTAGGAGAGTGTCCAGTCCCTGTTCATGGGCATTACTGTGACCTTCCTCAGGAAACAGGCTTTAGGCCTGAGCTGGGAAGAAACACCAATGCCTGACAATTCCCATATTTTTCCTTATTTCTCTTAAATAAGCCATGTCCTTATTCCAAAACATGTTACTTTGAATCCATCTTTTCCAAACTGAGACATATTCTACCAGATTAGTTGGATAGGGACGCGGCAGCTGCCATATCCAAAAGTGTTATACAAGACAGGTGTTGTGTATGCCAGTAGCCCAGAACTTCAGAAGTGAGGTCATTTGATCAAGATACTCTTAAGTTTTCTGGGACTTTGAGAACTGGTCCATATGAGAATGTCTCAACCACCCACCTGCCAATAAGTAAAGAAAAATAGAATAAAGAATAGAAATAAAATCTTTAGAAAATCCCAGGAAATATTTCTACAATTTTCTGCAGGACTTATAAAATCAAGAGGTATTCATTTACATAGCATCATTGGAAGACTTTTAAAGCAGGTCCCCTGTACCATTTGAAACTAAGAATATGTGTGTGTATATGTGTATGTGTGTGTGTTTGATTTCTTATTGTGGTAATATTAGAATAACACATTATAATAAGTAAAATATATGTAAAATATGGATTTTTGTGTGAATTCCACTGATATCATGGGTAAAATTAGAATTACATATTTTAATGAATAAAGTATGTGTGCAGTCAAACCTTAGTGAACACTTTTTTCAATCTTTTTGAAACAAGGTCTCATGTAGCCAAGACTGGACTTCATACTCATTATATAGCTGAAGATGAGCTAGAACTACTGATCCTAGACAGATTTTTCATATAAAAGTTTCTGTAATAAGTGAATAGACTAAATTATTCAGCAGTGACTCAGTTTTTATGCTTAAAAGTTTGTCTACAAACAATATGAAATTGACATTGTCAATGTGAAATCATTTTGCTTCTTAAAAGTTATTATTTACTGTTTTTTGATTAAAAATTTCTTGCCATCATTGTCTGTGGATAGCAGATAGGAGCCTATTTTACCCCGGTCTCTTTAAATGTTTTCTCTTCATGATTTTGAGCAGTTTTGAGTTGATGAACCCTAGGACTTTTTCCACATGTAACTCCCTATCATTAGTGCTCATCGACTACAGAACTTTGTCTTCATTGAGATCCCCATGTCTGAGATTCCCTACTCTTCTAGCTAAGGGACTCTGTCTCTGCCTCTTTTCCTTTATCCAGCATTCTGTTTCGCTCTCTCTCTGATAATTCTTGCTCACCTGAACTTTCTTCTTTCTTGCTTCAGTTACTTCTTGGATGTGATGACCATCTAGAGTATTGCTCCCAAATTCCAAATACATGCAGACCCACTTTTCTGTTGTGTACATCTTGAATTTTACAGTATCCTTCCAAAACTCTTAATTTACCACACTGAGAACATTGACATTGCAATGAATTTACCATTTCTCCAATGTTTACTGCTTAAGTCTGCATAGTTATGTATAAGTATGCTTTAATTACCAAGTCTAACCCCTTGGATATTACTGTGTGTTATTTATTCATAGTCTGGAATGATCATGTACAAACCTGTAAGTTACTAAATAAATCCATTGTTAATCTTGCATAAAATAATACATAGTCTTAGCTTGTATCTATGTTTATTATATTTATTAGAGTACAGATTTAGTGGAATTATACCTGAATGATTTATAGATATAATAAAATACTATTAATTATTCATATTATAGACAGTGTAATCATACATTAGTGTTCCTAATGAAAAGTGGCTTAAAAGTGTCTTACCACTCATAGTCTCATAAATTAGCAGAACATGGCGGTAGGTTTTCAAAGTCGCTAACATTTATGCAAATCAGAATTCATGAGTCTTAAAAGCACTAGGATCCTTGAAGGCTAGGAACTGACAGTCACAGTGGTGTTCCTAAGCTTAAGGTGAACACAGGAAAGCGTTCTGGGAAATGTCCCTGGGTCCTTGCACCTCATAGGGGAGGAGGACCCAGAGCAGAGTTTGGCATGCACAGTAAAGGATGCTCAGGGGATTGGGAGGGGAGGCACTGGGGGATGGGGAAGGAGGAGAGAGGGGAGGGGGAGTAGGGGGGTCAGGGGAAGGTGGAGGGAGGGAAGGGACTGGTGTACCTGTTAAGTTTGTATGAGTGGAAATAATAATAATAATAAAAAGAAATTATACAAGAAAAAAAAAGAATTCATGAGTTTTTTATCTAGACGTTGTTTGTTTATTCTTAAGTAAAAAGCCTGCATGGTTGCTGATAAATGACCAAAAGGCTTAAGGGAACAAAGGGTTTATTGCCTCTTTCATTGTTTGGTGACAGTTTTCAGTCCAGCTTGACAGGAGAGCTCACATCAACACTAGGGACAAGGAAACTGGCCACACCATTTCTTTGTAATGGCTGAGAAATGGTCGATCTTTGCTTGCCAGACCAGTATGTCAGGCCAAGTGTACAGAAGGATGCTGACTTCCTCAACCAGTTCTCTATATTTTATTCACCTGTTCAGGCCCTAGTCCCACCCATCAGGGGCTAGGTCTGCCCCATCAACTAGACAGTCTCCTTCAACTACTAATTCTCCACAAATGTGCCCAAAGCTCAAACTCTCAACTGTCAAGTTGACACCTGTGCCTAACTATGAAAAATCATTAAGTCTACATTAACACAAATGGAATTATTTGCTGTTCCAACTATAATAACTTTACTGAGTTTAAAATAACATTTTCTAATATTAATGACATTAAGCATGAATTCTGCCTGAATAGGTACAGTGTAACAAACGAGTGAGTATAAATTGTTCTAGCAGTTCATCTGAGTACAATAATGGATTTCAGAGCTTACATAACAAAAACCTATCTTCCCTTATACAATTTTCAGGATAAATTCATGTATTCTTTTTGATCGATTTTTTTCACTCCTGAAAATAAATAGAATTCCAATATGCAGCAAACAACAGTAAAATAAATTTATCTGCCATATTTTAATCAATTTATTTTACATATGTATACATGTAGGTGCATATATGCCATAGCATACATGTTGAGATCAACTTGGTGGAGCCAGTATTCTTCTGCCCATGGGTTCTTAAATATTGCTCAGGTTGTATGGATTAGTGATACTTACCCATTATACTTTAATCAATGAGCTATCTATCTCTTTCTCTTTACAATATTTTATGACTCAAATATCCATTTAAATGTCTCAAATAAATGCAAATAAATATTTTTCAGCAAAATATTGACAGGCTGCATTCATCCAGGAAACACACATAATATACTTTGCATATGTTAAACTATGACACCTAAAAAGCTAGTTGCAGACAATAAGGATTCACTTATTGTATCTGATTTAACTAGCTTAATAAGGTTTTAAAAGTTATTAAAAATTCAAAAATATTGAAGATGACTATTTTAAAAAAAATTTTAAATATTTATTTATTTATTTATTTATTTATTTATTTATTTATTTATTTATTGTGATGTGTGTCTGTCTGTGTGTCTGTGTGTATAATTATTTTTATTGGAGGTCACTGTGTGATTTCAGGAATCATCCTGGTTTGTTTCTAACTTCTTTTTGCTTCCTTCTGATATTATTCAGTTTTTGCATCCTTACCCCACCCCAAGCCTAAAGTTCAGGCCTCTGCCATTTCTGCCCATCATTTTTACATGGGATCTGGAATCCAAACTCAGGAACTTCTGCTTGCACTTTGGCACCTGAGCCAATTAGCACCTGAGCCATCTTTTCATCCATGAGTATTTTTTGATGAATTTGAAATAGACAAATGTTTAAGAAAGATATGTGAATAAACACAAGCATAATTCTGAAAAGACATATATTTTATATTTTAAGTATACAGAGTTTAAGCAGTTGGAGTAACGAAAATGATCTTCAACAAGTGTTGGAAAGTGGAGAATCAGCCATTTGGTAGTTTTGAATGTGCAGTAAACATAGCCAAAGTGGTAATATAAAGGGCCTCACTATTTAGCATGTAGGCTATTTACAGAGGTGAGAAAATGGGAATAGAAAGTAGCATAGCATCATAACAAACTGCACTTTAGTGTTAGGTATGGCCCTGAGGAACTATTGCCATCAGATGAAGGTCAAAGAGTCACCCAGTCAAAATCTATATGCAATCAATATAATTTATTTGTAAGTATCACAGTATAAAATGTAACACATATTTGCTTGCCAAACACATATGAATGTATTTTCCTATGTTGTAGTTCTGAAAGAATTCATGTATAGCATTATAAAATAAGTTAAAATATTTTGATTAGTCACAATTATGCTATAAGAAAAAAAAAGCCTTGACCGATATTCTATCATTAAAATCAGATAGCTTAGCTTTAAAACAGTGAAAATATAAATTTATGATCAGATTTACTAATTAAATACATACCTTTATTGAAACAGAATTCTGGACTGGAGTGTAGATCGGCATTAGATATTTGGTTTACATTTCGACACTTAGTTAAAATATGTATAAAAAATACTAGAATATAAAAGACGGCATGGAAAAAAAACAGCCCTAGCTGAAGTCTCTAAATAGTGCTAGAAGCAATAGATAAGTCAATTATGAAAATGCATCCTATTTTTGTACACTAAAAATAATTCAAAGCTATAACTCAGAAAGTAATTTCATTTATCACAGTACCAAATATATTAAAGTAGACAAGAATTCAACAAAAGAAGAACAAATCTCATAGTTTACAGTGTATGAACTATAAAACCCTACTAAATAATTGAGGAGTCCTAGATATCTAGAATAATATACCATGTTAATGAATCAGCAAATTCAGTGCTGTTAGGAAAGCAATATTACCTTACAGATTCAACAAAATTTCAGCTGATTGATTTTCACTAGCAAACAAGCTAACTTGAAAACTCAGAGGGAGCTACAAAGTGCTCAAAATTGCCAAAACAATCTTGGAAAGGACCAAAATAAGTTACTCATATTTTCAATTCCAAAGCATAAGGCAGAACTGCAGTAACTAAGACAATGGACTATTGTAAAACACACACAAATCAATGTAATAGAATGGAGAATCCAGTTGTAAATCATTATATTTACAGTCAATTGATTTTGACAAGAGTGCTAGGACTACCTGATGGGTAAAGGATAGAATTTTGTAACAAGTGATGCAGCAGTGTGTCTGTAAACAAAACAATGGACTTTTATTTGTTCATTGCTCCATAAGTAGAAATTAAATGGGATAGCCTGCACCAAAATGTAAAAGCTAATATTACTTTCATAGAGTAAGTTATAGAGTAATGTGATCTTAGGTTAAACAACTGTTTATAAAATTTATTAATGAAGAAAAATTTATGCTGGCTCATTGTATTATATATTTGAAATGCCAACAGTGGAGAGGTGGAGGAAATGAGAGTCCAGAGTTCAAGGTCATCCTTAACTATGCAGATAGTTTAAGGCTTTGAAATCCTGTGATAGAGGTGTGGGGTAGGGGTGGAGTTGCAAAAACATTCAAATGAAAATTTATCAAAAAAACACTATATAAATATAAACATATGATGACATGGAGCAGTAACAGGATTATGAGTTCTAGGCCAGCTTGAGATATGTAGCAAGTCTCTATGCAGTAACACAAAATAAAAATAAATCATGAACTTGGAGAAAATAGTCATAACCATGTATGTATGAGTAACTTACATTTAGACTATCTGTAGAACTTCTGTAACTCAAAAATTAAAATGAAAATAATTTAATTAAATTGGAGCTTTCAATCAGGAAATATAAAATATTTTATAATGTACTGGTTCAGCATGTTAATTGAGGTCAAATTGAACAGACATCCCTAGAAAGATCTATCTTGTTGAACTACAATGCTCTGCTGTTGATTTGTCCTCCCAAACAATTTATGCTGATGTGTTGCAATGTGTATCTCTATTACTGTCATGGTTAGGCACAGGTGTCAACTTGACTGTTGAGGGTTTGAGCTCTGGTCACATTTGTAGAGAATTGAGTTAAGCCCAGAGCAAACCTGCAGGAGATTGTTTAGCTGATGCGGAAGGCCCAGCCTATGATGGGTGGGATTAGGCCCTGGAATAAATCAAGGAGAGCTTGTTGAGAGAGTTGTCATCCTTCTGTCTACTTGGCCAGACATGCTGGTCTGACAAGTAAGGATTGTCCATCTCTCAGACATTATTTGGTGATGCTGTGGCCAGTTCCCCTCAGCCCTGGTGTTGGTGCATGCTCTGCCATCAAGTTGGACTCAGAACGAGGTAACTGGACTGTCATAAAGAAATAAACACTTTTTTCCTTTAAGCTGTTTATTATCGGCAACCATGGAGGCTAACTGAAACAGAATTTGGTATCAGAGAAGTGGGGTGTTGCTGATAAATTTGACTATGTGGATATTGTAGCTTTTGAACGGTTTTGCTGGACAAAGTTGGAAATGCATGAAGATTTTCACTTTGTGGATTACAAAAACAGTTCTTCAGAGTTTGGTGGGCCATTTGGAAAACAGTGATGCTGAGAGAGTAATAAATTGTTTGGGCCCAGTTTCTGATGAGGGGAACAAGGACTTTGGTAAAGCTGAATTTAAAGAAAATGGACTGGTTTGCTTGACAGAGGAAAGCTGTGTTGGTTCCCGTAAAGCTCTGGATGTGCAAAGGGCTGGCAGCAGAATATCTGCTGCTTTTGGATAAATGAGTATCAGTGAAGGAAAACCTAGTGACTTGCACTGGGATGGTGGAAGATATGAAAACCGCCGTATGGCAAGTTTGTGATTTGAAAATCCAAGTTCCTTCAGTGGCTGAAAGCCCAGATTAAAGCTGTTTCTTGCCCTTTGGAAGTTTGGTTGCCTGGAAGAGGCTTTTCCAGCATCAGAGCACAAGATTTGGTGCAGCTGTGGCTCAAGTGGACCAAATTGCATTTTGAGCTCGCTTTGGAGTCTGGCAGTGTCCCCCAGGTGGTATTGGTAAACGATTTGAGGGGTTCATGGAAAGCAGCAAAAGCTTTGCATCAAGTGACAGGCATAGAATTCCTGCGAGAGAAGGTGAAGCTTATAGCTGCAGTGGAGAATGCAGAGTGTTGGAGATGCCAGAACCATGGGATGTATGCTGAGGACTGTTGTGAGTGGAGACTCAGCCTGGTTCAAGGAATTCCACTTTTATAACTTCAAGCTGCAAACAGGGACTGGGAATGCCTAGAATCTTTGCGACACCTTGACTGTGTGATGAGTGGTAGAAAATGGATATTGAAATAAAGAATGTGGTGATTTGCTGGACTTTGATCTTAATTTAATGTTTCCTTATCATATTAAGATACTTCTGTTTTAATGTTTTTTCTGTTTTAAAGTAACTCTGATTTGACTCTATAACAACCACCTGGAATCAGGCCTGCCTAATCTCTCCCCATCCTGAAGCTCAGGGAAATTTGCAGAAGAAGGGGCGGTAAGATTGTAAGAGCACAAGGATGGGAGGAGCATGATATGCAAGATACTCCACACAAGTTAAGGCCGAAGCAATTATAACAGGACTCTGCGTGATCCGCACAATGACCAACATATCGTTGAGCCCTCAAATTCTAGCATGGACTAAAAGCACTAGGATCCTTAGAAGCAAGGGATTAATAGTCACAATAGTGTTCCTATCCTTAAGGAGAACACAAGAAAGAGTTCTAGGAAATGCCACTGAGTCCTTACACCAGAGAGGAGGACCCAGAGGAAAGTTTGATATACTCATTAAAGGATGCTTCAGAGATGGGGGGAGGGGGCACTGGGAGAAAGGGAGGGAAGGGGGAAAGGAAAGGATAAAGCAGGGAGGGAACAGGGAGGTCCAGGGATGGGTGGAGGGAGGGAGGGGACAGGGTTTCCTATTATGTTTGTATGAGCAGAAAAAAATAAAAATAAAAAAACTTAAAATAAATAAAATATAAAAAGTAAAGTAACTCTGATTTAAGATTCTTAAGGTTAAGAAACTTTGAACTTTTAAAATGTTGGAACTGAAGTTTTAATGAGAGAATATTTTAAATTTGTCCATGAAATGTATTTATATTTTTAAGATAACATTTTAACATCTGTGAGTATAAGGATTGAAGGTTACAGTTTAAAAGTGGTATGTTTTTGTGTCAGGTTGACAAGGGGTGGAGTGTCATGGTTAAGCACAGGTGTCAACTTGACTGTTGAGGGTTTAAGCTCTGGGCACATTTATAGAGAATTAGTTGAGTTAAGCCCAGAGCAAACTTGCAGGAGATTGTCTAGCTGATGGGAAACGCCCAGCCTATGGTGGGTAGGATTAGGCCCTGGAATAAATCAAAGAGAACTGGTTGAGAGAGTTGTCATCCTTCTGTATACTTGGCCAGACATGCTGGTCTGGCAAGTAAGGATTGTCCATCTCTCAGCCATTATGTGGTGATGCTGTGGCCAGTTCCCTCAGTCCTAGTATTGGTGCGTGCTCTCCTGTGAAGCTGGACTGAGAATGGTAACTAGACTGTCAGTAAGGAAATAAACCCCTTTTTCCCTTAAGCTGTTTGATAGTCATTAATCGATTATGAAGTAAACTGCTACAATTAGCTATAAAATATATAGTAGAGAGAGTAGAGAAATAGAGTAAGAAACAGAAAGAGTATCTGGAAAGTCACTAACTGTCCACTTCTGTGGAGCTCAAATCCATAAGGACTTCTGGTTTCCTCCACAGAGACTAACAAAATAAGGAGAAATTCTCTAAGTTTTACATTAGAGGAGGAAGTTAAAGAATTCAGAACATTAAAGGCATGAAAGGAGAGAGAAGGAGAAAATGATCATATAGGAGCAGGTGTAAAAAAGTAGAAAATAGGAAACGAGTAGGCATACTTTCCATAAACAGAAAAAGTATTCAAAGTTTTAATCATAAAGAAATTATAAATGCTTGAGGTGGTAGATATGATTAACTAATTTAATAAACATTACTCAAAGTAGAGATGCATTGAATTATCACATGACTTTTGTTCTCATGTATCAGTTGAAACAAATTTTAATACACCTCTGTTGAAAAAAATTCAGTTTTAGATAGAATTTTATGTTTTAATAATTTCTCATGTTCAAAATAAAAGTTTTTCTTACTCAATAAAATCCAGATGTATTTATCATACTCAACATTTTTTCAAAATACATATACATTGTAGAATGGTGGAATCGAGATAGTAGCGAGATCATTACCTTATGTTTTTTTTTTCAGTAAAAATATTTAAACCTTACATAGCAATTTAAATACTGAAATATGTTGTTATTGACTATATTCAGCATTTCTTAGAGTATATGTGTTGAATATTTGCTTTCTTTTTCACTTAACTTTGTTTTCCTGTCATCAACTGCCCTAAGCTGCTGCTTCTTTCTTTTGTCTTTATTCATCAGTTTTTTTCCTTAGACTTCACAATAAAGTGAAATTCTGTCACATTAGACTTACTGTTTCTAGTGCACTTCATTTAACAAAATAAGGTTGGTTAAATTTTTTCTTTGATTGAGCAAATTTTAGTTTTATATATTCAGTTTATGAATATATTGATTGAAAATGTTCTACCTATATGTATCTTCCTTATATAATAATTTATATAAAAATATCATGTCTCATAGAACAATAAACAAACGCAATTTCTACAGCTGCATGAGCCTAAGGATCATGTCTTTGCAAAATTTTCATAATAGGAATATCAATTTTAGAAACAGGTACAGATATCTTAAAACTATAATGACTGCTTGGTTTGAGTGAGGTCAGTTTGTCTATGTATCATTCATAAATGTCAATAGGACTTTACACAGGAACAAATTACTTTGTTATTCAATATATATTTAAGCTTTAGTTTTCACTAAGTGAAATGAACCTAAAACTGTTCAGCACATCATAAAATATTATAAGCAAACAATCCAAACATAAAGCAAACTATAAAAGATTTAATTCATATGATAAATGAAAGAATTCTAAGTATTCTTGGGGAAGCATTCAGCTTCTCTTTTCTCTCACATTCTTCATATTCACTTAACATCAAACTTCCCACATTCTTAGCAAAAAGAATTGCATCCCTAATAGGGGATGTATGTGTCTACTCAATACCTACAAGAATTAGCCTGCTTTTGGTTGTATTGTGTCTGACAAGTGAGTACAGGTTCACATAGCACAAGGGACGACTGGTCAAAGGAGCTGTAACTCTTAGATTAATCTATGAGAAAAACTTTCACAGATTATGAAAGAAGACATCTTAGAAACTTAAGTATTAATTAGAGGTCTATTGAAAATATTAAATTCATAAATTTGAAAAATTTATTTTAAAAAGTTTTGAAAAATATAAAATATTTAATAAATACATAGAAATCTAAAACTCTGGGGCTGGAGAGGTGGCTCAGGGGTTAAGCCTCTGCCTTGCAGGTGGAAGGTCCTGAGTTCTAGACCCCACATATAGACGCCAGGCGCAAGCAGGGGCGGCCTGCGCTTCTGGTCCTGGTAGGGTGGAGCCTGTGAATCCTGGGGCAGAGTAAACAAGCAGAAGGTGGAGGTGTCCATGGTGGTTCCCGAATTCGCCCGTGGTTCTACACACACACACACACACACACACACACACACACACACACACACACACATACATGCACACATGCATGTACCCACAACTGAATAAATAATAAATAATAAAAAAGTTAAAAAAAAAACGTTGGAGATCTTCATTTAAAAAAAAAAGAAATTTAAAAATCTGCTTGAACACTTTAGAGATAACAGGATTAATGCTAAATGTGATGAGATGCTTATTAAGCATGAACCATGACAATACTGTACTGATCAAAGTGCATAGCTTCTTTATCTCTGATTCACAAACTCCACTTCTAATACTCCATACTGTTCTCAAGTAGATCTTGTTAACTAGGGAGTCTGTTGCAAAAATCATTTTCAAGTCAAGTTTAACTGTAGAAGCCCACATGTCCAACAAAAGCTGATTGCAGAATTGTGGCATCTTAACCAGCAGCAGTATATTACAACACTGATAATGAATTCAGTGTAGCTAGTGGTAAATTTGTGAAAGTATATTAAAAATATCAAGTTAAGAACAGAAGATCAAGTCTGAACTTCATTTTGGATCTATTCTATAATTAAGCCACAGTTCTATCTTAAGTTGTAGGCTTGCTTTATATCTAATCAGTTCACAGGGTCACCATTGAAGAGGATGAGATTTTATTGTGTTGTCTGTTCACAAACATACTTGATACATTTCCCCTTTACTATGCCTATGGGTCCCAAAACACCAAAGGCTCAGTAAGTTTTCCATGTTTCAGATATGCTCTGTTTCTAAATTACATTAATTACATAGCAATTAATATGTCTTGTCTTATTTTTTGAGAATCCTTGTCACAGTTTGAAATGTGTTATCCATAGTCTCATGTGTTTGAGAAAGTTATGGTACCTTTGAGAGATGGGGCTTTCCTGGAGGAAGAAGGTCACAGGGATTGGGCCTTGAGATGGATTAGTCCCACCCTATCTGCTGGGAAGTCTGGTTTTGCAGCAAACAGTCTTGCAGTTCTCAGCCTCTGAGATGTCTGCAGTTACTTGGCCCATCTCCACATTCGCCAATTAGCCATATCACATCCACTATGAAAGACTGTATCTCCCCTCTGGAACCACAAACTGAATAAATCTCCCTTTTTCCTTTAAATCATTTGAGTTTGGGTATTGTCTCACAGCAACAGATAACAGTAACCATTACAGAAATTGGTACTGTGAAGTGGGGTATTGCTGTGAGATCAAAAGTACTTGGTACCCAACGTGAAGTGTTTTAAAATTGAGAGAACTGGTACCAGAAAAGTAGGGTGTTGATGCATGAGACCAAGAAAATCTGAAACCAAAAACGTGAAGTGGTTTGTAAAGCTGAGAGAAACTGGTTCCCAGCAGTATGGCCAATGCTATGATGTGGCTTGTGTGCCTTTGGAACTGTCTATTGAGAATATAGAGTACGTTGGGACTTTGTGCTAGGAAAATCCTTGAGGTCTCGTGAGAACTCAAAAGTGAGCAAGGCTGTGAAAGAAAGGAAGCCCAGCTTATGATGGTCTAGAGGAAATAAAGACTGTTTGGCCTCTGCCTTACAGGCGGAAGGTCCTGAGTTTGGATCCTAGACCCCACATAGAGATGCTGGGTGGAAGCCCAGGTGGCCTTTGTTTCTGTTCCTGGTAGGGCAGACCCTGTGAATACCAAGGCGGAGTAAACAAGAAGGAGGTGGAGGCAGTCCATGGTGGTTCCCGAATTTACCCATGGTTCTACACACATACATACATACATACATACATACATACATACACACACACACACACACACACAAACACACATACACACACACAATTGAATAAATTTTTAAAAAATTTTAAAAAAAAGACTGTGTTTGGAACTGAATGAGTGACAAATGGAGCCACTTGTTCACAGAGAATTTAGTGAAGTTTTGCCCTTATACTAAAAACTTGCTTGAAGTTAAACTTCAGTTCTTAGCAGAGGAAATTTCAAAGCAATGTAATTTCGACAATGTGATATGGCTACTTTTTAATTCTTCAGAGTTATTAAAAAGAGCAGTGATTTAGGCAGGAAGAAGCAAAAAGTATAATATCTGATGATAAAAAATGCAATGGCAAATTTGAAGAGTTAACCAGGAAGAAACAGAGAACAAAATATCTACTGATAAAGAGATTAGCTCCATTAATAAATGAAAGCCTACTCTCAATTTAGATCATAGGAGAAGCCCTACCTTGAGGGCAATATTCTCAGAGAAGGCTCCGACTCATAATAATGCAAATCCTTTTGGAAGGAATAAGCTAAAGGGTGGAGTTCCAAAGCAAAGGTCTGTTTCTCCCTTAAAGTAACTGCCTAGGAGAGAAAAAGATTTTTCTCACTCAGCACAGAGAACCTGAATCAACTGTGATTCCAGGAGGCTGGTCTTGGCAAAGTTATCCACATGGTTCTGGTTTTAGCAGCATCAAAGATTCAAGAGGGAGGAGGTCATGGATCTCTCCTCCAAAGTTTCCGAGAATGGAAGACTCCAGGCAGCATGTGGCAGAAAGCCTGTAGTTTAGAGGCCTAAGAAAGACAGTTTGTGCTGTGGAATTTTAACCATTGAGTTTTGTCATTGAGAAACAAAGATATTAGAGATGCCAGTGAGAACATGGGATATCTGCAAAGGAGAGTTGTATACCCTGGGAAAAGTCAGCTCAAGAGAGTAATGTGTTCTATGGGCAGCTGCATTGGAGGGGTAGAATCAAAGCCTGGAGTAATGCTAGTTTTAGGTATTGTTATGAACTGATATTTCCTGTATATGCCCACATTCCTTCCTTTTGGAATGGGAAGTTTATTCTGTGAATCATCTTTTGATTTTACAAGAGGCTTTAGAATTTGAACAGTGAAGGCAATACCGGTGTAATCCAATGAGATGTTTAAAGTTGGATTGAGTATGGTTTGCATAATAAAATAGCTATGAGCCCATGGGGGTTAGAGGTGGAGTTTCATGGTTTGAAACACGTCCCCAACAGTCTCATGTGTATGGGAAGGTGGCATTTTTGAGAGGTGGGACCTTCTTGGAGGAAGACAATCACAGGGGGTGGATTTTAGGGTATATTAGTCCCACCCTACCTGTTATATAAGTCTGCTTTGGCAGAAAGCAGTCTTACAGCTCTCAGCATCTAGGATGTCTGTAATGACTTAGTCCATCTACAACTTCTGCCAGCCAGCCATGCCATATCTGCCATGAAAGACCATATCTTTCCTCTGGAACTATAAACTGAATAAATCTCCCTTTCTCCTTTAAATCCCTGAGTTTGGTTTGTCTCACAGTGCTATAAGTGTAACCATTACAATCCTGTATGTCTATGGGTATAGTATTCCTTCTTTAGCTTATTGATATAAAAAGAGTGCTTTAAAGCATTTGAATTCTCAGAATAAAGTGTCTTTTTTAAAAAGTTTAGATTAAATTTATGCAGTCTCATAAAAATTCTATCATTCTGGAGGTTGAGGCAAAAGAATTCAAATTCAAGACCATACTGAACTATGCAGCAGACTTCAGTATTCCAGATTAGCTTGAACCTTGGGGTGAGAAGTTGTTTTCAAAAATAAAAGTAAAATCCATTAATTTAAATGTTGCAAACATTGCTGTAATATTTCTAGTTGAAACAAACATTGTACATATTTCTTGCATACACTGTGATGTTTGAAGTATGGATATGCTGTATAATATTTAAAACAGGTTAAATATCTATATACGATTCCTACAATTTTTGATTTTGTTAGAGTGAAGACATTTTTCTGTACTCGGGTAATGATATTGCTCTTTAGGAACAAGAATTTCTAAGCAAGAACTACTCACTTTGAAAAGAAGTTGAGTGTTTTCAAATATTAGCTCACTAGAGACTAGCTTCAAAAATGAAATGTTAATCCCAACTACTGGTTGGCTGGGAGACCATGACTACTGTATGTGGAGAACACAATTCCAAGTGCTACCTGTCACTCTCAAGAATGTGTAAGCACCTTTCTCTTGAAATTTTGACCTTTTCTTAAGAGGTGTATATTATATATTTAAAATTAGATTTTCACGGTCCTTACACAGAAGCCTTGCCAGCCATAATTGCATCTGGCAAAATAAAATATCAACTTGCACTATTGATTGAGCCTATTGAAGGAATTTAAATTTGAGATCCCCTCAAAATGATAAATCTCCTCACTCATCAGACCTGCTTTTTGATAGGCACAAAGCATAATTCTTCAAATTATATATGGATTTACCAAGTTCTGTGAATCTGTGCTGTGAATTCAAGATTTCTTATATTAATGAGAGTGTTTTCCTCCTAGTCAAAGGAAGCCTATGACATTGGTTCCACTTATAATCTCTATTGTTACCAACACAGCTACTTCACTTATAGCTCCACTGCTCACTGTACAGCTCAACACACCTTATGTATTTTTCATTAAGAGACATTGTTGAAGACGTGCCAAGCAGAAGTCTCTGATCTGGGTTTGTTAGCTAACATAGAAGAATATTGTTGCAGTCTGCCTGTATAGTTGCTGATAAATGACCATCACACAGCTTAAGGGAACAAGGAGTTTACTTTCTTACGACAGTCCGGTTACAGTTCATAGTCCAGCTTGACAGGAGAGCACACACCAACACCAGGGCCGAGGGAACTGGCCACCATAACGGCTGAGAGATGGACAATCCTTACTTGCCAGACCAGCATATCTGGCCAAGTATACAGAAGGATGCCAACCTCTCAACCAGCCCTCTGTGATTTATCCAGGGCCTAATCCCACCCACCATGGGCTGGGTCTTCCCCAGCAGCCAGACAATCTCCTTCAGGTTTGCTCTGGGCTTAACTCAACCATCAACTCTCTACACCTGTGCCCAGAGCTCAAACCCTCAAGAGTCAAGTTGACACCTGTGCTTAACTATGACATTCCACCCCTTGTCAACTTGACACAAAAACAATAGCACTTTTAAACTGTAACCTTTCCTTGTCCCCACAGATGTTAAAATATAAATACGTTCCATGGACAAATTTAAAATGTTCTCTCATTAAAACTTCCAATATTTTAAAACAGATAAAACATTAAAACAGAAAGATCTTAAAACAATAAGAAAACATTAAAAAGATCAAAGTCCAGCAAATCACCGCATCCTGTACTTCAGTGTCCATCTTCTGCTGCTCATCACGTAGTCAAGGCGGCTCAAAGATTCGAGGCATTCCCAGTCCCCGTTTGCAGCTTAATGTTGTAAGAGCAAAGTTCCTCTGAACCAGGCTGAATCTCCACTCGCAGTAGTCCTCAGCAGCAGTCCCACAGTTCTGGCATCTCACACACAACTCTGGGTTCTCCTCTGCAGCTCTAAGCTTCACCATCTCTAGCAGGAACTCTACGCCTGCCACCTGGTGCCAAGCTTCTGCTGCTTCTCCATGAACCCTTCAGTAGTACACGAAAACCAGTTTCACTTGAGGGACGCTGCCAGATTCCGAAGCTAGGTTGAAATGCAGCTTAGTCCACTGGAGCCACCGCTGCACCAACTTCAACGTGCTGACGCTGGAAAAACCTCTCTTCTAGGCAACCAAACTTGCAAAGGGCAAGAAACAGCTTGAACTTGGGCTTTCGCCCCCTGAAGGAATCTGAGCTTCCCAACCATGAACTTGCCATACGGTGGTTTCCACGTCCTCCACCATCTCAATGCAAGTCATTAGGTTTTCCTTCACTGATACTCATTTGTCCAACAGCCTGCCCTTTGCACATCCAAACCTCCAAGGTTGCCAACACAGCTCTCCTCTGTCAAGCAAACCAGTCCATCGTCCTTATATTCAGTTTTACCAAAGTCCTTGTTTCCCTTATCACAAATTGGGCCCAAACAATGTCTCTCAGCAATTGGCCCACTAAACGCTGAAGAACGGTATTTGTAAATCCACAAAGTGAAAATTTTCAAGAATTTCCAACTTTGTCCAGCAGAACCGTTCAAAAAACACAAAATCCACATAGTCAGATTTATCAGCAACACCCCACTTCCTGGGTACCAAATTCTGTTGCAGTCTGCCTGTATAGTTGCTGATAAATGACCATCACACAGCTTAAGGGAACAAGGAGTTTACTTTCTTACGACAGTCCGGTTACAGTTCATAGTCCAGCTTGACAGGAGAGCACACACCAACACCAGGGCCGAGGGAACTGGCCACCATAACGGCTGAGAGATGGACAATCCTTACTTGCCAGACCAGCATATCTGGCCAAGTATACAGAAGGATGCCAACCTCTCAACCAGCCCTCTGTGATTTATCCAGGGCCTAATCCCACCCACCATGGGCTGGGTCTTCCCCAGCAGCCAGACAATCTCCTTCAGGTTTGCTCTGGGCTTAACTCAACCATCAACTCTCTACACCTGTGCCCAGAGCTCAAACCCTCAAGAGTCAAGTTGACACCTGTGCTTAACTATGACAAATATTATATGAACTAATTGCCAAATAGTCAACACCATATCTTAGTTTTAAAATATCATACCAGTAAAATCTAAAGTATGTTGATTTGGGTAGCATTTTATTACTTTATTAGAGAGGGAGAGAGAGGAAGAGAGAGGGAGAGAGAGAGAGAGAGAGAGAGAATGCATGCATGTCATGAGCTACAGACATTCAATTCTTAGAATTCAACTCTTTCCTTCTTCTATGTGGGTATCTGGGGAAGGAATTCATGTTTCCAGTATGACTACAGCAGATTTTCTTAAAATAAAATTGAAGGCAACAGCTATAAAACCAATTAAAAGTACCAAATAATTTTTCATCCTTTATTATAAAACAAAAGTGATTCAAGAGTGAGTTTTTTTTTACAATCTGATTTTTCTGCATCTATCAAGAGTATCATGTGATCTTAGACTTTGGATTGGTTTATATGACGGATTACATGTGTTGATTTGCGTATGTTCAACCAACATTGTGTACCTGGGATAAATCCTACTTGATCACAATGAATGATCTTTTTGATATGTTTTTGAATCCAATTTACTAAGATTTTGTTGAGAATCTTTGCATCACCAAGAGATTGGCTTATAGTTTTCTTTTAAGTGTATCTTTATTAGGTTTTGGGACTAGTATGATATTATCTTTATAGAAAGAATTTGGAAGTGTTTCTTCCTTCATTTTTGATTATTTATCCAACTGTCATTCATTAATTTCTTTAAATTAGTAGAATATTTTTTCACATGTTATTATATGGACAAACTTAGGAATTACTTAATAATCTCGGTTCACAAAGGGTTAAAGTTCAGAGTACCATGTAGATGGTAAAGTGTTATCAAAAAGAAAAAGAAGGGGGCTGGAGAGGTGGCTCAGGGGTTAAGCTCTGCCTTGCAGGTGGAGGGTCCTGAGTTCGGATCCTATACCCCACGTATAGACACTGGCGGAAGCGGGGGGCGGCCTGTGTTTCCGGTCCTGGCAGGGCAGAGCCTGTGAATCCCGGGGCAGAGTAAACAAGGAGGAGGTGGAGGCGTCCATGGTAGTTCCCGAATTCGTCCTTGTTTCTACATACATATACACACGTGCACACATGCATACACACACAATTGAATAAATAATAAATTTTTTAAAAAAAGAAAAAAAAAGAAAGTCTTTCAAAGAAAATTCAATGAAGCATCAAGTTTTTTAGCAATTTAATTAGATACTAAGAACTTTACATTACCACAATCATTATCTTCAAAAGAGTCTTCTGTGAAATATCATTAGATTTTTTTTCCTCTCTGTAAGAAGACAACACAGGACCCAGTCTCTCCTACTAGCATAGAGAAGCAATTACTCCCAAGTGGTAATGAGAGTTAGGTATTAGTGCTTTTAACATATTTATATAAGGAGTTTACTTTTTCAACTATCCATCCATTTATGTGAGATATGTGACAGTAATTTGAAAAGATAAAGTGAACATCTTATTAAATTTAGCACAGTGTTGTAACTCTTAAATTGGCTTTATCAAATGACCAGACGGCAAGGTTTTTTTTTAAATTATAGGAAAATAAATGAAGAATATGCACCATGTATGATAAGAAGTAGCAGTGTGGTTACAAAGATTCAATTTTATACACACTTGTTTTTGACAAAGTTCATTTAACAGTTTAGATTCTTTTAAATATACCCAAATCTGTACTTATTATAAATGAAATTATAATTGTTTGTAAATAATTGGGTATGGGCGTGTTCTCAAAAATAATAAGTATTGAGATGGACTGAGTCCAGATCTCATACTACAGTGATTCTTGTATAAATCTATTGAATGTTTATGTGCTATGGAAAACAATAGCTGTAGAAAAATATATACTAATTTATTCCAAATGCAAATTTGTCTGCCTTCAATATATCTGCCCAGAATTGTGCAATTTATACAGGTCATGAGGCAATCTTCAGACAAATCTGTGTCATTTATGCATCCTTTCTCCTCAAGTCTAAACTCAGTGTTTTGCGAAATCATATGGTATTACATCTGACATTTTCATTATAAAATAAAGGAACACAAGCCACTAAGACAACAAAAATTACTTTGTCTATAGAAAAGAGAAGAGTTTGAGAGCTTCTATTTGTTGATGACATACACAATGGAACTGCGAGTATTTTCTTGCCATAGATGTGAAATTAGGTGACTTGTGAAGGCAAGGTCTGTCTTATTTCTTCTACTATGTGCATAGGAAAGGATAGTTGACTCAAATTGGAGGCTTAGACAGGAAATATTGATCAAGGAGTACTAGAACTACAGATGTGGTCCATATGGATTTTCCATGGATTCTAGGGATAAAATTTACATTGTCAAGCATGTGTAGTAAGTGCATTTACCTACTGAACCATCTTCACAGGCCAACAGTAATGTTGTACTTTGCTTATATTTATTGATTTGCTAATTGTGTGTGTATAGGGAGATCTGCATGCTATGGCTATTCACATGACATTTTCTTATGTCTCATTCTAAAATTTCTTTTATATATGATGTGTTCAGTGTGCATATCTGTGTGTATGCTTGTGTATGAGCATGATTGTGAGTGTATATGAGCATAGCAGTAAAAGGATACATAAGCTGTGGTGTTGTTCCCTGCCTTCTACCTTGTTTTAAGGTATGATCTCTTGATTTTTCACAGCTGTGCATTCCAGGTCTGTTAGCTATGAACTTCCATGAATTCTTCTGTTTCAGTTTCCCATCTCACCATAGGAGAGATGTTTCCATGCCAGATCTGGAAATGTGAATTCAGGTCTTCATTCTTGCATGGCAAGTGCTGTTTCCACTTAGCCATATCCCTAGCCTACTTCTTAATTTTTAGAAAGATTTTTCTGATAGCACTGCAGTGAGTCAGAATTTTAGAAAATAAAACCTTCCTTACCTTAAGAAAATGACCTCTATTTTGCTATGATGTAAAAGTTTATCAAGTCTACAAACCACTCAAGCATAACCCAGAAAAAATTCATTATCAATGATAATTCTAATATTTTAAACTTGTTTTGTGAAATATGTTTAATGTACATAACAAGTAATTGGCAAGCTATGAAGAAGGAAATGATAAATATGAAAGCACTAAGTTTATTGGAGCAAGTTATGAACAACTTCAATGCATGGAGAAGTTTTAAACTTAAAATAGTTTATCATATTTTCTTCTTTCTACTTGTAATGTCTAGATAACAGATTTGCTAATATAGCTTATTTAATTTGAAGAAAATTTGTGAATAAATTCCTAGAAAGGCAGTTTTCTAGTAAATTGAAATACAAGTAAGATCTCAATGTCAGATGAGAAAGACAGAGAGAGGGAGAGAGAGACAGAGAGAGAAAGGGAAAGAGAGCTACCCATTGAATCCTAACTCTCAGTAGAGTAGAGAGATCTCTACTGATTATGGGACACATACCTCGTGTTCCTTTTCTATGCACGGGCTCCAGCATAATTCAGGGGAAGTCGACATGCTAGGAAAAGCCAATGTTTTCTCATATGCCAAAAAAAGCTTCATTCAGCTTGAGCCTTGAGCCTTTTCTGATATTTTTTTCTTTACTTAAGAAGTGATCTTCACATGGGTACACCTTTGGTACATAACAAGCTGAACATGATTATATTTAACTATGTATTTGTCAAAAGACTCCTCCTCTCTGCTTATCATTCTCCCATGTTGAGTCAAAAAAAGAAATGAAAATTTGTTTATCTCTATTTTAATATGTAAGGTGAATGATTCATGAGTCTGTTTCAATTATGCTTTGTAGTACTTTTACATAGACTGGCTCTGCAATCCTCCTTTGTTTAGATATGTCCAAAACATAGGTGTGTGTTACTCTTGAGTTCAAACATATACTTCTATCCCTCACAGTTTGCAAGGAGGAACAAAAAGACATAAAAACTCCATAATGTCAACTTCTCTGAGTGTTCTGGAACCAAAAGATCACCATCTGATCTTATCTAGACACCACATAGGCACACTAATACTCAAATTTTAGGAAGCATTGAGCAGAACAAAACCAATGTCACTTTTCATAAGAACAGTTTTGCAAGTGATTTGGGTTAGAGATCACTGGGTTTTCAGCATCTGTTGGGCCTCTTTACCAGGCCTGAGGCCTGCTGGAACTTCCTGAGCCTGGCTAGAGTTTCAGAACCTGACTTTAGGTTTCGAATCTCATCTCTTTCGTTTACCTGGAATGATCTCACACCTATTCAATCACCTTCTGGTCACTTATTCACTTTCTATTGGTTACCCTATAATCACACCACCTCTCACCCTTCCCCCCCGCTGCACACTCTATATAATTCACCCCCCTGTTTAATAAAGTTGAGTTCCTGCTTTGACAGACCTCCCGGCTCCATTGTGTTTGTTGGGCCGCGACACTCATCATCCGCTCAGCCCCACGGGTCGCCCGGCTGGTCCGGTCATCCCTAGCCGCACTACCTGCAGTGGACCCCAGAGTCCAGTAAGCATCTCATTCATGGATTCATGAATCATGAAAGTTTTATGACATTCTTACTAATATGCTCATGTTAGCTTGAGGAGTTTCCAGGACTTAAAATGTCCAAGTTGTTAAGCCTCTTAATTAACTCTCAAGAAAATGAATTCATCACACCTGCTCACCTTAGACTTTTAGATACTTAGTACCGTTGAGCCCAGCTTTGGGCCATTGGATCAATTCTAAGACAACTGGATAATTCATACTTGAGATTCTGTAAAACTTGTTAGCTCCTGGTCATGGTGGGGGGAATGGTATCTTCACATGAATAGTTGATCCTCATAGTTATGGTAGATGACTTTCATTATCTCATATTAAACTCAACAACATAAGCTTCTCTCATTGCTCTTACAGAACACTTAGAGCTCTTTTAGATTAGGAGGTTATAGACCTCTGATCCTCTCAGCTTTGAATGAAACTAACGGATGATGAGGATGGTGGTACAAATCACTTCAGCAAGTACTAAAAGAGAGCGCATTTCCAGTGACAATTGAAAAAGGCTAATTTCTTCAAATCAAGTCATTAAATGTCAAAACCGGAAAGAGTATTAGGAACTCTGCATGTCAGATCTTATTTTACATTAGAAAAAATCAAGATTCAGGGCAGAGGAATGATAAGTTGAAGGTCTGTCACCAACTCAGACAAGATAAGAATGAGAAACTGGATTTGTCTGACAACCAGTGATTTATGCAGAAGTTCTAAAGGTATTTTCTGGGTCGTTTCTAAAAATTAATACTTGGGACCTTGGAGCTAGTGTTATAAGTACTAGATGTTAGGATTCTATATTGAAATTTTGCTTACATAGGAAATGGTAATAATCAGTGTTGGGGAAATGACTCAAGTAGATAAGACACTTCTATATATTTAAACTTGGATCCTCAGAACCTGGGCAGGTGTTGAGGAGCTATAATTTTAGGTCCTTGGTATATATAGAGAGGTTATCCTCAGGGAAAAATAGATAGCTAAATTACTTTAATGGAGATTTCTGGATTCAACTGGAAGAGACTTCCTTGATATATAAAGTGCAGAGTGGTGAAGACACCAAATATTAACTTCTAATCTCCAAATGTATGCACACAAACACGCGTGCACAACTGCAAACACATGTGTACCATATGGATGCACACATGCATTATACCCAATTCGTGTAGCCTATGAATACACACACACACACACACACACACACACACACACACACACACACACATACAAAGAAAATTTCAGGGGTCAAACCAACAGAGTACAGAGAAGGACTGGAATGACACACTCTTAGCTATAACTTAGAAAACTATTTAAAAATCTTTGGTTTCTAAGCATTAGGAAGAATTCTGCTTGACATCTCTGCCAGGAAGAAATGTGTATGAGAAATTTTTACCTGCCATCATTTTTGGTTTACTGATGAACATCAACTGAAATGTTAATTTAATAGACTTTCACTTCTTGGTTGTATGTCCCTGATTCTATTCATCCCACTAAATACCAACAGAAACATTATTAAGAAGATTATTGTGAAATAAAACAGCTATCTAATTAAATACTGCCCAATAGCAGAAAACCTTCAAATCATTTAAATTATTTAGATTATGGAAAAGAGAACTCATACTCTTTGTAAAATAAAGGCATATGCTAATTTTTGTTAAATTATAGATGTGAACTCACCCCATTAAACATTTTGGCATGACTTCAATTTATATTCCTTTCCTAACTTTCATATCATTCCCTTAAGCTATAGACATCATCCAGAATTAGTTATCAACATACATTTAAAGACTTGGAAATAATAATTTCATCACATGTTTGCCATGACAAATGGCTAGCTTTGAGATGTCACCTTTAAGTTTGGTTGGTAGTCTCCTGATCCAAATAATAAAAACTGTGCTCTAATGAACTGACATTTCCATTGCCTTAATGAGCTTCTGTAATTAGGCATCCAAAAACAGTGATGCAGTTATGCAGTTGTAGTTATTTTTAATTGCTTTATTCCTAATGAGGCAGCATGATGGATTAACTTGCTACATTTATAATGTGAGAGAAAAACATTCTGATAAAAATAATGTCATCAAATATTTGCTTCTCGTGAATAAGTAAAGGAAACTTTTCTATTTTACATGTTTTTAAAACTAAAAGTAGCTTGAAACCTTCATTTAGATACTCAATAAAATTTAGCTTTCCACCTAATGTGGAAACTGCTCATTTTCACATTGTGGCAAATTTTTGGAATTGTACTAAATGACAAGAAGATAAAAAAGACCTGGTAAAATGAAATTATGATTGGTAATGCATTTACTAGAACAATGAACACTGCTTTGTATGAATAAAAAATACTTACATCCTATTTATATTTATAAAAATAATAAAGCCATAAAGAAGCCCAGCTATCATTCTGAATAACTGAGTAGTCATTAGTAATCCTTAAAGTGGATATTTTAGGAAGTCCACTTAAATCCTTATATTTGGTCCAGCACTTCTAACTCTCATATATAAGATATTCTCTTCAATGTCCACAATGAGAATGCCTACTGTAAAGCCAAGAGGGCAAGCTTTCAAATCCTTCAAAATTCACTAGCATGAATGCTCATGTGGTGGAAAATACAAAAGGACAAGTTTGTCCCCTGAGGTGGAAAAGGAGCACTCCTGTGTGAAATGATCTGTACTTTTCAGAGAAATAGGATCAGAATGGTGTGTGTATGTGTGTGTGTGTGTGTATGTGTGTGTGACTCTGTGTGTTTGTGTCTGCTGTATCTG